>JASCZW010002005.1:0-96322 GCA_034211315.2 Aedes japonicus
CAAAATGTGTATTTCTTAAGTAGAATCATGTTCTGAAAGATCGACAAAAAATAACTCATTCCGAAAAACAACCATAAACGCGCCAGTTCTATTAAATTTTGATTCATTCCGTTGCAAGCGTAGCATCACTCGTACCGGGTTCAGCAAGTAATCCTTTTATAATATGAATTTCTTGCTGTCTGTCTGTCTGACCCTTATAGACTCGGAAACTACTGAACCGATCGGCGAGAAAATTTGGGTTTTTGACGCCGTGCAAGGTTATTATGTTGGTTTGAGACCCCTCTTTCATATAGAGGGTGGCTCCCACAAACGAAATACATTTCTGCATAACCGAAAGCTAAAAGCAAATGGAACCAAATTGCCATGTGGAGATTTTAGAAGACATGACTTTTTCTATGGTGATTCGAGACCCTCTCCACACTGAAAGGGGGCAATATTCTATCATCCCAAGGGGTCAACAAAATCTTGGTTTGAGGGGATGGATGTGAGTCGACACTTCATTCGTGTGATGTCTCGCCTCATGTTCAATCATTATTTTTGAACGCTCGTTTATTCCCAGTTGGGCTGAGCGACAGCTATCTCTGTGAATGTGGACAAGGTTTCCAGAACGCAGATCACGTTATTGTCTTGTGTTGAACACCGCGGAGTCAGTTCTGAGCTGTATGATACCCTTCGGGCTCTAGGTAGACAACCCAATGTACCGGTTCGAGATATTTTGGCTCTACGTGATCTGAAGTTTGCAGTTAAATAACATTTGCCTTAGATTGTAGTTTGTTTAACCTATATGTTTATTATTAGTTTTTTTTTCATCTGAGTTTGCATATGTGTTTTGCTTCTTTCTCGAAAATTTTCAAGTCAAAAGTAAATCAAAAGCTCTAAATAAGTTTTGAGAGGTTACTAGACGATTAAAAATTTAAAATAAATGTGTTTAGTAAACCATTCTTTAAATTCCCACCCATCTTCCCACCCATGAAATTATTATTCCTATTAACCTATTAATTATTCTTAAGACGGCCGCAAAAAAATCGGTACAATCCCTCCTAACTTTAGTTCTAAGAAAACTGATGTGTATAAACATGGAAACTTGGCCCTTTAAAGTTGATTCGATTAATCCTGTACAAATCAATGAAATTTAGTAGAGAAAAAGTCGGCGTATTTCCTCTCAACGTGGTGACAACCATCGACGCCAGGAAGACGACTTCACCACCAGGACCCTACAAATCGCACTCACCAACACATGAGCCGAGCGTAATGGCTTTACGTTCCTTCCGGAGGAAGACTTGACCAGATTATTTCGCCTCAGAAAAATCAACGACCTCGACTGGGGTTGAACCCAAGCCCGTTACGATGCCAAGTAGCAGTCACACCCACCACTACACCAGCGGCGCCGGCTAAAATACTTATGTAAATATGTATATAAATTTATTTAAATGAATATATGCTAATAAAGTTGGCGCGCATAGTCGATTCCAGGGGGCAATCATTAAGGATTTTGCTGTAGCTCACATAGATTTCAGTATCAATGTGATGAACTGTTCTTTTTAACATTCAACATTTTAAAATGTGCGCATCGTCACGTCATTATAGGACTCGTAATGAGTGTGAAAGAGTGAGTTGATTTGTTCTGTCATGCCTGTCTTGCTTTGGCATTGATCGATTGGTTTTGGTGGGAAATAATACGAGAAAGATTTTTCATTAGGGCCTAACTGACAATGGTATACAGCAACTTCTTCCGAAAACTTCTCGTAATGCAAAATCTACTCATGTAAGCTTCCAATTCTACCGATCTTGTTCTTCTAAATGGCTGTGGTATATTAATGTGGCAAGTTGCCAAGATCAACGAATTTAGGGAAGAAGCAATTGTTTACGTTTGTTAGTTAGGTTCAAATGAAAAATCTTTGCCGATTTCAGTTGACAGATGTCCAAAATTGTCAAAATCATGTGCACTCTGGTGTATCTATATGTGGTTGACAGCGACGAAGAGCCCCTGGGCGATTCGCTTTAGTTTGACGTTAGCACACTACCGCCATCTGTTCAGCTTTATCACCCATCATTGTGTACTCAACAGATGGTGCTAGTGCTTTAATGACGATGATTTACAGTGTGAAATAATCAATGTGTTATGTCTGTTTGTCTGTAATATAAATGTTAATTAATGAATGGAGATAGGTAATCATAATAATATAAACATTGTCAAAAATTTGAACTTTCAGTCTACGTGTTCCATTGCCAAGGACGCCTGATGCATAAAAAAACTTATTTTTTTACACTTCAGTCTCCTTAACCTTTTTTAAATAATAGCACAGAGAACAGACATCCAAGTCAAATTCAAAAACTGTGTAAGAAATTTAACGGCCATTTCATAATCGTAATGAACTGGCAATAGCGTGGCGGCGCTGGCATCGCCACCCATTGACCAGTTTGATATCTTATTCATCAACTAAATTTTTTTGGCAGTTCAGTTCTTTCACCACACCGTCAACGAATCTTACCCATGTTCGATTAAACATCGCAAGAGGCCACAGCCCAAGAGATGGCAATAGTGTTTTAACGTATTTAAATTTGAATCCTTACACAAGTTTTTTTGAGAAATATATTCTAGTTTGGATGTCTGTTCTCTTTGATAATAGCTAGCAATAATTTTGTACGTAGAAAATGTGCATCATATCTGTGATTCTATCAAAGTTTTCAAATTTAAATCGAAATAAATATATATGAGAAAAATAAACTATTTTTTCAAGACTTACTCTGAGGAAAGTTAGAAAACTGTTATTAAACGATGCGTAGATGAGATAGAATTTAAGTTGCTTCAGCAAAGTTTCTTTAAATTAAAAAAAAATCTTTTTAAATCATAACAGTAAAAGGTTGCAATTTTTATTATGAGCATAACAAGACCACCCCATTCATCAACCAAACCAAAAGACAGATCTCGTTTGTAAGCTTAATTCTTTAAAGTGACGTAAGAGACGTTTTCAATCCGAATCGTTGTTAGGCCCTCTGGATGAAAATTTGTGAAGCATCAAGTTTTTTACCATTTCCCGCGTTGAAATGTACAGATTCCGCTTAAAATTAGCAAGCAGTGCTCACTGGCTTGTGGTCTTGTCATCCGTTCCTGCAACCTTAGAAGGACCCTGAGACCTTCGAATGAATGTCTTTCTATCAACCGTACCTAAAACCCGTTTAGCGTGAACCAAATACTTGTGCGGACAGTTTGCTTTTCCACCTCGGAATCTCAATGAAGACTGCACAACTACAGTCGTAATAAATACAGTCTAAGAAGAAACACGGCAAGTAGCGCATGTTTTAATGTGTCGCAAAAATTATCGACTCTCACTTTAGCTGTGCTCTGTTCTTCAGTAGCGGAGATTTTATACATATTTAAACATATTTTTCTCCAATGCTTCATAAATATCATTTTTATACGTCAAACCACCTGACAATTTCCGATTGCTGCTTCCTCAGCTTCTGAACAATTTCGTTCACATCTATCGACAAAGGGTTTCTCAAAAATCAAACACCACAATGCAAACGCTTCTCGCTTTCCGGATAATCTACGAGTATTTATATCATTTAAAGTATTTTCACTATAGATAGAGTCTTCCACTTGTACGAAGTATCAGCAAATCATTGCCCGCTCGAAGCGGTAGGGATTAAACATGAGCGGAATAAAAATAAACCAACGCAACGTCAGCGAGCAAATGTGAAATACGGTCTAACACCACCGGTCATCGGTTCTAGCATCGCCGCTCGCACTCCACGTATCCGTCCACTTGAGTCCGGCCAGCGTCGAGTTGGTTTCGTGGAAAACGGTCCGCTCATGCCGTACGCCGGGGTGGAAACAGGCAAGCTGTAGACCAGAGCAGCCAGTGCAACTCCAGGACCGTGCGCCGCAGCCAGTTGGGCAGTTTCTCGGTGAGGTAGTCCAGCATTACACCTGCAATGGGAGGGGTAAAAAAGTTAGTTAACTGTACTGAAAGGGATGGCTGGGTGGGAGTTTAAATCAAACAATTTCCGGGGAAAAAGATATTCATTCCTCCGCTGCCGAAGAAAACAGAAGAGCGCATACAACGTTTTCCACTCGTTCAGTTGGAGTTGGCAAATAAAAATAACTTCCTTCGATTTTTTCTTATCTTGGAAAGACGGGGCAAACGTACGTAGCGATTGGAGTTGATTTTAAAGCTGAAGAAGAAGTGATAATTTGTTTTTTCAACTTGAGGTGAATCTGAAAATGATGAAGTAAAAATGATAATTTATTTTCAGCAGCATGGTAAAACCGTCACAATATTATAACAATGATTCACCATTAAACAATTGACAAATTGATGCGCTGGGCGAAAAAAGGCTGTCAATTCCATAGCGAAAAATATACAAACCAGAGGTACTTCATTATCAACCACAGTGCACAATCGCTCGCAAAGCCTATGATTTTAATACCTTCAATTTTCCGCCCCAACTGAACTGACAATGGGACAGCCCAATCTCATGTTGATGATGACGATGATGATCATGATGAAGTGTTGCATCACACACAGAATGCATATTCATTTGTGGCTTGGCCCGGCCGAACCACCCCCATCTATATAATTATGCGAACATCTACCTTTTCGCGCGGTCGGTCATTATCGAGCTCACTCATTTATATAAATTACGTTTCCACGCGAATAAACCACATCCAGGTTGAAAGTGCAGGAACGTTTCCGGGTAAAAATCTGGCTTCGGATTTACTTAAAAATTCTGTCCATGATGACGAGGCACGTGGTCCAACTCTACACGCAGGACATCGCTTATCAATTATCTCATCATCAGGTATTCGCTGTCGAAGATGTGTGGTTTCTGACATCATCAACGTCACTGGGATGGACCGCCAACCCACCAAACCCACCAAAACACGGGGGAGGGTGGTGTCGATAGGACGGACGATGTTTTAAATCAATTTTGGTCAGCTTCTGAAGTGATGAATAATTATGTTGACGAGCCGTGATGGTGACAATGTGCGTAGAAGAGTCATGTCGGAGTGAAGTGATTTAAAGCCAACGCGGAACTGAGGAATTCCGATTTCACAGCTTGATTGATATTATCAGTATATTAAGTATCTTTGGATTTTTTACACAACTTGTTCCCAGTTGGTCTCGGTATTACTTTTGGTACATCGTGCTTGCAGGGGACTCCTGCGTTTTGTTCCTGCTGAATTCCATTTTTTGCAGGATTGTTGTCGGCATTTTCCAGCTTACTTTGCTTTTCATCCGTTCCGTCAAACGCGGTTTCAAGAGCTTTGCGAGTTATTTTCGAGCATTGTTCACATTTTATGCCCAAAAAGGAACATTTTTGAACAAGAATTATATTTACTCTCAGGGTCATAATTAACGCGACTATCATCGAAGTCGGACGCAATTTTCGCTGCTCATCTAACTCGGTAGTGCACCAGGTAGCTACACCCAAAATAAAAAAGCCAGATTGTAATGCAATTTCGCATGATTTGGTGTCATTTCTCGTAATGGATCGTTACTTGGAGAAAAAATGCAACATTGGTCGTGGGCAAAAAAGCAACACATTAATTCGATTAGAAAAAATCAATGTGTGCGTGAGGTTGTGCAGTTGATTAGTAGTAGTAAATTTAATGGCCCACAAAAAAAGATCTCGATCCGCTACCACTGAGAATCGAACCGCGACCGTCAGCATGACGGCTCCTTCTTGTAATCATCCAGTCACCATTACAAGTTGAGGTGAACGGAATAAAAGCTCTACAGTTCCTTCGATTGTTGAGGCACTCAACGTTACAACAATGAAGCCAATATCGGTCGCACACACTTACATGGCTTCGTTTATTTCATTAAACGCATGGTGACCTGAGAGGGAGATGGGAGTGTGATGACGAGTGAAAATAAAAATAGAACACTTGACAGCGGAATAGCAACAGTGGCATATGGCGTGGCGGCGTTCTGTGCCATTGTCTCACCGATATTGAGAAGTTGTTGACGGTTGAACAAAAATCCAACGGTTGCTGCGATTGTCGAGGCACTAGGCACACAGCGATAACCACTTGCACAACACTTGCGTGGCTTTGTTTATACTATACAAAGCTTTGTGGAACATGATGGGAAAATTTGCCTTTTCAGAATCATGCGGATTTCTCAAGATATGATTACAGAAACGCAAAATTGCAATTTTGCATTTTTTGCTACAATTTTAACTTTTGGGTGTAGCAATATCGTGTTTCGATAAATCAAAAACTGCAACAAACGCTTAAATACGAACTCTGCGAGTGACAAAAGTATAGTGCAATAAACGAACAACACCATGGGAATACGTAGCGGGGAGGATATATCCCCCCGACTCCAAAAGTGCTTTGAGGTACGTAATAATAAAAAAAAACAAATGGCTCACTTGAGGACTGCAGCATATTTCTCGTGACGAAGTCTATCGCTATGAGGAAATTCGCAACTACCGGAGAGACGGATCTCTAACCGTTGCTCTTAATGAAAAACACACCAAAAGACTTGTTGAAAATATGAAGGAACTTGCTGATAAAACACCTGTTGAAGTATGTTGGGACACAAGAAGAAACACATCAAGAGCAGTAGTAGTCTGTAGGGTACTAGCCAAAAGTAGTGAGTTTGAAATAAAAACAGAACTTGGTAATCAAGGCGTGACCGATGTGCGATACATTTTCAGGAGCGACGAAAAAACAAATACGGGTGTTGTCATTCTAATATTTTCAAACCCGACGCCACCAGAAAAGGTAAAAAATGGGTACCGCGTATGCTTCGTTGAAAAATATTATCCAAGGCTGACCCAATGCTACCGTTGCCAAGAATTCAAGCCCATTAGCAGATTCTTCAAAAACGATGGGAAAAGGAAATGTAAGCAAAGATGAACTTGAAAAAATTGAAGAACTTAACAAAAAAGAAAGCGAAATGAGGAACTGGTACACTACCTTAAAGAAAAAGAAAACACACTAAGAGATGAAACGGACAAAACGAAACTAGAACTCCACGCTATGGAAACCCACTGTAACGTGCTAACAAACGAGTTACAAAAGAAGGATGAAACCATAAAGACATTAAGCAAACGAATTGAACAGCAAGCACAGAAAATCACCGCAATAAAAGAAAAACACATTCAAAAAATTAATATCGACAAACCCCAAGAATCCTCCGCGGAGAGAGAAATTGAATGCACACCCAAAAGGAAAAACAATCTAAAAATAAACAAAAAAAAAACACTTAAAAACGAAACACGAACTTATCCGATATCGAATTTGAAGACTTACAGGAATACTATAGAAACTATAAATCCTCTCAAACCAAATTATGACCACGCTTATCCAATGGAATTGTAACGGAATCCGCACTAAGCACACTAAACTTCAGGTTATGATAAACGAACATCATCCTCTCATGATGGCGTTACAAAAAACTCGAACAAAACCCAAAACAAACTTCAACAAAACAGGATACAACTCAATATTTACACACCGTCCCTCCGGCCAAGGAGGAGTGGCAATTTTAATAAAGAAAGGAATAACATTTAATCAAATACCGCTAAAGGGTGTATTCGATAAAAATGGCACACAGAAAATCTTCTGTAACTTTTGAATCGTATGAGTAAAAAACCTAGAAATTTGAGTAGATCTTAAACATAGTGTATTATTTACATCTGACAAGTTTCATAGTTAAACATTCAGTAGTTACAGTCATGTCGTTGAAACAAGCAATTGTCCGTGAGAAAATTTTGTGCACTCACAATCAAAATCCAGGGGCGTCCCACCGGTGGATTGCTAAAAGGCTTGGAATTGCAAATACAACTGTGTCTCGTGTAATAAGAACCTTCAAGGAGCGTCTGAGTGTCCAAAGGAAGGAAGGGAGTGGTCGTAAAAGTGGTCCAATGGACAGTAAAACGGCCAGGAAAGTCGTACAACAATTCAAGAACCGTCCAAACATGTCAATTCGAGATGTCGCTAAAAAGTCTAAGGTGTCAGTCGGTTTTGTGCAGAAACCATGAAGCGTGCTGGGTTACATGTTTACAAAGTGCAAAAAGCCCCAAACCGGAATGAAAAACAAAACATCACTGAGAAAACCCGCGCCCGGAAACTTTACACGAAGCTGCTCACCAAATCCGGTTGCATCGTGATGGATGACGAAACATACGTCAAGGCCGACTTCCGTCAACTTCCTGGGCAAGAATATTTGGTTGCCAAGTCGAAGTTCGATGTTCCGGAGGATGTTCGAAAGAAGAAACTATCGAAATTTGCAAAGAAGTTTCTAATCTGGCAGGCGATTTGCGAATGAGGTGAAATAAGTGCACCCTTCATCACTTCCGGAACAATAAACGGTGCGATTTACACGGAAGAGTGCCTTAAGAAGCGTCTCTTGCCATTCATTAAGAAGCACAAAGGATCAACTCTGTTTTGGCCTGATCTAGCATCCTGCCACTACGCTCGAAACGTATTGGAGTGGTACCGAGCCAACGGAGTCAATTTTGTGCCAAAGGATATGAACCCACCAAATTCACCGGAACTTCGTCCAATTGAAAAATTCTGGGCAATTATGAGAACGGAACTTCGCAAACATCCCAAACCTAAAAACAGAGCTAGAATTGAAGAAAATTTGGGTAAAAACAACAAAAACACTGGGAAAACCGGTTGTACAAAATTTGATGGGTGGAGTGAAAAGGAAGGTGCGGGCATTCGGGATGGGAGACGAAATTGAATAAAACAAATATTGCAAATCAAAACTCAAACAAACAAATTTCAAGAAAATCCGATAATCAGTTTAATTTTGATGAGTATATATGTGTGTGCCATTTTTATCGAATACACCCTTTACGCATGCACCTAGAAACTATTGCAAAAGAGGTGAAAATTCCTCTTAAAATGACAGTTATGTATACATACCACCAATCAAACCACTAGACACAAATGAACTTGACAAAGTCTTAACGACTCTACCGAAACCACTTATTATGGCCGGTGATTTGAACGCTCACCACTCACAATGGGATCCAGGAAGACAAGATGCGAGAGGTAGAGAAATATTTAAATTAATCGACGAACATGGACTTATTACTCTAAACGACGGCCAAATTACCTTCAACCATTCAGCAACTTGGAGCAAACAATGCAGCAAGTCTGCGATGGATGTCACAATATGCAGCCCCGAACTTGCCGTTAAATTAGACTAGCAAATCATAAACTACCAACATAGCAGCAACGATTATCCTATCATAATAGGAACTCACAGGAAAAATACTCGGAAACAGCAAACACCAAAATGGAAAATCGACGAGGCAAACTGGAGTAAATACGAAGAAGAAATCGAAAAACACATTAAACCAGATCAGGAATATACAATCAGAGAAATAACGATGGCGATTTAAACAGCCGCATACGTAGCCATCCCACGTACTCCAAACCATACAAACCCAAAATCAGTCCCATGGTGGAACGAGCGAACAAAAATCGCCATCCGCAATAGACGAAAAGCTCTCAGAAAATTAAAAAACACTCTAGCAGACAACCCTCATCTTAAAGTAATCCAAATGGAATTCCGAAAAACGAGAAACGAAGCAAAGAAAATTTTCCTAGAAGAAAAGAAGAAATCGTGGCAAAAATATGTCTCTGGTATTAACGAAAATCCGCCCCTAAAAGAGATATGGGGAAATATCAGAAGCATAGCTGGAAAAAAATCACCTGACCCAATATTGACAATAACAGCCGAAGATCGAAACACACCCGAGCCCCAAGAAATAGCGGAAGAGCTAGCAGTTCGATACTTACTCGCCGCAATTTGTGGCGATAAAAAGGAAAATAAGAACAAATTCCAATAATATACCCCAGTGCTAGACATGCAGTATGCAACGAAAAGTTCATCATGGCTGAGCTCCTACATCAAGTAGATGCCTTAAAAGGCACATCACCCGGCCCCGATGAAATCCATAACGAAATGATAAAGCGGTTACCATTTCACATAAAAAAGAAACTGTTGCACGCCTACAATCATATCTGGACCTCCAGTGGTTTCCCGCTAAACTGGAGAGAATCACACTTAATTCCAATCACGAAACAGGCAAACAAACCAGCGACCCCAAAAATCTCTAATAGACCCAATCTTGGAAATAGAAGATGTATATACTGAAGCAATTGACGAATGCAAACACGTCGAACTACTTTTTCTCGATATTGAAAAAGCGTATGACAAAACTTGGCGTTATCTTATCAAAGAAAATCTTGCAAAAGCAGCCATAGGAGGCCCCATGGCAAGGTTCAGCGAAAACTTCCTTCAAGAACGACGATTCAGAACATTGTACCAAGGACACCTATCTACATAAAAAAATCAGTACAATGGAGTCCCGCAAGGATCCGTACTAGCGGTTACCTTCTTCCTAATTGCCATCTACAGCTTAAAAACATGGCTGCCTAAAAACACAATAATCAAAATGTACGCCGACGATATAACCAAAAGCTACAAAATTAACCCACAACCCAAAAAACAAAGACCCTAGGCGTATGGATTGACTACAAACTAAATTACAAATTCCTCATTCAAACTAATCGCGAGGAATGCAGAAAAATCATATCTCTAATGAGATGCATAGGCAACACAAATATTGGAGCAGACAGAAAAATACTACTACGAATCCTAAACTCAATGTTAGTATCAACATCATCACAGATCGTTACCCCGCGGATGGGAGAATACAAGGAAAGACTATATCAATGTACAAATATTTTATTTTTTACATTTTTGACATTTATTGATTAAGTACCATAAATATACCAGGAATTTACAATCTACCAAATTGCTACATATCTATAGGCAAAAATGGGTAATTTTTAACCCACTTTGGGGGATTCTGGCTTTTATTGCAATGGGTGAATAAATACCCAGTTTTTGACATGCACTGCTTTTACCCATTAATGGGAAAATCAGGTTTACGCATTCAATGGGGAGAGGCACTTCTAGCGAAAATGGGTGTTTTTACACCCATTATTGGGTTTTTGCAAACGACCGTGTATGACGGAGAAAATTTGCTGCGTCCTACCTGACTTGATCGTAGTTGCAGTTGCCTTCGGGATCAATGTTGTAGAAAGCTTTTGCTTCAACCCTCAAGATAAACGTGAATTATATTTTGGGTGGGTGAGCCACACACAATGAATGCATGCCACAGTAGAGAGTCGAATGCTACATACAAACACGGAGATACAAGATAGCCTACGGATCAAATGCGAGATCAGTTCGTGACGCAATCGTTCGGAGCGATAATGGGCCAACAATGGCGACATACATCGGTTGGCGTGGATCGGTATGGAATCGGGTAGCTGCACCTATGCTTAAACGATTTCATATCAGGTTTCTATGAACTATCCAAAATTTGAAATCATTTTGTTTGAACCTGACTGCGTAATTAGCGCAATTAGCGGGTCCTCCCTTAGCTCAGTCGGTAAAGGCGCAGCTACAAAGCAACACCATGCTGGAGGTGGCTGGGTTCGAATCACGGTCTGGTCTAGGAATTTTTCGTTAAGGAAAATTTCTCGACTCCCTGGGCATAGCGTATGATTGTACTTGCCACACAAATTATACTAATGCAAAAATGGTAACTGGCATCGAAAGCTCTCAATTAATAACTGTGGAAATGCATTTAGAACACTAAGTTGTGAGCAAGCAATAAGCTAATTATGAAAGCAATAAGCTTGAAATGCTAAAGAAGAAGAAGAAGATGCTTGTAATTTGATAAGGGCCATTAGTATGGTAAAGATCATATTTGTGTTCGAATTGCTCGTTAGGGTTCAATTCCCCAACCTTTGCGGATTAAAAATGTATAAAATAGTGCACAGAACTAAAAAAAAACAGCCATAATTTACAAATCATACGTATATGTTCTAGTGCATACATTTTTATGGATCATTAACAATTTACTTATGGAACATTTTCAATAATTTATGGATCATGTGCAGTTATTATAACGGTATACCCAAAATAAAAAAAGCAAGATTGTAATGCAATTTCGCATGATTTGGTTTCATTTCTCGTAATGGATAGCTACTTGGAGAAGAAATGCAACATTGGTCGTGGGCAAAAAAGCAACACATCAGTTCGCTTAGAAAAATTCAATGTGTGCGTGAGGTTGTGCAGTGTGTTAGTAGTAGTAAATTCAATAACTCACAAAAAAAAGATATCGGCTCGCAACTGAGATTCGAACCGCGGCCGTCAGCGTGACGGCTCTTCATTGTAACTATCCAGCCACCATAACAAGTTGAGGTTAATGGAATAAAAGCCCTACAGCTGCTTCGGCTGTCGAGGCACTCAACGTTACAACAATGAAGCAAATGTTGGTCGCACACACTTACATGGCTTCGTTTCTTTCATAAAACGCTTGGTGACTTGATGAGGGGGAGATGGGAGTGTGATGACGAGTGAAAATGAAAATAGAACACTTGACAGCGGAATAGCAACAGTGACAAATGGCGTAGTGGCGTTCTGTGTGATTGTCTCATGCATATTGAGAAGTTATAGACGGTTGAACAAAAACCCAACGGTTGCAGCGGCTTTCGAGACACTAAGCACACAGCGATAACCGCTTGTACACACTTGCATGGCTTTGTTCATACCATAAAAAGCATTGTGGATCATGATGGGCAAAATTGCCTTTTCAGAATCATGCGAATTTCTCAAGATATGATTGCAAAAACTGCAATTGCATTTTTTGCTATAATTTCAACTTTTGGGTGTACAGCGATGTTGACGGTTTCCGTATAGTTTCTTCGGACAAGTGCTACGACATTATCTTCCCCACGGAGACCTAGCTGGATTCATGCATACTCTCTTGTCAGGTATTCGGCAAAGATAGCGAGGTATTTCGATGTGACAGGAATGCCGATAATAGCCGTAAAGTGACAGGTGGGGGCGTATTAGTAGCTATAAGTACAAAATTCAAAGCAAAGGCTCTTGAAACCCCTTCTTGTTTGGAACAAGTTTGGACGGCGATCGTACAGTATTCCTTTGTGGACTGTACATTCTACCCGACCGCATACGCGAGCGTGACCTAATTGAACCCATCGGCAATCGGTTTTCGCAATTTTGGAAAATTCCAAAGCACCCATGGAAATTATCTGACAGTGGGTTTCTATTTCCCGAAACCAATCATTCTGTCATGTATTCCAATGCTTCGCTCCTTCTGGACAGTTACAGCTCAGCCTCTCTCTCTCTCAAATCAATCATGTTACCAACCAGAACACCCGCAGCTTAGACCTCTGTTTCGTGAGCGCCCAAGACACCGCTCCACTCTTATACGAAGCCCCCTTTCCTATAGTAAAACTAACTCTACATCATCCGCCTCTACTTGTCACGTTGCGATACGTTTCCTACGATTTTGTTCCTGCCAATCATCGCAATATCGCCGAGTTACTCTCGCTTTTCGATTGGGATAACATTTTGGAAACAGTCAATACAGTCAAGGTCGAGTCTGCCGCTCAAACATTTTCCAACGGTCTGGCATATGTCATAGACAGACACGTTCCGAAGAAAATCCATCGTCATACGCCTCGTCCGTCCATCCTGGCTAACGAGCGAACTTCGTCGCTTAAAATCTGGCAAGAGAGCTGCCCTCAGAAAATTCGCAAAGCACCGTATTTATTAGTCGTCACTATGTTAGGATAAATCACGAATACAAACGAGTCGCGAAACGTTGCTGTCTCCAGTATCGGCGTGGAACACAGAGAACGCTCAAGTCACGCCCTAAACAATTCTGGAAATTTGTAAACGAACAACGCCATGAAGTTAGCCTTCCATCGTCTATGTCGCTCCACGGCAACAAGGCTTCCACTCCGCAGGGTATTTGCCAGCTGTTTTCCGAGAAATTCTCTAGCGTTTGAGCGATGACCACATTAGACTTGCGGCCAGCTACGTTCCACTTGCCGGGCCAAGTCGACATCGATGCAGAGATGATAATGAAGGCCTTCTCTAAACTCAAATTATCTCACATTCCCGGCCCGGATGGAATTCCCTCGTCCTTTCTCAAACTACACCTGGATAGTTTGTTGTCCCAGTTGCCACACGTTTTTCGATTATCTGCGGTTGTCGATATTGTTCGTTGCTGTTGGAAATTTGCGGACATGGGTAGCAAAGGGTAGCAAACGGGACACTGGCAATTATCGTGGCATAACTTCGCTTGGCGCTGTTGCTTAACTGTTTTGCGCTTGTAATTATGGAACCGTTGCTTGCTCACTGCAAACCGTATATTAGTACCGACCAGTCGCTCCCCTGCCACTAACCTGCTCTGCCTTACTTCCCGAAGTATGGCGAAACGTGCCCAAACGGATGTCATTTACACCGACTTGTTTACAGCCTTCGATAAATTGAACCACCGCATAGCTATTGCCAAACTGGACCGGATTGGGATCAACGGATGCCTGCTGCAATGGTTTCAATCGTGCCTCACTGACCGTCATCTGGCTGTAGTCATAGGATATTGTCAGTCTCACATGTTCAAAGCCACGTCTGGTATACCGCAGGGTAGTCACTTGGGACCGATGATTTTGTTGATCTACTTCAACGACGTAAATTTGGCTTTCGAAGGACCACGACTATCATACGCCGACGACCTGAAAGTCTATCTTCGAATGCACGTCAGCTGAATGCTTTGGCCGACTGGTGCAATTTGAATCGCATGGATGTTAAGCCCGCCAAATGCACGGTATATTTCGTTTTCGTACAAGAAACACACTATTTTATTCGAGTTTGTCTTGTTGGACACCGAAATTGAGCGCGTCATTCAAGTCATGGATCTAGGAGTAATTCTGGACACCCAACTCACCTTCTGGCAGCATATCTCATACGCTGTCGGCAAAGCCTCCTACGTTCTGGGGTTCATCTTCCGGATTGCTAAAGACTTCACAACCATCTACTGCCTCAAATCGTTGTACTGCTCCTTGTGTCGTTCTAAATTAGAGTATTGCCCGGTTGTGTGGACTTCTCATTACAATAACGGTGTCCTTATAGTAGAGGCTGTTGAACTACGGTTTTGAGATTTGCGCTACGTAAACTACCGTGGACGGATCCCTATCGTTTGCCAAGCTACGCAAGCCGTTGCCATCTGATTAACCAGGAGTCCCAGGGCTTTGATAATCGCAGACATCTTGCAAGGCCGCATCGAAAAGACGGCAACGTAGCATGTCGTAAAACAGGTTCACTGTGGGCTGTGGTGGATAGCTCAATTGCGACGCTGTCAGAGGATTAAGAAGGTGACAGTCATCGGAATACTGTCGTGAGGCAGTACACTTGTTATGCCTGGTTGCGGTATGAAAAGTCAGACCCGGAAGCTGTTCAAACTCCAGGGGCACATGCGTTTTGTTGTCCATTATAGTAAGGCTTCTTAGAAGGACTTTTTGCAGGGAAATTTTGTTTGTCATCTCTTCATTGGGAACCTTTTTCACTTTGTACGCCTTCATTCCTATGCTTTACTTTTTGTTCTAATTATATTGATTTTCCAACTTTGCGAGCCACATTTCGCACAGAGAAGTTGTGTGTTTTTCTCTATAACGGCTACCAATTTCTGTCTATTTAGCGGGAGCACACTTTTCGGATTGGTTCGATTCCAACCTTCCGATCAACAGTCGAGCGCTGGTCAAACGATTTGCTAACACTAACCACTGAAGCAGGCGTTAGTTCTTGAAGCCTGCTACTTTTGGTGTGGCGCTAGTAGCAATTTGAACATTTTAAGCTCGGTTCACAGTGGATTATAATTCCTTATAATATTTCTTCTATCAATCTACTAGTATCAGTAATGTAGATAAAACATTATTATACCTGGCTGATAAACAATGAAAAAATATTTTTGTTGTGATAATCACTGCACTAATTACAACACGGAAGGCTTTATTCTCGAATCAAATTAACGAAAATTACGCCAACTTCCACCGCGCATATTGTGTTTGCTGCCTACAGCCTTCAAGAAAACCGAGCTGTCAAATTAGCACCACGCACAGCACCAAATTTTCGGCTTCACGATTGTTGTTCGTGGATGACAGTCGCTTCAGTCCTGTGATTTTTCTGGGATCTGCTTGCTCTCACAAACAAAATAGCACCAGAAACAGATAGAGGGAGTTATTACTTTCCCGTCGGTAGTGGATGTAGATGTTAGCAACCTGGTATTTGCAGGAAATTTACGCTTTAAGTCATTGTTTACAACTGTTACGTTCGACCGTCTGATGATTTTGTCTAGAACTGATTATTCTGTTTAGAAAATGGGTATAATAGAGAACTAAAACTGGCAATCTTGGATGAATAATTAGAACTCATGTGTACTGAATGAAAATAATAACAACAAAACAAATCAAAAACAAAAATGTTGAAGCTACACCAGACGTACACCAGAAAACAAGGTAATGAATACCAGTGAACATTTTTGCACTGAAACGTATTTAAAAGTGATTTGCAGAATAGAAATTCAATAATTTTCAACTTCGCCTTTTCCAATCAGAGCTTGCTCCATTTCGATTTCATCCATACAGCAAACAAATGTTGTCGAAGGCTGAACACATCAACTAGGAACGTGGATTATTTTCATAACTGCAAAATTAAACCAAACTACTCATCACCATCATCATCACCTAAGCAGAAGCCGTAAACCTGATTTTTCCTAAGCCAGGTCAGTTTGACCGACTGCCAAAACCCCTTTGGAGCAAAATTCCATCCACCAATCAAGGAAAATAGGGTTTCCTCTTCCAATTAGTTCAAGGTTTCACACCTTGGCACGGATTTTCTTCCCTCATTCTCATCGCCGCCTTCCTCAGCCAAGCCCAGTCCACCGGTCAGCCAATTTCGATCAACAAAACGGTGCACGTAATGGACCATACGATAATGCTGAAGTGTCATTCAGTCAGCCGGTCGGTCGGTACTTCCAGGAACCAATTCTCGGCCCGTACCAGATACCAGTTACAGACGAAGGAAGCAGAGAAAAAAAAATTAGCGTAACGTGCCGGGAATTTCCAATTAAATTTTTATGGTATACCTTCCTGACCGGGTGCCCAAGTTGAATGGGTTCGATACCGAAGAAGCCAAGCACTAGCGGGTGACTTCAAGTGAACAAACGTGAAAAAAGAAAGGAAAAGAAAAGTACTCAAAGAAATCAACCTCCCGACAGACCGTGGAAATAAAAAAGAGAAAAGCTTTTCGAGGAAGTATTTCTGCTGATCGAAAGACAAGGGGAGGGCTTTGGGGTTTGGGGGGTAACAAGATGAAGACTGCAAAACGGAAATCATCATCATCATCTCATTTACTGAACCTGCTTTCTGGATTTCCTTTGTTTAGTTTCATCACCCCTGGCACCGGTCAGAAAGCGGGGGAGCTCCTGATTTGTTCGCTTCCGTGTATTTTTTTTTCGCTCGTCCTCCTGAAGGATGCTTGAGGATTCAATGTGTGTAAAATGGGTTTATTTTCGACCGTTGTACGCTGGTTGTGTTAGAAATGACCTTTGCACAGGTGAGCTCAATGGCATAGCTTCGATTGATTTTGTGATTGAACGTACTTATGATCTCAAAAACAATCTCATTACGAAGCATTTAATTTTATTAATTTTTTTTTCTACCCAAGCAGAGCGAATGAATCAAACAAGCCGTGAAATTACTTTTCCGTCTGGTGTGTTATCATGATGAACCGTTAATGAGCAGCACCTGGATGAAGGATAATCGCGTTGCTTATTTGGGTATATAATGAAGTTTGCCGGTGTAATTCGGATCTCGTTGTGGAGCAGGTTGTGAGAATAATTTGGTAAGTCAGCCATGAATTCCATTATTTTAAACCCCTTCATTAGTGGATCTATTTTCTGACGAATGCTTATGGAACATAATTCTTGCATTTTGTACCCCCTCTCGTACAAGGGAAAATTCAGTCCTAACAATGTTAGAACCACTCATCTTCATCGTTGCCGTTTTGACGCTTTCACACTGATAAAAGGCTTCCCACTTCAGAGGTACGCCGCACTTCGCACAGCAGCGGATCAACTTCATCAAGAATTCATAAAAAAAACACTGCTCTTTTTTTTTAATTACCCACATAAAACAGCACAAGGACGAACAACGAGGACGATCCGAGCCAAGGCGCTAAAAAGTAGTGATAGTGGCTATGGTGGATGTGGCTGTGTGTTTCATAATAAACACCTAATGTGTCGAGAGGAAAGTCAAAGTATTTTCCCCCCACAGCTCAAGCACTCCAGCATGGAAAACCACCTCAGGATGAAAATCTACTGCCGCTTCGTTATTATGATTCCATGCTGGTTTAAGACGTGGGGAGAGTTGGTTTGGACTTGGTATGATGAGTAGATGTGTTGAAGCATGTAAACTCTTATAACCCCCACGAAGAAGGATTTGAAATTTGGGATCAGCTTTAAAATCAATTGCATAAGTATCAGAAATGAATGTTAAGGAAACGTTAGAGAGTTAACGCGATAAACAAAAAAATATTTAAGGTCGTCCACGAAGTGGTTGCTCTACACGCAAAAATATCGCCAAAGCGTCAAACTTGTCAATCTCTATTAGTATTCCCCACTAACATTTCATAAAAGAGGGGGAAAAACCATTATGGCTTATTTTGCATCCTAATATCCTATGCTCTTAAGTTGATAAAGTTCTGTCCAGTTAGAATCCGGAATCACTTATTGTGTTGCACCAGCACGGAAAGTGACCGCTGCAAGAATTCTTTTACAGCGGTTTGTTTACATAGGCGCTCACTTTCTGTGGTTCTGTCGTTCGGTGTTTCGTGCAGTGAGCCAAACGTTATTCCAAATGGAAGCCGAGGGAAGATAAAAAATTCTGCACACCCACATGGCGACGAAACGAGGAGATGTTCCTGCGAAGTTGAAGTTTCCTTTTATGGACAAATTTGTCAAAAAAATTGATGATATGGCCAGATTTGGCGAGTTGCCACTACAGCCGGGAAGTCATCCAGTGGTACCGCAATAATAAAAAAACTGCCCGCAGTTCCGGCCCATCGAGAGATTTTGGGTAATAATGAAGGAAAGTGGAAAAACGGTTCGGGAAGTGACTCAGATGACCAAAATGTGGAAAAAATTAGCCAAGGAAGTTGACTCCGGAGCGTTTGGTAGGAGGAATAAAGAAAAAAGTGCGAATTTTCATAAGAAATGAAGAGAAATGATTTGTATTGATATTTTTTCCTTTAAGAACAGTAAATTACCTTTGTTTTGATGTATTAAACTTATTTGTTCGTCAATCCGTTACCGATATACAGTTGATTTTATTATTCCGGATTCTAAATGGACATAGCTTTAGTCCGTTAACTGGAGAATGTTTACACTTAGTTTAAATGCGTGAATTTAATTTGGATTAAACATTGCTTGAGTTCTTGTTTTCTTTTTTAACGTAGGACTACGTTTATCTTTTCTATACCGGGTGTCGTTTCAAAGTTTTGAAAAATGAGAGCGTTACGCAAAAGTGAAAGGTTTTTGAACGCTTATAACTCTCGTTCGACTAAACAGAATGACTTCATTCATACACCATATGATCAAAAAGACTCACCAATTTGTCGCATTGAAATTTGAAAGATGTTCAATTACTATAAGTAGTTCAATTTTTCATTTGAAAATGATCTTCTTTTGCTCCCATACAAATTTGCATATCAACAGGTTGAAAAAGGTGTTTTCCCTAGCAAGGTCGTAGGAAACGGGTAACAAATGTCTTCTTCTTCTTCAAAATAACTTTGCTTTGTTGCCGGTATCTGGTTTTCAATTGTAGCCTACCCACAAAAATTTCTGAACGCACAAAGCTATTGGTCGAAAATGACATCATAACGGGTGGCAACTAAAATTTTGGAATTTCTTTCTCAAGCTGTCAAAAAAAGACAAACATAGTTGAAGAAGATCTGATTTATTCAAATAAAAGATACATTGTCCATTGTTGAAAAAAAATTAGTGAACATTTGAAAACGGTCCGTAATCGGATGTTCGGCGAAGCTTCCGTTTGATGTCGGAACAGGAGCGTTGTACGGCCTCCATGTCAACTTTGCGAATGCATCTCTTGATTCTACCAATCAACTGTTTGCAATTCGTGGCTCTCCAGTTATTTTTGTACACCAAGGAACTCAAAACCCCGAAGAAATCTTCGATTGGGCGACACTGAGGCAGATTTGTCGGGTTGTGGTTTTTGGGTACAAACGGGATCGAATGGGTATTCAGGAACGATTGTGTTTTTATGGCGTAATGCGATGACGCTTTATCCGGCCAAAACACGTATTGTCCATCAGCATGATGTTTTTGTAGAAACGGGATCAAAATTTTCTTCAAACATTCGTTCTGGTACACATCTTGATTGATTGCTAAACCGGAGGGCTTGAACCATGGCTTAGAAATGCCTTTCTCGGAAATGGCAATGTACAGCATCACTTTCTGTTCAAACTTATGTTTAAACTTATATTTTATGTTCGGAGGTGTAGTAGAACTATCCGTTGAATAGTATTGATCGTTTCCGGGAATCTGCGTCTTTGAAAGAGGGAAGTAGCTTTCGTCGTCCAAAACAAAACTTTTTCCGGAATAATTTTTAATCAACCCACGGCATTGGGATTTCAGCGTTGAAATCTGTGCATCAATATATTCCGGGGCTCGTGTCTTCTTTCGGCACTTTATTCCGACTCTTTTGAATGTTTTGCAGATGTACTGGTGAGAACAGTTGAACTTTTTTGCGGCATCCCGTTGGCTCAGTGAATCCTTGTTGTTGAAGGCACGAGAAAGAGAACGAAGTCCTTTGCGTCTATTTGGCTGGCTTCCACTACCTTGCTTGCGAGCAGTTGTTGGGGATCTTAGGATATGGTAAACAGTCGAAGTCGCAACATTTTCGCTTTTAAAATGTCGTACCGTATACGTTTTGCCGAGATTTCTGTGCAGTTCGTAGAACTGTACAACGCGCTCGCGAAATGCTTCTTGTTTCGACGGCATTTTGAGCAAAACTGAGCATGGATAAACAAAACAGAAAATACTAGCAGAAAGAGGAGAGAAAGAGCTAACGCATACACACTCTTATTTCTCTCTGAGCTCGTTTGTTGTTGAGCATAGAGGCCTCGAAAAAATTCCAAAATTTTAATTGCCACCCGTTATTTGCGCTACGCTCTGATTGGTTCATACTGCCGCATTAACTGTGCCAGCAATTGCGAAACGTGTGGGAACGACCAACCAATCAGTTCACGCTGTGCATCCGTATGCGTCAGACGTGTTCGGCGAGTACGCCGATGGAAAACGCCGCCAGAAGACCAGAATCATCAGACGTCCCTTGCAGCTGGTCATCCGCAATGACGAGGAGCTGAAAACAAAATTTCTCCGATATGACCATTTCACAGAATGGTGTCCTGCTAAACGTCCTGCAGCCCAAGGAGGGTAACCTGGCGAGCAGTCGTTAATCAGAGTAGCGTTGGTGCAGTTTGCTGTTGGTGCCGATGAACCGTCAACCTCGTTGCGAGAAACATGGTTGCTGAAGCCGCCCGTGACGAGACAAGAATCAATCATCCCACGTCACCTGCAGATGGCCAGCCACAACGATGAAGAGCTGAACGAAGAAAGAAAGCCCAAGGGAAATCGCAAACTATTTCTCCCACGTCAATTAAATCCGTCCTTTTCAGGACGACGAGCTTACTTAAATACTTAAGAGTTTGGTTGAAGTTTTCTCTTTTGATGTTTGTAATTCAGTTACCGCGATACGGCTGAACATAGCATTCATGAAACGCCGCGTCCCGGAGTATATCACAAAGAACTAACGAACGAAATTGACGAATCCAGGTTGAAAAAAGAAGAAGACATCGAGTGGTGCAAAAAAAATTTGCTTTGCTGCCTATGCCTGATTTTTTTTAATGAGAAATCGTTTGTATATTTGAAAACCCGTTTTATAAAATAGGACATTACACAATGTTGATCGTTAATGATGATAAGCTCCAACCCGGTATTATCCTCGGATTAAATCCTGATTCATGCTCTGATGTTGATGTCGTACCCGTTCGACGCGATTTGCAGCAAACATTTTGCACTTTATCAGATAGAGAAGGTATTAAAAGTTAATCCGAGAAGGAGCTCACCGCCATAAGACTTGTTGTTCTTTTTATTGTTTTATTACTTTTTTGCCATTAGTCATTTAAATAATGATTATGATTATGACAAAAGGTTGATAGACACTATAAGACACTATAAGACCGATGGTCGGATGACAAGTATAAGGACAAAACGTCAAATGAACGCTAGTTCGAATGAAGGAGAGATTGAATGGGGACAATACGAATCTAAATTTCATCAGAGAACTCCTAGAGAACTCAACAATTTAACGGTATGTTTACAAATGGCCAATATATGTTAATGTTATCCTCATGTCAAGAACATACAGCTTTTCTGAAAGAATCAAGGTTGCCAGATTCTTTTGGATAAATGAGTGGGTTCCGAATGACAAAAAATAGGCAATCCTGGTGCGATAGGGTCACCCAAATCCATTAGCACCAAGCTGTCAAACGACACAATGGCAAACACAATAGTGTTAACTTTGTAACCGTTCGTCGACTAATTTCAATGAACTATTGCAAAAGCAGTGGCTTATGCGCCACTCTCGAAATCGAGAGACCACTGTTCGTTTTGAATACTATTGCCCGACAAAACTGCTTAAAGCATGAGCGCTATTCTGTGGGTGTATCGAACGGTTGCTGGGTACGAAATCAAACGCAATGTTTTTGCTACAATCTTAAAACTGAGGTGAACCTATCAGAATGAAACGCAAGCGAAATTATGCTTAAGATGAACGTAAGCAAAACGAAACGTAAATTCACCCGGGTGGCCTACATAACCACATGGCTCAGTGTGTATGAAAATAAACAAGATAGGTAAGTTCATTTCAAATTCATTTTCTTGTATTCATCTCCATGATTCCATGATCTTCGTGTTCCGAATCTTCCATGTGAGCGTGCCCAAGTTTTTCACGGTACTCCACTCGAATCACTTCCATCTTAGCCACAACAAATCTCACTAAATACTACGCAATTCACAGCATATAAACAATTCTCTTTAAAGCGGAATTTGGCAAAACTTCGTTAATTCAATTGTATACTAAGTAAACCAAATAACACATTACAATGAATACAAGGTAGCTGTGGATGAAATATTTGCCATAATTGGAATGGTCTCACCAAATTTTTACTAAAAAAAAATGTTTTTTTGACCTTTTTTTAAATCAACATAACTTAAAAAGGAAAAGACTTGCAAAAAAGTGCTGTAGGGGTGACTTTTAGAAAATCGTCCTTACTTTAGTGAAAATGAATGTAAAAATAGTAAAATCAATTCTTACACGCTAAAAAAAGTATTTAAAAATTTACAGTCAATTTGGAAATTATGACTTTCTTAAAATTGGACGAATGTTTTTTTTTAAATAGGCAATATAATTGTCCAAAAGTTCACCATACGTTGCAAGATGGGCACCTTTGAGGAAAAAAAGTTTTTCTAACAACAATTTCTTCATGTCAACATACCTAAGAAAGAAAAGACTTACAAAAAAGCGATTAATCGATGACTTTTAGAAAATTGTCTTAGCTTTTATGAAAAAAATTGTAAAAATAATAAAATCGATTCTTACATACTAAAAAAATATATATTAGAATTTTAAGTCAATTTGCAAAAATAGCTATCTTAGAATTGGACGAAATTTTTTTAAATATTTTTTTTAATGCACGATGAAAGGAAATGCGTCAAGTTTAAGTCGACCAAATTTTGATCGAAACAACCTTTAGCATTACGTGAACCTTTCCCATGAAACGTTTCAATCCACACATGGACTTGAAATTGCGCACGCTTGCAAAGGTCTTTTTATTCTTATAATGGGCCGCTGATCCTTCTGACATGAAAATAATTTTTGAGCAATATATCGAATTTCGTTCAATAAAATCTAGCAATTTTGATAAAATGGTAAAAACAACTGAACTGCTATTGACTCATGGGTCAATACTTCAGATATTATGATACGGCTTTTGTTACCCAATTTATTGTCATTCTTGTAATATACTTCAAAGGTCTGGTAATAAACAGGATCAACCACCTGATTTAATTGTATTATCACTAAAGTTTAAAAAAAATAATAATTTAAAAACAAGCCCTTTCCAAATAGTAGCCTTGGTTTTTCAGAGATTCAAAGACCATTAAAATCCAAATTCTCATTATAATTAAATTTAATTGGCTTCTGTGAGGTTTTAGGACCAAACTATATGACGAGTTGTCACGATACACGGTAAAAATTGGACATGAAAAATTTGTTGTTAGAAAAACTTTTTTTCTTTAAAAGTGTCCATCTTGCAATGTTGGGCAAACTTTTAGACAATAATATTGCCTTTTTTTTAAAAAAAAATATCCAATTCTAATGTAGCCATTTGTTTGCAAAGGCTTTTAAATTTTAAAATATTTTTACTAGCGTGTAAGAATCAATTTCATAATTTTTACAATTTACAACTTTTTTCATACATTATTTTTTTTTAAGTCTTTTCCTTTTTGAGTTATGATGATTAAAAAAAAAATAGATAAAAAAACTTGAGCCCTTTTCAAATGGTAGTCTACATAAATCTTGAAAAAAAAGTTACTTGAAAAGGCAAAGTTCTGAAGCGTTCATTTTTAAGGATGGGTCCAGACCGACTTTGAAGGAAGCAAAGGTTATGTTGCTGGTATCAGTACCGGTGGCCACCAGTATGACAACCCCAGGGTCAGGGGCGGGTCAAGGTTTGCCTTCACCATTGCCAAAACTTCCTCGTTGGTATCATCCGGTCGAGACAGAAAGAGCCAAAATTTGTTCGCTGTAGATTGTGGTATAGCTGCTTAGAACAATATTAGTCTTTGGTTGCTTTTTGTGTCAAATCAGGTTCACGAAGTTGTTTTGCAGCTTGGATGACCGATATGGGGCCAGTTCTTTACCGATGGCGGTTGAATACAAGGCCCCGACTTTTTTTTCCTCTGTTCGTGATTATTGCGACCAGTAATTTGATCTATTATAGTATAACACATCGGTCAATAAGTCCCAGACCTAACAACCAGATGGCACCACTAATAAAATATTCATATGATTTTTCAAAAGTACCAACCGAGAAAAGATAACTGTCAAATTTCATGACGTTTGGTTCCTTATTTATCGAGTTACAGTGGTTTAAGTGACGCTACTTTTGTGATTCTTAAAAACGATGGATTCAAGCAAATTTCGTGTATGCTGTATGCTTTTTGATAGGAAAAAACACCGTTCAAGACCAAGCTTGGCTTGAAAAATGTTATCCGGGCTTTGTCCCATCAAAAAACAACCCTCAAATGATGGTTTGCTTATTTCAAACGTGGTCGAATTGAAATACGCAGAGGTTTTTTTTTACACAGGATACGTTCTACTTTTACTATGAAACGTAAAAAAGACTAAATAGAGTTGATAAATTCACATGCATGAACATTTTTAATTACTTCGATTTTGTTTGCATGTTTTACCTTTTCATGCAATAGTCAAAATACAATTTTTGGAAATTTTTAGTATTTACACCCAAAATTGTGATTTTTTTGAAAAACAGCGATTCGATCAATTGTTGCCCAAAACGGAAAAAAATTATTCGAATGAGGTCGAAAAGTTGTTCCGTTCTGGAGTTATCGCCGAAAACAAACCGTGTAAAAAAACCGTTTATAAAAAGACCTTAGTGTATTTGGATGAATTGTGGTAAAACGGGTCAAACACAACATGAAATTATCCCTGTTACGGTTCTAAATGTGATATGTGTAAAATGTATGCATGTTGACTCAAAATATTTTGCGGAGATTGGAACTATATTAGCAGATCAGTTGAAGGGTTATTGGGGCAAAACGGGCTGTCTACAAGATCCAAAAACACGCAAAGTCGCTCCAAATTAATTCTTTACAGATATCCTGTGGGATTTGTACTTTACCAGCGAAAATAATTTGTGACGATTGCTGCTGTTCGGAACGTAACAAGAAAAATCTAATAAAATGAAAAATCTGGGTAAAAAGGGCCATACACGACATGAAATTATCTCTGTAAAGTTTCTTAATATGATACGTGTAAATGATAAGCATTTTCACTAAAAATAAATTGCGGAGATTGCAACTATATGAGCAGAATGGAGAAAAAACCATCAATTTAGGGTTGATTGGGGCAAAACGAGCCACTTTCCGTGCTCTACACAACACGAAACCTGCGCCAATCGATTTATTAGCATTTGATTTGGTTCAAAAACCAGCGGCTTCTCTTACTTGAGAAGTTAGATTAATTTTTTCCCACTGTGCGTTGGAATGATTGTATCACTCTTAAAGGAGGTTAAACGAATACAAATGAATTTTGGCAAAAAAAATGTGTTTTTCCTACTTAGGCCCGGGACCTGTTGACCGATGTTATAACATTAACAAATTTTACTTTTAGCCAAATTTTGGTACACAAGGTATATGTAACATTACATTAACTAACAAATAACGGGGAAAGGGTGGGACCATCAGGGCACCCAAGTGAAACGATTTGGATGGGGAGCATGCTCCTCCCTATTGTTAACATTTCGCGGAACGAGGGCGGGCTCTTCGACCTCATCTATTGGGTTTATTCTGTCAATAGAGGGCTCGATTCTAATGCTGTGGGTTCGAACTTGCTTTTGTAAGGAGATTGTCTTCCCTATATTCGCGGGTTTCGCATAAGTGTCTATGCTTACGAGTCCGCCCAAACGTTTTTGGCCGTTCATACAGGAGCTTGATGATCACAAACAACAGTAGAATCCTGATCAAATCGTTTTAAAAATTATTCCACTGCTATGGAAAGTTACCTTGCTACAATAGATGGTAGTATAACATCAATATCATCATTAAGAACACATTGAGCCCATCCGGATATGCTCCAGGTAGATTAGTGGAAGAGTCCAGTTTCGGATTTAGTACAAAATAAATGGAAATTAAGTGAATAATGAAATGAACTGCGAGTGATTACAAAATGAAAAGAGAAATCCAACATTGGTGTTCCATTTGAAAAATTTCAATTCATAATCAGCCATGAACTAATTCTTCTTGAAAATCAAACCGGTTGAACCTTACCTCCAACATCAATGAAACAGCTGCAAATTTAAAATTAAATCTCGACAAAATTTCCCATCAGTCCTTACCGAAAGGTGATCCCAACAAGCTTTCAAACGAGAAAGCACGCGCCACTTTCACACAAAAGGTGAAAAGTGAAACTTCATTATGCTGAACCACACCGCAGTTCCTAATCTTAGTTTTCTCACCTCAAAGTCATATCGTCCTCTATATTCTCGCCAACTTTGCATTGCGGCATTCGAGCTATGTAGGAACTTAGCAAACCAAGCTTAAGACGAGTCTTGGCATCAAGGGAAAATGTCTTTCTCTATCTCTCTCTCTCTTTCGCTGCCACCGCCGACAGCCACAAGCCGCAACTTCAACCCATAAAGATAAAGAACCACATCGTGTCACCTTTTATCTTCGCCCACATTCACCCCCTCCCCCTGGAATGCCGTGCTCGTTTATGCCTCTATCGCACATCAACATTATCAAGAAAGAAGCGAATGGCTGGATGTGTGAAGAATCTTAGGAATTTTGAAATATTTTTCACATCTCAAACCATCTTCAGTCCACCCCACCACGGACCCTTGAGAAGAGGCAGGATTGAGCCATTGAGCCTGGCAGAGGCTGGTTGACCGTTTATGGGAGGGTGAGAAATTTTCAGAAACAAGTCGAGAATTTCATCATAATGTGATCCCTCCCATAGGAGCTGCTGATAAAATGGCATCGGAGGACGACGGCGGTAATAAAGTTAGCCATATCGAGTTATAATAATGTTCAATTGGGTGATAAAAGTTTTGCTTGACAAAAGGTACATTCACTACACTGGAAAGGTGGAGATTATGACGCACACTGCCACTGCCTTATGCCGTTGTGCACTTTCTTCCCAAACGAGAAAGTTGAATTTATTATGAGCAAGTTGGTCGTCTTGAGAAAGATTATCGCCTCCAGGGCTTTGATACTGACCTGCAAGCATTGAGTTGAACACCAAGGCCGGGAAGTAGTGGTGGAAGTAGAGAACTCGTCCCATTGCGTAGAAGGGCAAATAATGCAGTAACCAGCCGCCGAACAGCCATACGGACGCCCTCAACGAACGCCATTTGGATTCTGAAATATTGGAAAATTTAACGGTTAATATTTTGATTCAAGAATCGTATAACTACTCTTACCTTCTTCTGCATCGGTTGAAGCAACGCTTTGCGTCAACCCGGAGTTTCTCTGATATTTAACGACCTCAACACAAAACACCGCAACGAACAGCGCCAAAAAGACCAAGTTGCTCCACCAAATAATTGGATTGCCCAGCAGGTAGACACGATGCTCTGAGCCGGAAAAGAATTGTCCCTGAAAGTACGGACAGAAGGAGACGCAACTTTAAAGATAAATCACCACCGTCGAACTTCCCGGGGACACAGCCAAACAGGCCCAATTAGCTCCCTAAGTGTATTTCAAATGAATTGGCGAAACTTTTCCATTCCAATTTCGCAACGCACAATCTGCGCATCCCGCCAACAGAAGCGGCCGAGATTAGTTATTTGAGATATTTCCTCAACAACACTTGTAACAAATCACTCTCCGCTATAGTGAAGGACGCGCGCACTGATTTCATTTTTGTCCGAGATCCATTATTTGGGAATTTCTGTTTTCCCCAAGCTGTTGTCGTCCGCCCGATCGCCGGTACCTATTTCAATTACATCTTCCGAGAGAAAAGTTTGTCCTCTTCATTGTTGTCCCATCCCGGGGGCCCGCACGTTTCCATCTCCTGCGATGATTATTAGAAACGAGATGCTGTTTGCTGCCTTTTCAAGGAAAAGAATTCTCCCGCGGAACGTTATTGAGGAAGTTCTCCTTTATGGGGATGGCCGCCACAACGGACCGGCATCGCACCGTGAATACAATCAAACAAGTTACAATAGAGTTGCTGATGGACTGCTTCGGTGAAATTTGATGAAATTTAAGCTACTAATGAAGATCGACCGAGTTCGCTTGAATCCTGCCGATGAGGAATAATTGCAATTGTTCCGCGGTAAGGAATTCATTAATGCTGCGGTATCGGCAAAGCGAGGGCCGTCTTAATGATGCTTAATCGAATACCGGAATCACTGAATTATTTACTCTGGGTGCGGGGTGAGGGTCGAAGGAGTGCGGCCGGAGCGGAAAATCCTTCATGCGTGACCTGTGTCGGAAGTGCAGAAGCGTTGGATGATGGTGCTTAATGGCACCTGTCTTGTTTACCTGCAGCAGCACTTCTTCAGTACAAAGAAGCTTGGTCGGAATGCAATTGAGGGGAATGAAATGGTCGCAGTCCTGTGTGTTTGTGTGAATGCATATCCTAGCACTCAGAAGTTGGAAGGACGAGTGGAAAGCCTGAGGTGTAAATACTTGCCATTATAATTACCAATGAGGGTGTAAGTAATCAAGAGATACTCCCGGAAGTGGTCCTAGACTTCAGCTAAGTATCAATCCATTGGCAAGAGGAGATTAATTTTCTTCCTAGTTTGTACTTACTTTTTAACCGGAAATTGCCAGATGTTGGAAAACGAGCTTGAGATTGTTGGCTGTAGGCTATAATCTCTTGTTATATTAGAATTGCAAAATCATCAATTCCAATCAATTGGTTTTCAATATGATTGTGAAAATTTAAATGCTCCACTGGGAAGTGTTTATGTATGTATTAGCATTTAAAGATCTGCATTATCGATACTTTCTTCTCAAAGGATTTAAAAACACTTTTATTTATTTACCTGATTTATCTCATAACTGTTTTCTTATATAGTTCGTGAAGCTTTCGTTAGCTTTACAGAGCCAATATGTCAATGTTCAGTGATAACATAGACGCAGAAAAAAATAATGAATTTTTAAATATGTGCATAGTTTCCCCTAGTTTAATTGCAATCCTTGATCGTTTGCAATATTTCATACAGCATTCAACATTGCTTGCAACATTCCGTACAACATACCTGATTTCAGTGAATTCTGGGTTAAATTAACGTGAAGGATCCAATAAATTTATGTCAAATCTACACAGATAAAAAGAAACATTCAATTTTCTGCATTATCCAATGCACATAAAGGGAATGCTAGATTTGGCAGAAAATAATGGGATATTTCATGTAATTTTTAGCCAGTCAACGCCTGAATCTAGCCTGTTGTATGTAAGATTTCAAACATTGTTGTATGGCGCATAAAAGATTGCAAACAATTTCGTTTTTTACGCTTCCTCTTGCTTGTAATAAAATGAAGGGAAATTACAGGGTATTCAATAAGTTCGAATACAATTTAAAAATGTGTTTAAAAAAAAGGAAATACAAGGTTTTCTTTTCTGAGACAATTTTTATTGATTAAAAGTTTATAGAGAACCTTTACGACATATGAGCTGGGAGCACCCCTCCATTTGTTCTTTATGACAAGGTTTTTCGAAAAAATCGCACGCGGTACGCACCTGGTCCATCGGCATGTCGCACAATGCTTCGAATGTATGGAGCTGCGGGACAAAAATCATAATTTGCGTTCTACACGTTTTAACTCAATGGTGTCTTTGGGACAATGGTTGTAAACTAGTTTTTCTAATATTTCCATTAATGACCTATGTTAAACTGATAATTGCATAAGTGGCATAAACGCCAAATTTCATAACATTTATGTAATATGCTTCGTATAATCGAGATCCATTCGGGAAAATTGTCACTTATGATAAAAACTACTGTTTGCGAAATTGACCTATGTTGAACTGATAATTGCATAAATTCCGTAAACGCCAGATTTCAAGATATGCCTCAAAGAATCAGGATCTCTTTAGGAAAAATACGAGGTATGATAACAGTTTCTATTACAACAATTAATCAATTTCCAATGGTTCATCTCATAAGTAACGTAAACGCCAGCTCTTATATTTTATACTATAGAATCAGGATATCCTTAGAAATGATTTGAGGGATTATTTTTTAACGACGGTATCACAAATCATTGGAATTTGTTAATTTTAAATTGTCCAATACGCCGCTTTATATCCGGAGAGTACGTTGCAAACCTTTCCGTCAATCATCGTCAGAAGAAATTCAAAGTTTACGTCAATCTGCACTTTTTTTTCGGTGATTGTGAAAGTATGCAGCTCTTTGATTTTATCCTCAATTTCTGTTTGGATGTTCAAAATTGTGTGGGAATCTTCCTTAGTGAATACAAACTTGACTGGTCTACAGAAGGATGTTGAACATGGCCGTGGATTTGACCAGAGGATAGTGTTGTTTTCAATGTCGATAATTTTTAATGGAACTAGAGCCACGACAAGCAGGCTCTCGTCTGAGCTCTTAGCCTCCGACAATTTTTGTTTGTAGGTGCTATGTCCTGAGCTTCCATCAAAACCCCATTTGCATACAAGTTTTACTGTCCTTGAGCTCTCTACCGAAAGTTGCTGCATAATGTTTAGCGAGGTACAATTCATTAGGTCTTGCAGATCAACTTCAGCGGACGTTTCAGATGCGGAAACCTGCTTGGGATTTTTTTTCCTTTTCCTTTTTCAACGCGTAAAGGCTAGGAAGCAGATTTGTATGTACCTCGTTTAAAGTACTTCGAAGCAGATTGTACTTTCTCTCGGATAAATCCAAGTCAATGTACAACGCCAGTGCTTGTGCCGCTGTCATTACCTTTTTCTGTTTTGCGCTGGAGCTACTTGATATATTGGCCGCAAATGCTAGCTCATCGGGCTCATTATTCTTGATGAGGTCTTCAACACGCCGTTTCTTGGTTTTATTTGAACATTTCTGAAACGGTTTTTGAGGTCTTCCCTTGGCGATGTTGAATGAAGACTCAGCAATTCCTTCAATATTTGTATTCGGATTGCGAGGAAGATTTACCGGCGAAGACAGCCAGCCAGAGTTTTGCTTCTCGAAATTCTCGGATGATCGAAAGCACTTTGACCATTTTTGATCAATTCTTAAACAAAAGAATTTGCAAAACTGCTTTAACTCATTCTCAAGTTCCTCGGAGAAATCATCCGGGTTATATAAACCAGACAGAAACTTCGACACATGAGCTTTTCGTTGGGACGGATCAAAGGAAAGCCACTGTTTATATATATATATCAAAGTTATTGAGCGCAAGAGTATCACCTAGAAAATCGTTAACAGCTATTCATAGAGCAAATAAGAGCAGCTGGAATCATTTCCATTCTCTTAAGAATACTATAAGTGAGATCTGGTACAATTTTCAGAGATGTGTTTTGATGTACTTGTTTTTAAATGCTGTTTGAAGTTGTAGATCATTTCTTCCTATATAACTTCATGCGCATGACTTGGAAGCTTTACTTATCACAATGATCGAAATATGTCCAACTGAAACACATTGAATTGAATTTTACTTACTTGATTTTATGCTTTCCATTTCGATTTTCACAGTGAAAGGTACCGTTCGAAAACTTAGGCAATGAAAAAGATGCTTTTCACTAACAAGTAATAAATCACCCACTTTCAGCGGTGGAATTGTTTACAAACACGAGTTGTTTTGATCGTTCCAGTGACCTCACGAAGATACTAATGCGCATACAGCGTAGTTTAAACAAATGTTAATATCATGGCCTACTTGATTCGACTAAATACGAGGGTCGATTTTTCCATTTTTGTCCAAGGGACAAAGCACTGTGTGTCGTTCCGAGATCTGCGAAATGAGCCTCTTAAATTGGTCTATAGTGCTCACATGATGTTCGCTCTGCTTGGTCAGAGTTTGTCAGTCTTATCGAGAAAATCAGTCAAATTCTCCCGACTTTAATTTTTGTGTGGCTTGTGCTAACGTAAGAACTTAATACACTCGAGAGACGTGACGCGAGACAGGACACAACACTTATTGTTCTTACAAAACGTAAAAAGGGGATTTAAGGGGACCCTTCCCTGGATTTGGGCAAAAATAAGGCAAAGTTTGTATTTATTTTTTTTATTGGGAGAATGAAAAGGCGTACGACCTTCCGGTTTTGACGATTAAATTCAATTATTATTCAAGATTTTAAAAAGATAAAAAAAAAATTTAAAATTAAAAATGGCAGCTACAAAATGGCGATTTCTCGAAACCATGTTTTTCAATCTAACTTTATGCCCCGGACTTGAACTATTATCCGATTCTCTCCATCAAATACTAGTTTGAAAGGTTATAATTTGTTGTACGGCTTGAACTAAAGATTGGCATTAATTGAAAAAAAGTTGCGAAAAATTAAACTTTTCAGTTCAAATGATCACTATGCAATGATTTTAATTTTAAATTGTCTGAAATTTAATTCAAACCGTATAAAATTTCATTATCTTTAAGAAATGATAACTAGATTTAATTTCTGTTCACTACACGATGCTGCAGGCTTGAAGATGTCGTGTTGATTGAACAGTGTTGGTCAGTGTGTGATAGGACGGAAGGCTTATCTTTTGCAGTTCTTCTTTCTCCGGTTTCAGGGTTGTGGCATTTTGTCTGTGCTTCTTCCTTTCGTGTTTGCGGAGTATTTTATTTATGAATTCTGTATCATATCCATTCACTTCCGCAGCTTGGTGAATTTTATTTCGTTCGGTTACAAAATCTTCTCTTTCCATGGGGATATTGAAGAGATGGTGCCCAAAAACAAGCAGCTTTCCATTCAATGGCGCAAGTCGACACCGTCCGCGTAGGTTAGCCTATATATGACGCTTAAGCTGACACCAATACGAATATACAGAATTCACATGGTACGCATTTACATAACGATGAAAAGTTTTATTGTACACCCTGTAGATTACGCAGAAAATTATATATTTCTTTCGAACTGTAAATGACTTAATACTTCGTTCAGAAGGAGTTTACTCGTATATAGAAGAAGATGTTCGCTAATCACCATGAGGCCCCAAGAGTGGACACAGTAATGCTTGCTAGAAATGAAGGATATGAAAAGAAAGTGTTGATACTTCCGTCAGTGTACGGCAGGTTGTGAAAATTGAATAGAAATATTGAAAATTTAGCGAACAGAAGTATTGAAACTCGAACCAAGCATTCAAGCATTCCTTTGCCTCCATTTGCCTGTCAAGTAGGCGGATTCGTTCGTGCCTTAACCTACCCCGCAGTTTTTTAGTCTCATCAGAGAGTAGTCGCTAGCATTAGATCGTTGTACGATATCACTAGGACTCCTTTTGTATGTTCTATGCAACCTAGTAGACACTCATCTTATTTCCTTTCAAAGCTAAGATGTCTGTGTTGGTTGAAACGTCACATTTGTGATGAATCCCAGGCAATGAGAAAGCAGTCTTACTCCCAAGGAAAACGATTTATATGAAAGACAAATTTCACATAATGATATTTACCATTTTCTACTTCAGATAATCCTTTTGAATTTGCAAACCGATTGGGACATTGGAAATCTAGAACGGCTGTCACATTCCATCTCCCTATTGTTTCACCGAGGTTTAAGTACATGCATGAAAGTCGTGAATTCATAATGAGAAGCCCAACAACCACCAGTATCGCACATCCCTACCCAAGTAACACACAAAACATCTTTTTAGAATGATTTATTATTGTTTGTGTTATAAATGTATTATAAACGTATTGCAAAACATGTCAAGTTTGAAGCGGTTTGTATTTCTCGTATTCCATATATCACTCTGACAAACGGTCGAGCTAAAATTAATTTTTAAAATGCTGCAAGTGATTAATACTTTATTATTGTTCTTGAAAACATGGTGCCAAACATTTATAAAACATAAACAGGACAAGATTTTATGGGCAGTTCTATATATTGTTGAAATTACATTACACCAACCATGTTTTGCAAAACGTGATCTTTTTTCCCATTACAATGAATTTGTTGTACAAGATTGTGGTTTTACTCCCAACGGGAAGCATATCATAGATACTCAGAGTTTCCATTTTATGTTTTATGAGGTTTCACTTTTTGCGCTTTTTGCGTCATATAAAAGAACGAAATAACGTATTATACACCGAAATTAAAACCTGTTTTTGTCATTTAACAGTACTTTCAACTTTTTTAATACAAGCTGTGTTGCTTGAGTATCTAATTAAACTCGTGGATAGCAATCTTTGCCGGTGTGACAGTGTGACGGTTAATGACGCCACAAGAATACGACTTCTGAATACCCCATAGGCACAACGGTGTTCCATATCAAATTGCATTACGAAAAAAACGCTGTAGAATATTACCCATTTGGTATTTTATCTTGAAAATTTGGGTAGAAGTCGTTTAGAGTGTTTAATTGTTTTTGTATTTTTATCGCTGTCAGTTTTTCGAAAATTGAAAAAAAAAGTGATACAAGTGAGAGTGAGCAGTGGAACACGTGGAAAACACAGAAGCTGGTGTTGCTGCCAAAACCAGAAATGCCATCGAGGGATCCAGCATCGTATGGGGCAATCTGCCTATTGGAAACGCTCGGGAAACTCCTTGAGAGGATCATCCTTAACAGACTGACTAAATTTATTGAAAGGGAGCACGGGCTATCGAGGATGTAATTCGGTTTTCGAAAAGAGAAGTCTACAGTGGATGCCATTCAGACCGTGGTCAAGTCAGCCGTAAAGGCGTCCAAACAGAAGCGGACAGGCGAACGATATTGCGGTGTTGTAACCAGTTGGGGTCTATCGTTGCACAGAATAAAGGTCCCTGATTACCAGTGCAGAATTCTGAAGAGTTATTTTCAGAACCAAGTACTGATCTACGAGACCTCCGTTGGACGGAAATCGGTGAACATTGCGACAGGAGTTCAGTGAATGTTATCAGCGGAGAAATATCAGAGAAATTCGGAAGCTGGTGAGATCGGAATCGATTGCCAAATGGCAATGGAACACGGAGAAGAACTGATGTGCAACAAGGACCTCTCGATGACACAGTGCAACGACTTAAATAGATAGGTCTGATTCCACAGTGATCTGTAGTAAAAGTCACACAGACTGGTCAAGCAACTTCTTAATCCGAAGTTTAAAAACTGGTTTGCTAGCATTAAAATCGAACCATTTTCACACACTTCATTGAAATGTTTGTAACATAAATCCAATAGGTTGTTCAGGTCGTAATATGTTCGATGGCTGGGCCACATCAGTTTCCGATTTTGGACCTGATGAGTAGGTACATATAACCTCACATTTTCGAGAAGGCTGCTAGTGCTGCAGTCGACGTTGCACTAAAACACGTCAAAAATTTACAACCTTTGCAGCATCACTCGAAGACTCACCAGCGATTGAAAATCGAGATGTGCGCATTAGGCTGATGCAAAATTCGAAATATTTGCTCCCCTAAGCTTAATCGACGCCAATTTGGGTCCTGATAGTCCCCAAAAAATTTTAACACATTTGGTTTTAATTTAGCTTTGCACACGCTATTCAAAGTTTGTATGGGAATTAGTATGAAGAATCTCAAACTTACATTTCCAGATCCCTAACATCTTGATATTATGTCCTTAAACCAAATCTTATATACATTCATATAGTGTAAGTTGTCAACTATCAAAATGCCGAAGATACCTGACATGTAAATTTTATACAAAAATAGTTATTCAATAAAACATAAAATACACCCTTTAGGTATGATGTTTTATTCTTGTTTTTGTTTTCTTATTATTTATATGTTTTTTATATTTTATATTCATATATTTTGTGTATTTCATTTGATTTATATTATTATATATATTTTATATATTTTATATTTATATATTTTATATACATTATATATTTTTACTTCTTATTATTATATTTGATGAATAACTATTTTTGTATAAAATTTACATGTCAGGTATCTTCGGCATTTTAATAGTTGACAACTTACACTATATGAATGTATATAAAATTTGGTTTAAGGACATAATATCAAGATGTTAGGGATCTGGAAATGTAAGTTTGAGATTCTTCATACTAATTCCCATACAAACTTTGAATAGCGTGTGCAAAGCTAAATTAAAACCAAATGTGTTGAAATTTTTTGGGGACTATCAGGACCCAAATTGGCGTCGATTAAGCTTAGGGGAGCAAATATTTCGAATTTTGCATCAGCCTAGTGCGCATCGATATTCGTATGGTGGTAGGTTCACTGGGTCGTTCCATGGCAGACCACGTAGAGCATACCTAATGAAGCGCTTCTGGACTCTCTCAATACGAGCGATATGTACGCCATGATACGGAGCCCAAACCTGTACACTGCGTACCAAGTACACTGCGAACTAAAACACAAAACAGGGCCTTCAACGCATGCACGTCATTGGAATGGGCAGTGTTCCGGCGTAGGAAATCTGGCACCGCATTGGTTTTCGCAGTTGTCACTGAGATGTGTTCGTTAAAGCGTAGTTTACTATCACATATGACGACAAGGTCCTTGATCGACGTGACTCTTTTTAATGGCAAATTGTTCAGCCCGTAGTCAAAAGATACAATAGTCTGATATCGAGTGAATGTCATTACTTTACATGTCGCCGCATTTGCATTCCGTTTATTTCGCACCATGTTGAAACACGTTCAATAAAAGCTTGTTGTGCACCGCAATCCACATGCGACTTACTCACGCGAAACAGTTTTAAGTCATCTGCCTAGGCCAGTTCCCAGACTTGAGGCTATCGCACATATCATCGATTTAGAGGACGAAAATCAAGGGACCAAGATAACTGCCCTGCGGGACGCCGGCAGGAATATCAAATACATTCGACCTAGCATCGTGCACTTTGACAAAAGCTTTGCGCGCAGACAGATACGAGTTCAGCCATTGATGAATCCAAGAAGGTAGTCCCAGGCGGTTCAATTTTTCAATTGACAATTCGTGAGCACCTTGTCAGACGCTTTTGAGAACTCAACATAGATGGCGTCAACCTGACACCGCCTTTCCAGCTCATTGATCACAGTGTGCGTATAAGTCATGAGGTTCAACGTGGTTAACCGGTTGTTACGAAACCATGTTGATGTTCAGATATTACAGGCTGCAAGGCAGGATACACCACGTCGTGCGATAGCATAAAGTATTTGTAAGAAATGCTTGCCATTTAAACTTGCAATCGAGCGTAGCTAAGGATTATTGGGAAAATTAAAATGTTTCAGTACGATATTAAGTCAACTAGCGTCATACCACTCCATCACGGTTTAAGCATAGTTGCGCGATGCCGAATCGGGCCACATTCTCTTAACACTCGATGTTTCCTGCGGTTAAACTGCCATCTGGTGATGGTTCCAATAAATATAGGTAGGATGTATAAAAAAATGGAATCATCACTTCTTTTAACGCAGCCATGGCGAAAGCAGTGAAGCAAACACGTTCGATGGTTTGTAATTACCGCCGGCTTTACCTTGATGCAAAGAAGTCCATGGTTGTGCCGCACTATGTGTTGGCCAAATACAGTCGAGCCGGCATAAACAAGATGCTGGTGCTCGTGAAGAAAGGTGAGAGCACTGAGCGCAAGCCGGGTTCCGGCTGTCCGACGGTTTTGTGTCCGAAAGCTGCAGGCATGCGCTGAAGCGGAAGAAGGAAGGTAAGGTGGTGAAATCCTCGTCATCTTGGGCTGGGAGGTCTATGGTCAAACAGTATTTGGCTAACATGGACAATGTAATGAGGAAGCGCAAGTGGTCACCCAAAGGCATCGGCTGAAGTTGCTTTTAAAAATGCCATTCCAGCAGTAGTGGACGAGACGAACCTATGTCACCGGCTAATTCACATCCCCCTGAAAGGAGGTAAGCCATGGCGTGTAGTACATCTGCCATATGAAGTACCCGAAGAAGATCCTCTTGTGGCTAACAGTCAGTATAAAGGGATTGTCAAAGTCGCTTTTCTTGCGGGACTTGCGGTCAACGGGGAGGTGTACAGCACAAAGTGGTTACCGGAAATTGCAACTTTCAATAAATAACACCACCCGAAGGACGAAGTCATGTTCTGCCTGGATCTGGTCTCGGCACATTACGCGAAGCGGTCGCTGTAAGCGATGGAGAGTTTGGAGATCCCAGTCGTCACCAAGAAAGCCAAGACCATATTGGCCATTCCGGGTCAATCTGGATGCCCTGGAAGAAAATTCTCTTACCCGTAGTTTCTCTTACCAAACTTTATCGCCAAAATGACCTGCCTGTTAAGACGATAGAAATTTAGAGCATGACACCGATACACAGAAAGAAACATTTAGTTTTCTGCGTTATTTAATGCATACAAAGGGAATGCTTGATTAGGCAGAAAATAATGGGGTATTTCATGTAAATTTAAGCCAGATAACGTCTTAATGTAGCGTGTTGTATGAATGATTGCGAATATTAATGTATGGCGCATGAAAGATTGCAAACAATTTCAATTCCTTTGGCTTGGTATTAAACGAGGGGGAAATTTTACGCGCATGTTAAAATTCATTTTTTTTTCTGGGTACATCATTATACCATTTTGAGCATTATCCATAATCAAATGGCAGAGAATGAGAGAAAAAGTATATAAATGCTGCCCTTTGCTTCCGCTTATCCGGTGCCAATGCTACAACTGCACAGATAAAAAGAAACATTGAATTTTCTGCGTTATCTTATAGATTTTGCCGAAAATAATAGGATATTTTATGTAAATTTAAGCTAGATAACGCCTGAATCAAGCCTGTTGCATGAAAGATTGCTAACATTGTTGTATGGCGCATCTAAGACTACAACCAATTGCGTTGTTTACGCTACCTTTGGCTTGGAAATAAAAGAGAGGAAATTTAACGCGCTTGTTAAAATTAATTATTTGTTTCTGTGTGCTTTATGGAGCTGCTCTTCACTAACACAAGGCGATCCTGCGATCCAGTTCAAATTTGAAGTAGGCGTTGAATATATTTTTGCTTCAAATAAAAGGCCCAAACATCCACCGTAAAATGATAAACTGGTCCAGAGCTATAGGAGATTTTACCATTTTTGAAAATTGCTAAGACCGATGAGAACACAGAAAAAAATAAATAATTTTAACAAGCGTGTAAAATTTCCGTTCGATTTATCCCAAGCCAAAGGAGGCGTAAACAACGAAATTGTTTGCAGTTTTTCAGCGCCATTCAACAATGTTTGAAATCTTTCATACAAGAGGCTAAATTCAGGCGTTATCTGGCTTAAATTTACATGAAATATCCTATTATTTTCTGCCAAATCTAGCATTCCCTTTATGTGCATTAGATTACGCAGAAAATTCAATTTCTCTTTTTATCTGTGATGCAAGAGATTTGGCATTTCAAGCTGAATAAATAACATTCGCATTTTCACCAATTTTGATGGAATGGAATTACTCACGGCTTAGTTATTCAGTGAGATTCTTTCATGAAATTGCAAGTGACAAATTTTAGTCTTCAATCATGTGCTTAATTCTCCGACACTGAGCGAAATAAACTTTCGATATTCATAAGATTCCACTATGATTATTTGCTATAAGAATTCAGTATGAATTCCAGAAATTTATCTTATGAAATATCTTGATGTTGACCAAATAAAATATGGAGCAACCTGGATTCGAACCTTGAATGTTTAGGTTATGGGTCCAGTGACTTGCCCACTAGTATGTATCAACACTTGTAATCAAGAAAGCTTAAAGGCGTACAGAACAACGTCGTGTGAAACAAAATCTATTCATAAGCCAGCCTTATGAAATTCCAAAGCATCGTTCATAAGATGAACCTTATGAAATTCTTAAGATTATTTCGCTGAGTGTATGATCATCAGGAAGACAAACTCGCACAGAAAAATATGATTTTTTTTCGTTTGCGTGTAAGCCAAAGGAAACGTACACAGATAAAAAGGAACATTGAATTTTCTGCGTTATCTAATGCACATAAAGGGAATGTTAGATTTGGCCGAAAATAACGGGATTTCATGTAAATCAGCCAGATAAATTCCTGAATCTAGCATGTTACATAAAAGATTGCAAACAATTTCGATTTCACGCTTCCTTTGGCTTGGAATTAAACGAGGGGAAATTTTACGCACTTGTTAAGAAAAAAAAATTCCATGCAAACAACGGAATTGCTTGCAATGTTTCATACAACAGACTAGGTTTCGGCGTTAACTATATTAGAACAATGAGAAATGAGCGTTTCCAGGCGAAATGACCTACGACCAACTTCGAGTGTTTCCGATTTAATTGAAAATTTGTACACATGTTTTACCCACGAGAGTAAGTTTTTTCCACTGTTGCAAGAAAAAAATTGAACTCAAAAGTCAGTTTAAAAAAAGGGCGTAAGCATTTTGAACAACACTTCAATTAATAATGTGTTGCTCGAAAACCTTTGGTTGTACAAAAACAAACTGTCTAAGAACAAGTTGTGGCCCTATGTGTTGTGAAGAAAAATATACAAGAAATAAAAATTCAGAAAAAAATCGATAATTAATATTAGAATTAGAACATCTCAAAAAACGATTTTTTGATATTTTTCGTTTGTTAAAACTTTAAGTTATTACGCAAGTTTGAGCAAAGATTTCAGGATGGAGAAATATCAGAAAAAAAGTTTCTTAAACCTCAACTTTCGGTGCATTTCTCCAAATTTCAATATTTGCGAGAATAAACGCATCTAGAAAAACTTATGAAAAGGCCGTATTTTTGAAAATTATTCGAGTATCATAAAATAAAATCGCAAATATCTTGAAAACGGATGCTCTTACGAAGGTCATCATTAGGAACTGCATTTTTTTATATACTTCAAAAATCAGATTACATCATCAGAATACGTTTATTCTCGCAAATTTAAAATTTTTTAGAAATGCATTGAAAGTTGATGTTCTAGAAACTTTTTTCCCCTGCGTTCGAATTTGCGTAATAGTTACCAGTTTTAACATTCAAAAAATAAAAAAAAAACAAAAACTCGTTTTATGGGATGTTTAAATTTTCCTGTTAATTGTCGATTTTTTTTTTCCAACAAAAATATTTTTTCTCTGTGTATATTTTTTTTACAACCTTCACACATAGTGTCACAACTTGTTCTTGGACATTTTGTTTTTACAACCAAAGGTTTTCGAGCTACAAATATTAATTGAAGTGCTATTCAAAATGCTTACGCCTTTTAAACCTCACTCTTGAGCCACAAAAACCTATGTTAGCGCGGAAAATGCTCAGTCTCTTAAGCCAAACGCGTATGCAAAGTTTCATTCAAATCACAAAACATAACGAAAATAATTTTCCACATTTCCAGTTTATTTCGCTTGAAACGCTCAAATATCTTATGCCAAATCTAGCATTGCATTTATGTGTATTAGGTAAAGCAGACAATTACATTTTTCTTTCAAACTATGTACTTACTGACTCAATCATTGGGTTTGCTTCCAAATTGCAATGAAATCTATTTTAAATGTCTACTGATTTGTTTTCGAGCCTTTAACCAATCGGGTTTTCAATATTATTCGATATCGTCTTTCGATTATTGGGATGTTCAACATTCAGCCTTATTAAAAAAATTAAAATAAGATTTTTCCACACGAAACCTTTTCCCCGGTATCTAATACCACTTTTTGCAAATGCATTCCACGCATTTAGTCTGAATTTTTCTTCTCCTACCAAACAACCCCAATACCAACCATCGACTGGTGGTCATGTGCCCACATTCAACCACTACCCACCAACTTGAATTCTATTTGCATCCGCAATACAAGTACGTCCACTTGAGGTGTTGACATAGAATCGTACTCCCCTCTTGCACCACATTGGAGCATCGCAAATCACCACCCACCCATCGCTGAAGCCTGAACTGCCATTTCCAACCCTTCTCAACGTTCCGACGAGGCAAATGTGTTGCATCTATTCCGAGCGATCTTTAGACAAAGCATTATGCGCTTAATCATGGCTTAATATGTACTTCACCAGCAGCAACCTGTCGTCTTTCGTCGAGCGTTTAGCGCCCGGAAGGAGCGGATGGCACCGGGAAAGACGTTTTCGAGAATGGTGATGACGATTATTATAACATGATTGCAGTCACTCGAGGGTTTTTGATGCGATGCAACCCGCTGTTGATGCAGAGAAGATTTACGGCAAACAGGTCTCGTTTGTCGGCGTTTCACCGTGAGGACCACCTTGAAGGATGATTCTCGAAAGAAGGGTGCACATTTCAATGCGTAAACTCATATGGGGAGGGGAGATAGGTGCACTTCAATTTACAATGTAAATTGTTGCCGTTCGTACTTCAGATTTAATTGCTCGCGGAACAAATTCTTAACCCTTCCGATTGAAATTTACCTCAATTAAATGTGTTCGACCAGAAGCACGACTTACCCTATAATTAATGGGCCATTGCCAGGGTCTACTGGTGACTTCGCCTTCCTTTGGCTTGAGACCGGAATTTCCCTGTAGCATCACGGCGTGGGATTCGAAAAATCTGCTGAGGAATCCCGGAGCGTAGACTTGGAAGTTTACGCTTTGAACTGGAATTGAAGCGGATCGATTACTTATTTGTAAATTGGTTTATCAAGCAACTTATTATCTTACGCTTATCGAATTGATTGTCTTCCACATTCCAAACCGCACTTCGGTCGCGAATGTTGGGATTGCATGATACTTCCTGCTGTTCGAAACCCCACTTCGGAAGCTGCTTGGTCGTCGTCGTCAGAACGCATCGTTCAATGTAGTGGTAGAAAATCAACCGACTCGTCACGGTTTCGACGATATCGCCATCCTTGCCACCGATTATCTGCACCTGCCAGACGTCGTTACTGTCGCCTTGTCCTTCCTGCAAACGAACAAACACAATCATCATAGCTTTTATCCATCCGTTCCGGCAGTTGGTTCGTGTCCCAGCTACATACCTCTCCGTAGCACGTAACTTGCATGTGCTTTTTCGTAACCGGAGCTTCTTCCCGATGCGAGTGCAAGTTCCGCCTGGTTTGGATATGTTCGAATCGGATCAAATCACCGTGCTTTACCAGCGTTACATTATCGACCGTTTGCTTGTTGTAGGGCTTTATCAACCACTTGTTGTTCTCGTCCTTGTGGCTGTAGGTCGTTACCTGCTGCTGTTTGGCGCCGAATCCTTTCGGATACAGGTGGTTGTGCGAGTGCAAATACCCGCCACCGGTTTTGTGATTTTTCAACGTAACAATCGCTCCGTAGGCCACCTCCCGGGGCATCGAAACGTTGTACAGTGAGTTTCCAACCAGATTCGATTGGAAGCCGGAACTGTAGAATCCATCGCCGCTGCCAGTTTGGTTCAGCACGGATAAGTGGATGTAGAAGAACGCTGCATACAGGATGATGGGGAGGACAATAAGGGTAATTGCGCGGGCAATCAACTGTTTAACGGTGTAGGTTATGGGTTGGGTAAGGTCACCGAGGACGTCCCACAGATCGCTGGCCGTGTGTAATCCAACCAGAAGCACGACAAACAGCCCCACGAATTTCACACTGATTGTGCAGGCCAACATCGAACCGGTAAAGCACAGCCAAGCCCACCAACTTCGGGAGAAGCTCCGCTGTTCGCGTGTTAGTTTCGTAACACGGGCCATGCCCATAACGGAAGCGGTCATAAAGAAGATTAAAGGAGGATCCAGTAGGATATACCGGTTCAGGATGAGCATACCGATGTCGAACAGAATGTAAGCAGCGGCAAAGGCGGACGCAGTCAACGAACCCGTCATGTCCCAGACGGTGTGGAACGACATGGGAACGATGGCTGCCCCAAGGGCTGTGCAGAACTAAAACGAAAGTGGGTTAAAATTCGAACCATCACAACTATCTAAGAAATACTCACGATTCTCATTCCTTCATAGTGCGTCCCATTGTACTTATCTCCAGGCTTATCGAAAGGATACTTCCCATCGTACCCGGTCAGGTACCCAGACAATCCGATCAGCATCTTCCCTAGCGGTGGATGGACATCGAAGAAAAACGTCCGATTGATGTACCAGCTGCCCATTTTCCCGAAATGGGTCTCATCCCAGCAGACGTGATCCGGAACCGTCACATTGTAGAATCGCGTTCCCAGTGCAAGCGCCAGTATCACACCGAACACGATCCACCAATTCCTACAAATACACGTTAAATGTCCACAGCATTAGTACGGCTCATGAACGAGATCGCATCGCTCAGTGTTTTATGTAAATGTCAACGCGGCACGCAGTTCGAAACCGGTATTCGGCTAATTCCTATCTTGCAAACGAACGCCCTTGACTAAAATAAAATCACCGCCGACCAGCGCACAGCATCATCTTCAAACAACCATTGCGTAAGTGGGCAGCGCATTGTTGGAAAATGTCAAGCAAATATTTGATCGCATATCTTTCACTCTTACTCGACGACAAATTTCATCCGGACACGTTAAATGGTTCCATTTCAAAGCTTAAACCGGTTTTGAGAACTCTCATTAGAACTAATCCCACTGTCATGCTTTCAAAGATGATTAGAAACACCATCAAAGCTAACTTACAGATCCACTTTCTTCCCCTCGGATGTAACAGAGGAACCATCGTTCAGCTTGCCAACGTTGGTTGTTGTCTTTTGATCTTGCACTTTCGTTTTAGCACTTTCACTTTCGATCGCCGCCATGCTCGTTCGTGCAATTATCACCTCTAGAACACACACTTCCTATCGCCTATGTAGATCTATTGGCGATCTTCGATCCGATGCTCGAGCACGTAAACAAAGCTCTTGACGTTTCTGGACGCTATGGAGAGATTTCGACGAGCGAAAAACAGCGCACCCTCGTCGATCGATCGTCACGGTACGATTGCTTCGGCCAGCTGAATGGTTGCGTGTGAACGGACCGACTGATCGCGACGAAGCGGGTGGGAGAAGGCGTGAGTCAAAACAGTGCTTGCATTGCGAACACGGTCGTTGAATACTACTCTGATTTGGGTGCCGATCATTTCAATTTATGTGCGGTTACTTATTGGCTGAATAAATGGAGTCACTAAATATTTAATAGGAAACTCCTAGATTTCATCAGATTTTATTTGATTTATAAATTTTTTCAGCAGTTCATCCGGATTACCCAATTTCACCAAGCTGCTCACTAAAATCACATTTCGCTCATTTGTGTAAATAGTACGACATTTTGAATGAGATTTATAGGCCGTGTTATTATGCTGCTTTTGATGTGACTGTAGTAGTGTTGGAAGCTTCATTTTACAGTCGTTGCTCGCGTTGCGTGGTATTTTTATCATAATAAATGATTTGTTCCCTTTATTAATGGAGATAGGTGGGACAATCAAACGTGCTGCTTACAAATATAGCTTATGTCCAAACAGACAAAAGTTGATCACAGATGCTTCATCGTTCTATGAATGGGCTGTTGAATATCAAGGAAAATCAATGGCTTTTAGTTACGTGGAACAAGTCGATTGCAGCTATGACTAAACTCCATCTTCGAATGGAAAATGTACAAACGATCAAAGGTACACCAAATTTTCATTTTGTTTTTGCCGCAAGAAAAGTACATACTAGAAGTTAAAAGATACTCGAAGAGTTGTGAAGCTGAAGTTAAAAACCAAATATTTGAAAGGTTAAGTTCTGATCAAAAAAAAAATATTTCCATTATTCTGTTGTATTTTTATTGATTATCATTCCACTTAAAACCAATATGTTGGTGTTCTATAAGTAAAACATATCGTAAGAAGATAACGTTAGAATGATGCTTCACATCAATACCAGAGGACTAAAGAAAGCATTAGTCCTTGAAGCCTGCACTTTTGGTGTGCCAAAAAAAAGCACCACACGCAGCACGAAGTTTTCGGCTTCACAATGTTGTTCGTGAATGACAGCCGCTTCAGTCCTGTGATCAATACAAACTCATTTTTTGCAGATGAGCAATTTGGATTTCGCCATTGCCATTGGCGTAGCTACTTGGGGTGCCTAGGGGGCCAGGCCCCCTCCACAATTCTGTGGACCTCCCCCCAGGATTTTTCCTAATATATTTCTAATTTGAAATGAAACTCTATTCATAATCTTTACAGAATTGTTGGGATTTTCCCCAGTGTTAGTTGTTTTTGTACTTTGCTCTCTTTAAAAATAGATTGAACGAGTAACTATTTCTGAAGGAGTAAAGTGCACGATTAGCCTGGGTCAAAAATTCAAATTCCAGTTCCCTTTAATTTTTGGAAGCCTTTTGGGTCCTATAATAACTGTGCTAAATTTCAGCTCGATCCGGTGAAACTATATTTTTGCGTTCGAGGTTTTAATTTTACATGGGAAAACTTACTTTTATGTAGAATAATCTGGTGAGGTGACCCGTTGCCATCTAAAAATAAGTGAACCAAATTTTCCTCTTGGAAATTTTCAAGGAAACTTTTTCCGAAGACCGCAAAGCGATCCGACGATTGTGAAAAATCGGCTTCTCTCCATGTCGAGTGAACACCTCACAACAACGTGGTTGCTTTGCGCCGACAGCAGCAGGCTACAGGCCATGCTGCAGGTGGCAGTGTTGTTAGGAAAAACAGTTCATTGAGCCGTTCGTTTGGATTGTAATCAGTTTTAGCTCAATAACTTTTTTCACAATCGTCGGATCGCTTTGCGGTCTTGGAAAAAAGTTTCCTTGAAAAATTTCCAAGAGAAAAATTTGGTTCACTTATTTGAAGATGGCAACGGGTCACTCGCCAGATTATTCTACATAAAAGTAAGTTTTCCCATATAAAATCCTATGTAAAATTAAAACCTCGAACGCAAAAATATAGTTTCACCGAGCGAGCTGAAATTTAGCACAGTATTAAAGGACCCAAAAGGCTTACAAAAATCAACAGGGAGCGAATTTTTCTTCTTCCATATGTTCGTGTCCCAGGCTAGTGCACATACCCTCTTCCCCACACTTTTCACTTACCCCACTGTACCTTATAGGATGAAAAGTTGGTACATTTATCAAGAAAACCATAGTTAACAACAATTAGATCCATGATAAAAATCATTACATCCACTTCGCTCGAGAGTTTGCGTCTGTTAAAATGTTTTGAAATTAAAAATATCGTCCCAACATCATGGGATACCAGTAGTGAACAGCAATTTTTGCTAGAACCAAAGATGTGAAGCGGTAGGTAGGTTATGAAATTGAATAGAAGTAGTTTGAAATTGAACGTAGGGCTTTTGTTAAGCAGTATTTCGAGGCAAACGCACACACTTTTGCCACACAATAGGTCACGGATCCGCCACCTTGATTGGCAAAAATGTATGAGCTTGATCGTGCTCAAATCCCGCCAAAGGCACAGAATGGTTCTAGGGATGTGAAATCTCTGTTTTTACACTCCCTTAAGACCACATGTGATGGAAATTAATTTCCAATTAGAGGTTTTAAAACCACAACTTCGCATTTTTATCAGTAGTGTTTTATCTCTTCGTTGTTTATTTAACAAACTCGGAGAGAAACCCGGTAAGGTGTCGTATGATGATCCTTTTAACAACATCTTCTTATGGGAACCCCATCGTTGGATAAATACACTACTAATAATGTTGTGTATTAATGTTGCGTTTGCTTCGAAATACTGCTTAACAAAAGTCCTATGCCCTAGCTCTAAATAATTGTGAATTCTAATAATTCAATTCTATTAATGTTCAAACCTCTAGACTCACATCTAAAATAAAAGCGCCAGTAAAATGTAGAGCCTGTTAAGTTGAAACATAAGATTTTAAACACTTGTCTATGTACACCCAAAATAGTGGTTGGCAGTTTTCGCATCATTTTTGATGGAAACACGTACAAATATTGCTCTGTGACAGCCGTAATACAATTATCGAACGTTGGCCCTATATCAACAATTGCCGCAGTGAAGACAGCAACCTTGAAAACAACATGCTATAAAAATATCGTTTTGCATATGTGTGAGTGTGTTTCAAATTCACGCTTGTGTGAGTGTGTACGAAGTGGGTTTTATATGGATTGGTAAATTTAAATTCCCGTATAAAGCTATCGAGTTCGTCAATTTTACGTTTATTGTATGGGAGAGGAGGACAAAAACTGATATTTTCGATTCATCACTTCTCGTTTTGCCTAAGTACGGCGGATTCGATTGCCACTGTGTTGTTGTTGTTAGTGGTGGTGGTGTTATTGTTGAACACTAAACCTACGATTTATTTACGGATGATGACATTCATAAACTGGTTCAACTATTAGAGACTGTCACAGGACATAAGCAGCGGAAAATAGGTGTACGGTTGGAAAATCATGTAAGACAAACTACCGCCGCAGAATATTTAATCACGTAAGCGAACCACAGTAATAAACAAATAGAATTCATAAACTTCTGCTGTTTTAGCTTACCATCGAACTTGATTAAACCCTAAACGGAAAAAGACAAACTCTATGTTCGAGGAGTCAGCGGTATCGATCAAGCTGATATCTCAAGTTGGTCCTCTCGCAGATGTCTTCAAGATAGAGCTCGTTTAATTCTACTGAGTGTGATTTGTCTGTCTGGCACCAGGTTGAGTTCCATAATATAGGTTCAAGAGAAGCTCAAGTAATACTTTATCTGCTTCTGACCATACAGTTTATCTTTCTCCGTTTTGGACTACAATAAATCAACAGATAAATCAAGATTTTGATCAAGTTGAAGGTAAACTAAAACATTCTAACGCTTATGACTAGAACCTTCTTATTACTATTGCTTAAGTGGTTTACATTTCTTCGGCGGCTGTTAATTTTAGATGATTTTTCATCCTTGCCTGTTTCGAAGTGCTAAGCTTCCTCAGTGGCTCTAAAATGAAAGAAATATTCCGCTGAGAAATATCTATTGTAATAGCATGTGTAAAGGTCTGAAATAGCAATATAAAAAGCCTTACCTCCATTACCATCCAACTCTATAACCTTTACTACTTCTTAAAACGCTAAAAAAACATGAATTGTTATATCCTCAAATAAAATGAGCTCGGCGTTCGATGTCAGACTCTCGTTGGCGTTGATTATTGTACAACGAAGAAGAATAGCTCGATGTGGGCATTTTATCAGTGATTGGTTTTCACCGTGAAGTGAAATTTGTAATAGCATTTGTAACACCATAACACAGACGTTTTTGTTGAGAGTCTTAACACATACATTTCCGGAAACTTGCAGAAATAGAGGTCTTAAGTTTTGAAGCGTTTCCAAACTAGTGATATTTTAGTATTACATATATTTATTCGGTTTGTGTTTCTGCACTCTCAGAGATATACGTTGAATAAAACAATAGGGTCAAATGAACTATGATCGTCACTCAAAGCTGGAGAGAAATATTTAAATACAAAATTAGCTAGATAATTTAAAAGCATTAAAACAAACATTTTAATATCTCAACATCGATAATATGGAAATAAAGTATGCTTTGTAAATATTGAGGTAGTGACTAATTCTAATGTACTTTGTCAAACAGACGTATATCACTTTGTAAACAAAGAGAGAAGTAAGATTCAAACGTAAACTTGTTATTCCTTGTGTTAGTGGCCCTAGTTTGCATGAAAATGCTAAAGGTTTCAAGAATTTATCGTTTGAATCTTACTTCCCCTCTTTGTTTACAAAATCAAGTACGTCTGTTTGAAAAAGTACTCGAGAATTGTAAAAAGCGTACTGTTTGCAATACGTTTGAGAGAAATTTATGAGAAAAATCGATTTTCTAAGATTATCAAAATCTTACTGAAATTGAATTCTTAAGATCTACAAGCGTAATAATCGATATGGTTGTAGCTTATGAAATTAGTTCATATTCCCAGAGGTAAATAGATCTGAGGAAAAGAGTGCATTTTTAATAAGGGAAGGCCCATTAATTATGTCACGCAGTAAGGGGGGAGAGGGGGTTTGGGAAAATATGACCGATTTATACAAAAAATTTGAACGTCCATACGAAAAATGTGATGATGGGGGGGTATTAAAAGTCATTTTTTGCGTTAAGTAATTAATGGATGTTCCCTAAATGGATATTATATTCCGTTTGAACTCCAGTTAGTTGATGTTTTGACTCAGAGCATTACCAGAGATACCAGGTAGTTTTTGAAATCCATTCATATTTCGGAAGGAACAGATATCTAAATAACATACATTGAAATAATATTTCACTTTGCTACTACTGGAAGCACAAGTAGATATTTTCCAATAAATGACTTTTACATGAATATCACACAATTTGCAATTCGCTGGGCAGATACGATTCACTTGATTTTGCAGAGCATTTTACGCTTCCCCAGTCACATGAACATTAAGTGAGTTTCTAGTGGCTATTTTCCACTGATTATGTGAATTTTATTTTAGGTGTACCCTATTTCGATTGCACAGTGGTCCAGAATGCGAATTTAGCTGGAAAGATACATTTTCAGCCTAAGTTTGAAGTTTTGGAGCAAAATTGTCTTCTACAAAGTTGTTTCTAATAACAAGGCGCTTCTTTTGGTGTGAATGAAAACTAGGGTGGTCTTTATTTTCAGAGAAATCGGAAATCTGCCTTTTTTATTAGCAGAAATAAGGGTGTACATTATTCGGATAAGTTGAAGAATAAATAATTTCAAGAAACTTTGATGGTATATTTTTTTCTGTACCTTTTTATATGAGAAATCTCTTTATAAAAAAGTTAGATTTTCCATTTCTCCGAAAACAAAGACCACCCTAGGGGGGAGATATCTTTAATTTTCGCATTAAATCGTATTACAGCAATAGCTACCAAGAGGTTAAAATAGTTATTTTAGTGGATGCTATGTTGATGAAAAAAGCGACTCAAATAGTATCTTAATTTGTAAAAAGGGACTAAAGTGACCAAATTTTTCAAAAGTTGCTAAAAGTGGCTATGAAAAATGGATTTGAAAGAAATAATTAATTTGTGTATGGTGGTTCATGAGCATCTTGATCGTTGAGCAACCACACTCATGCTGAGTACGAATAGCGAGCTCGTTCTACGTGATTTGTACAAAATACAACGCCCGTGTCCAAGAATTTCCACAAGATTGTCGTGAGTGGCTTTTTTATAGTCACTCAATAGTCTCATATAACTTCCAACAAATTTGCCCAATGGCTCAGATAGATCTTTTCGGTGTGATAGAAATGATTATATTCCAAATCAAATCGTTCGATTGAGGCGAATGATCTCATAAATACTCAATAATCTTAATTATATCCCAAAATTGTATCTTCCACAAAATGGCATGATCGTTTGGCTTCGATAGTTAGATGCACCAAACCCATAAATATTAGGGACTATAGTTTTTGTCTATCAATTTCAGTAGCGTCTCGTTCATATGTGCACCTCGTGCACCGCACAGTCTTAAATTGTATATTTCATATATTATCAAATTCATCGATTTAATACTCCGTTAATACTCGCAGACTGGGCACTTCAAATGGTGCATGGATCCCGTGCATACCACACGTGGATCGTTTGTAGATGTTTTTTCCTATAACCTGATTGCCGATGAGTTGAGTGTCTGTTTTGTGCACTTTGTGGTCTGCACAGAGTTGTTTTACTCACTGGCTTGTTGCAACTTTATTCTGTTGTTTCGGGACATGACAAGGTACTTTTTGTGGCATATCCGAGAGACTCGTCAAAGGAGGAACTATGGAGCAAGATATTGTTGTCAAAATTGATGTCCGGGTTCGAAAGAAAGTGCACAACCGGTTAATTTTCTCACGAAACGCAAGTGATTAATTTGTTTTAAACATAAACGGAAGATGTACGGAGGTGGGTCCAATTTTCCGCACTTTTGAATCACTTCGTTCGGAGGGTTTCGTAAAACCTACAAAGCTCAAAAACGGTAATAACATTCTTCGTGACATAAAATGCATGTCTGCTTGCCAGAAATTTTAGTTCACGATTTCGTGCCAATCTGAAATCTGGCAGCCGTTCGAAACGGTTTTCTTCAGCCATTCAACGAAACGCACTGCCCATTTTTGTCTAAAACAACTAGTAAGTAGTTAGTTCACGAAAATAACGATAGAAAATCATTGCCTTTTACGACAAATCATACTGTTGTCGGAAATGGCAAAGACAATATTTTCAGATTTCGAGTTTGAATTTGCTTATTTTGTGCGAAACCACGAGCGAGCGATACGCATCCGAACACTGCTGGTGACACTTTTTCTGTTGCAAAGCTTTGTAGATGTGTTTGTGAACAAACACGCTGAAACGACGCGGACGAGCTAAAAATTGAGCTTTGCAGTCGTTCGTGCTGTCTTCGTTCTCTTCACAAAAATCGAAACCAGCGTGTGCGCGCAGTAAAGGCCGAGTAACGGCGAGCGCAGCGGCGCGGTGCAGCGATTTTTGACATGAAATATATGGATTAACTGTCAAAAACTGCGCGCGCCTCTGCGCTCCCTGATATGACCGGCCTTAAGTCATGTTTGACGTTATTGCGCACTGTTATGATTTCCGTGGGGAGAACAAAACAACACAAACAATCGCAAAGTCTCATATTTATTAAAAGCTTTTCTTTTTCGCTAGCCGTCTGCATATTTAGATTAAACTGTTCGAAAAATAAAATAATATAATAAACTATATCTTTCATTTTTTACACACTGAAAGTAGAATGATTCATTATCGCCCATTTTTCTCCCAAAAAGTTGAAAAAAGTGACTAATTACTAGAAATAGTGACTTTAGTTAAAGGCCGTAAAAGGACTTTAAAGTGACCGCCCTCGAAAGAAGTGACCAAGTCACTAAAAAGTGACATGCTACCAGCCCTGTATTATAATACCACTTATTCAAGATTCAAATATTAATCTTAACAATAATGAAATGTAAATTCGTTTTGGAGATGTACGTGTTAGGTTCGACAGATTGTCCGTATTGAGAAAAAGAAACACAAGCAAACGGAGACCACGGAGACTGAAATCAGCATTTAGTTTGAAGTTGCTGGCTAGGTTACAGGCGTGCATAGGAACGACCTACGGTTTGGCGCATGTGTTCTCATCTCCTGCCAGTTTCGCTCGATCATGCTTTCTCTCCAATTTTATGCTCATGGCATTGATCTTAAGCCCTGGCTTGCTACTGCGACGTAATAAAAATTAACATTAAATATCTGCACAATATCAGAAGCCAGAACATAAAATTGCCTGTCGCGCATGAGAACGAAACACTGCGAGCACTCCGGTGGGCTGTGCACTTGCCACCAATGTCGTTTACATACCCAGGTCCGGGTCATCTGGCAACTGGCATTCGTGAGATGTGGGAATGCACACTGGCGTGTTTGCATTGCTAGCGGGTGACCAGGCTTCACGAAGCCTGCACTATGGATCATTCACGAGTGGCAGTCGATCGTCATAACCCACGTGCCCAGTAACGTCCACAATATTTTTGCCTGCAACACGGGCGTAAACTGCTCGATGACCTCAGCTGAACGACGTTGACTTGCCAGCTGACGCACCAATGTCGAGGTCTAGTACAGGTGCAGAAGTAGGAAGTGGTTAAGTTGCATTAGTGCCATGCGACAATGTCAACGATAAGTTCGTGAGATGACGCACAGCCGTTTTTTTGTAAACATGCGTGACGCCGATCTCCAAAAACAACAATTTAAAGTACCAGCAGCCGATCACAAGATGGAATGTTTATTTTATGTTAATCGGTATAGTTTTAAAATTATAGCATTATAGGCATAGGTATAAATGTAGTTTATGGACATCATCAATACCGTACAATGATATTATAATTCTATTATTTTCCTAGTCACTCACTAGTATTGGCATCAAATTTAATGCAAGATTAAGTTGTCTCCCCCTAGGGACCACCATAGTTTTCATTTATACCAAGCTTTCCAGCTAAATTCGCATTCTGGACCACTGTGCATTGAGTTAAATTGATGTTCTTTGTTATAAATACAAGAACTCACTGGACGTTATTAATTGATTTATTGATTGTATAATTTACTGATTTATCTATTTATTTATTTATTCATTGATTGATTGATTTAATTTTATTTATTAATTTATATATATATTTGTTAATTCATTTATTTAATCATTTTTTTATGCATTTTTGTTTTAATTTATTTATTTGTTTTTTTTTTAAAATTTGTTATTTATTTATTTATTTATTTTGTCTTAATGGTATTTTATTGTTTTGGTTCATACTCGTAGAGGTTCAGTAAAATAGTATTTTCGGTTATATGGATGTTCTTTGCGTTCCAACAACTCCCTGGAGTGAAGGACTAGAGATTTCAAGCATAACCAGAGATTTTTTGACAGTTGATGGATTCGGTTCATATTCGTAGAGGTACAGAGCTTTAAGTAAAATGATATGTTTTATTTTAATGTTTTTTTTTGTTCATCCAGGAAGTATCTGGAGTTCAGGTCTCAATATTGAAAAGCATACTTCATAATTCTGCAGACACAAAGATCTTAGGAAAGTGGTAAATTAGGCTAAATAATTTTTCTTCATCCAAGAACATCATGGATTTAGAGTCTTGACAAACTCAAAGCATATTCAGTTATGTGTTGGTAGTTTATGGATTTGTTATATACTCCAAGAGGATCGGAGATCTAAATAAAATGCTTGATTGGGTTAAATTAATGTTTTGTTTTCTCATCCAAGACCTCTATGCAGTAAGGTTATAAATTTTTCAACCAACCATAGTTTATGGATTCGGTTCATATTCTTAGAGGTACATACATATAAGTGAAATAAAAAAAATGTTGTCAATGAATGTACTTTGTCATCCTAGAGCTTCCTGAAGTTAAGTTAAAGCTTCTCAAGATTTAAATGTAGAATTATAAACAGGGATATATTGATTGTTGATAGGTTAAGTATATTCCTAGAAGTAAAGATCTCAGTACAATAAAATATTGTGTTGAATGGGTGTTTTCACTCACCCAAGAACTCATTGTAGTAAGGCCATAAAAGCTACAAGCATAACCAGTTTGCAAATATTAGATAGGAACATTGATCTTATGACCTTAAAGGACAAATCTGCAACTTTTTGCATTTACTCCAGAGAGTTTTTGGTAACTTACACCAACCGATCACCTTAACATTTGTTTCAGTTTTGATATCTGGTTCTTCATGAATTTATGCCGTACTCATAAACTGCCAAAAGAGTGATGTTTCCACTTGTAGATATGCAAACCCAAACTCCAGAAAGTTCTTGGATAACCTAGAGCCAGATTTCACTTCAATACTTGTTTCAGCTTTGACATCGGATCTTCCATAAATTTATACCGTAACAAAAAACTACCAAAAGATTGATGTTTCCCCTTGTAGATACGCTTCTAAACTGGTTGACAATTTCACTCGTCTGAATGCGGCTGATGGTTTCGCTTGTAGATATGAAGCTAATGAGAGTACTTGGATAACTTAGAACAACTCTTCAACAACCCACATTCGTAAACTATCAAACAAACAAAATCGATTCGTTGGTAGATACAAAGTCATGTATACCAAAGAGTTCTAAGATAACCTAGCATAACCGTTCACGTCAATATTTGTTACAACATTAATATTGGGACCTCCGTGAGTTAATGTCTTATATATGAATTACCAAACGGCTGACGATTTCCTTTACAGATGTGCAGATCTTGAGTCTAAAGAAATCTTACATAACTTAGAACAACTTTTACAAAATATCTTGTTTCAGTTCAGATTTATAGATCTGCCTGAATTCATATCATATCTACCAAAAGGTTAAAGGTTTTGCATATAGATATGCCGACGATTAATCCACAGACTTCTTGGATAATTTAGAAAAACTTTTCACCTCAATAATTGTTTTTACTTTGATCTTTGGGCCCCCATGAGCTCATATTGTACCCATAACCTAAAAAAAATGAAAGGTTCACTTGTAGATATGAAGACTCATACTCCAAGAGTTCTTCAAAATCAAGAATAACCTTTTGCTTTAATACTTGTTTCGCTTAAATTTTTAGACCTCCATGAATTCATACCACGTCCACAAACACCCAAAGGGTTGTTCATATTGCATGTAGATTTAAATTTCGTTATTGCAGAGAGCTCTAGAATAACCCGAAACAATGTTTTACCGTTATACTTGTTTATGCTTTAACTTTTGCTCTTCCATGAATTCATATCAATTTTATATACTACCAAATGACTGACTATTTCGTTGGTAGACCTCTTTAGTTCTAAAGAGATCTTGAAGAACTTAGAGCAACCTTTAATTTTAATTCTTGCTTTAGTTTAGATATTTGGACTCTACATAAATTTAAACCTCTATTCATAAACTACGAAAAGATTGATGATTTCGCTTGTAGTTGTAAAAACTTTTATTCCAGAGATTTTTGGACAAAAAAAAATCCTTCAATTCTTTTTACGTTTGCAGATTAGCAGAACTAAACTTCTATGAGCTCTTGGATAACCTAGAACAACTTTTCAGGTCAATACTTGATTGGGCTATTTTAGGTTCATATCACATCCATAAACTACCAAAAAGCTGAGGGTTATATGTGTAAATATGATGTACCAAACGCAATATAGTTCTTGAAAAATCTAGAACAACTTTTTTGCTCAAATCTTAGCTTAAAACTTTTGACCACCATGATTTCGTATCGTATTGATGAACTACCAAACGACTTACAGTCTCACTCGTATATATGAATACCTATACTCCAGGGAGTTCTTGTAAAACCTAGAACTTCTATTGGTTGGAGCATAATCACGAAAGCTCTCTTTGCGAAGTAAATCCCAAATAACGAGTGTTTTGTTTTACGCAACTACTTTGAAGTAACGAGGTTATTATACTTCAACTACGTACCCCCAGTATTGTTCATAATGGAGGTTTAGTGTACTAGAAATAGGTTGGATATACATAGGTGGCATGAAAAAAAAACTAATGGATCGCTTATTACGCTTGTAGGTCTGTTGATAAATGTTCCACGAATGTCTTTGATAATGTAGATCTCCGATGATAAATTTTGATTGAAAAACTAATGGAAATCGAAAACGTGAATAGGTGGATAGGATCAGGATATTTTGAGGGATGTTCTTCAATATCCTTCAGATTTAATTTGCATTATTTGTGATTAGATGTGTAGTACATTGAATGCTCTCTTGAAGTTTACATTACATACTCTGTGCGTGGACTTTTTTGTTGTTGTTTTAAATCGTTGTTTTTAAAAGGATCACATCGTTCATAATAATAATAATTATAATAAAAGTGATAATTGAGCCTGAAACTCAGTGCCATTTGGAAAGCAATCATATCTTCCATACAGCAATCAGATGGAATGAATAAGGTGTCTTGAGAATTGGCTTATTCAGGCCAATTGCAGGCTTTCGAAAATAAATTGGGGTTGAGATCATTTTCAACATAGAATCACTGATGCATGGGTAAAGAGTAAGAGAAAGTTTAATTGAAAGTTTACAAATTTAGAAGTTTAAAAAAAAAGTCTTGCGTGAAATAAAATATGTTAAAACCACCTGACCCAAATACCTGTTAGATAAACTTTTCATATCATTTCGTATTCATGTACAATTAAATTACAATCTAAAATAATGTAAATAATAAAGTTGATGCTTGAGTATAATGAATATGCCTTGTTGTTGTGTAATAGTGTCCTTCTTGATGTATCTTCTCACAAATTCAAAAGCTATGTTATTGCCATAGATCTACAAAAAGAAATCCATTTTCACGACAGTTTTTTATGTTTACCATATGAAGATGATCGATCACATATTCAAATTAATTTAATCGAAATCAGGATCCTGTTTCATTCACGTGGAATACTGAGATTTTTTTATTTTTGCTTAAAAAGAAACAGTTCAAATAGTGCAGCAGCTAATTTTTAATATCAATTTGATCACCAACTTAGCATTAAAATCGAGTGTTGCTAGTGTTTAATAGTTAATTGGAAATTAGCTTAGCCTTTCACACCCCGTTCGCACTACAACCTATATTACGTGATATAGTGTATCTTGATATCAAATGCAAAGCACGTTATTTCCAGTGAAAATTAGACGCATAGATGCCGATATCAAGCTACTCTATATCATGTAATATAGGTTGTAGTGCGAACGGGGGGTAAACCTATTAAAAAATACTATTTTATTTACCTACCTGTTGCTAGTGCTAGTTGCTAGTGATATAAGAAAAAAAAACTGAATATTTGTAACGACAAACCAAAACCATACAGAAAAGTCTGCCACAAGAGAATAGAAGCTGCAGCGCTACTTTGTTAGAAGATCAGTCAATCAATGCTCCACCCTACATGTATAATGTACATTTCGTGTACTTTCAAAACATGACCAGATCAAAATATTTGTTTACCAAAATGTTAATGATCACAGCCGGCGTTCGTCCGGGAATCTGAACGATTATGAGCCAACCGACACCTTCATCCCATGCTACCACCTTGTATTGTAGTGACATCTTACAGTACCAGGCATGTATTCTGCTGCTTAGTAAGATGTTCAATAAGAGGATTAGTAAGAGAATGAAAAAGTGTGGATAACAGATTTTTGCAGAAACGAGATAAAATAAAGAAGTTGGCTTAGGATTTACTTCCAATAATACTATTGTACTGATGAAATGACGTTCGTTTTTAATTACATAATCAACCGACGATTGGTGCATCAGTTGAACCTGCACCAGTGGGGGCTGTAATTATCCAAGGATCATCGCTACAAAATTCACCATTATCGACGATATAGCTAGCGCTCCATCAATGTGGCCACTAAGTGACCTGTTATACCATCAACACAAGCACTACTGTAACCGTTTTCGCTACTATTGCTACTTACAATATAATAAAATCCATTTCCATTGGCATATCCACTATTTCCAGGTCTAGTGATAAAATAATTACGGGGTTATTCTGCACATCTTCTCCTTATGAAATTACGATGTTGGTATCGTTGGTATCCGATGAGCGCACAAATTAAAACAAACTCTTCGGGATTAGGACACAGGTACACCCCAAGGCTCCCTTCTCCTCGCAGTTAGCTGAAGCGACCTCAATCCATAAGAATATTAACTTTTCCTGGCAGAATTTACCACACAATATCACTTTCTTCAATTCATTAAGAGTTTGTTTGTTTTGATTCGCAATTCAAAGATGTAGTGATGACGTTTGGGTTCATGATTTCACTCACACTATTAAGTGCTGCGGATAGTGTAAGATTATATAAACATAAACGAACGATTTTTTTTATCGTGGTGTGTGCGGTTCTAACTATTTTATAGCGAAACAACTTTATTTGATCGTTGGGTCTGTGTCTTAGATAAAAACTGTTAGCAGAAACGCAAGCAAGAAATGTATTTTTCTGCAACGATCAATTCGTGCATGCAATCAGTATTTTGGGTGTAGTTTGAACCAGATAGAAGGCCTCATCTTGGGTTGCAAATTCACCCTTCCGTCGGATGACATGCACCGCTTTGGCATCTAGGTCGTGCTCCTCCTTCAGACGATTGATGAGGATTTCCGGTGCCACCAGTGGAAGACCTCGTAGAACCACGCGGTAGGGCCGATCGGATGGCTTGTCATGCGTGTTGTGCCCGAATCTCAGATCATCGAGATACTTGCGCGCTGTTGTTAGTCGTCGGTGGTGAAGCAGTGGATCCTGTGCTTAAACCTGGTGATTTTATACGTCAAACGAGCGTTGCAGGGCTCCATTTTCGTGGCCAGCGTCGCAAAATCGACGTTTTCACCACCAGGGGCGGTTGCTTGGGTGTCCGATTACTTTCCGGTGTGGAGACAATAGGTTGGGATACGTTAGCAAGCGCGCTAAAGGCGTTGCTACTCAGCAGCTGCTGATTCACGTCGGCGTCGACGTCGGGCTTCTTCCGCTTGCTTTTTCTTGCGGACGTGCCAGCCACATCGGGCGGCGTCTCCTCTGTATCCATCCTCTGGAGAGGAGCAGCACGGGGATACGAACGAAATAGAACTGGAAACACCTTTCAGAGCGCGAGCGAAAAACACGTCCGAACGTGTCGCTAGAACGATACTGAATGATTGGATGTAATTGTATTCAATTTCCGAGCAAATTATCGAACGAAGTGTTTGTTTACAAAAGTAGATACGCCCTAATCAAATGTTGGCGCTGAATTGTTTCATTGGATCTTCTTACTTTTCTAATGCTTCGATTTTCTGTGGGCATAAAACAAGAGAGTGATAAGTATCATTGTCCAATTCTACGTTCTCTACGTTCTCAAATAAATGTCTCAGCAAAAGCAATCGAAGTAAGTTGCGGAGTCTCGCAAGCGGAAGCGCGAAACTATTGAGAAACAAAAAAAAACATAATAATTGCAAAGAGTTGGATTTAAGAGTTGATAGATAGGTCCAACGAGAATCCCTGATATAACCCACCCTGTATTTTTTTATTTTTTGAGGTGAACTAAAAGAAAAACAATTTCCTTCTTGCTTAAATTGTCCACTCTTCATAAAAAAAAAACAAATAGTTGTACTGATGAAAATGAATGTGGACATCGCCAGAGGTTTTTGTGGAGCCACCAAAATAAAGGTAAAGCAGAAGTGGGAGTACATTGGCCAAGAGCTCAATTCACCCATTGGGCCTTGGGTTGGAATGGCACAAAGTAAGTGTTTATTTTCCGTGTAATCTCCTGGTTATCATGCTTTTGATAACCAAATTTGGTATCGTTATGGTTGAATAAGCCGGCAACATTACACAATTGATAACAAAACTTTTTTCCTTGGATATCAATTGTATAACATATTTCATTATCGTGATAAACAACTTGATAACTAATTTTGTAATGATGTAGAAGGAGATGTTCGTTCATCACCATAAGGCACCAAAGAGTGCACATTAATGTTTTTGCTAGAATGAAAGATATGAAGAGAAAGTGTTGAAAGTTCCGTCAGTGTACAGCAGGTAGTAAATCAAACAGATGTTTGAAATATTGAGCGAAAGGGCATGTGTACAGTGGTACTCGAACCATGTAAGTCATCATTGACAATCCGCCTGAACGACGGGTGGATTATCTTTGATACGCTTGCCCAAAGTACTTTATAATCAAATAACCCGTCAAATTTTGGCAACAAGATTCAATAATTCTAGGCTTGTTCTGGAATTAAATAAAAAAAAAACAAAAAGGATTCTATATACCTTAGGTTTTCCACATGTTTCAAATTCAAAAATGTACTTTTCCTTCACGACCCTTTTACCCACACTGAAAATTAAATTTCGGTTTTTATTACGAAATCGAAGGTAGGACTAACAAATCTATTCGTTATATTCGTTGAAAATCGATTTGTACTTTCAAGAAGCTAGCTTCATACTCAATGCCACACGCGTAACTATCTAAAACACGAAGCATTTATTGACACAGAAAGAACATCCGTACATGGTACGAAAACAATATAAACTGCTACGAATATTTTGTTATCAGTAAAAAAGAAACGTTTCTTTGATGGTTTCATGATTGACTGACAGATCTTCTATATCGAATCAGTATGTAATTGAAAAAAACATTCATTCCAGCGCACTCGAGCAGCAATACCAACATGTATGAGTACGATTGAAGAGATGCAGCAATTGGTTGATCTTCATGAAACTCATTTCAAGCATTGTACAAAGAGGTGTAATGATAGCATTTCACCAGATGAGAAGCATTAAGAATGTTTCATACAATTTATAAGACATTTGTTCAAAACCCATGTTTACGAAACGAGTGAAAGCTAACTTACGAAAATAAATTTTCAGTGTATATATTGACAAAGCAACACCGTTTTTCTCCCAAAGAAACAGAAAAAAAATCTTTGAGGTAGCTCATTCGGTCCACTTCTTAGCATCTTACTATAAGGTACTGGGTGGGTCTTCACAGATTGTTATTTCAAATAATATTAATCCATCCAATATATCACCAAAAGTAGCGATTGATTGAGCGTATTGGAGATAATGATATCAATGGGTATAAGACCAAGTCTCCCCTGGTTGGTTATAAACCAATGAGCCTGAACATCCATAGAAGCAAGAAGTTGCCAGAAGGCACGGAATGCATCTAGGGAACGTTCATTAATTACGTCACGCAAAAATTGACTTTTTACAAGCCCCCCTCCCCCCCTTGTCACGTTTTTTGTATGGATCGTCAATTTTTTTTGTATGGATCGTCACGTTTTCCAAAACCCCCCCTCCCCCCTTACAGCGTGACATAATTAATGGACCTTCCCCTATGCACTCTTACTCTTACCAAATCACTTAATCGCAATTTCAAATGGATTTGCATAGATTGATTTTAAGAAGCTACTACAGTATCAATCCTGTTGTAAAAATTTAATGTTTGTAACGTAGCACAGTGACAAGCTATAAAATTGGTTTAAATATTCAGATTTTTGCCAAGAACTGAAAATTGAATTGAGCATAGTTTTTTCTACTTTCAGCTAGCGGGGAAAAAGCAATCAATGCTTGTCAAATAGTTTACATTGCATGTGTAATCCAAATAATTTTCTGGCCATCTGTGGAACGTACTTTGGCCTCATTAGAATCTACTCTGAACTGATCAATCCAAAGCCATGTGAACGGATGGTCCAATAATTATGACAAACGTACTTCTGGAACGATTTCAAGAATTTTGACACCCATATTGTTAGGGTTCAATTCAAATAATATTCTGCCCACCCGTGGCCTCGTGGGAACCTACTCCGGGGTGAATGTTCCTGAATCAAGTCACCGGATTGTCATATGGTAATCACACACATTCCTGTGTATTTATTTAACAGTTGTTGTATCATTATTGTTGGTTTTCCATTGAAACATTTATAAGTATAGCATTATCGAAACATGGTTTCGGATATCCGGTTTTTCCAAAGATGGATTATGTCCATCGGTCATATTAGACATTGATGAAGAAGAAATTGAGTTCCTGAATCCAAAACTGCCAAAATATTCTAAATCGGTTGGATATTTTCTTAGTTATGGTCATTTTAGTTCCGTGGGTAAAAAACTTTCCCTGTCGGACTTTTACGTAATAAAAAAAATCAGAAGCCCCTCCTCGCGCCCCCTCCCCCTAGCGATGCCATCATAATGCCATCAAGGATGATAAGTTTCAACGAGATATAAGATGTCACAAAGTTTCAATATCCTACTATGAAAACTTAATGAAATATCATGTTTTGAAATCGAAAAAGGCAACTTTGTTCCCTGTTGGACACATAACGGTTAAAGGGGAAAGAGTGTTATAATTTTTTTAGTATTTACTATTTGAAAAAAATCTCACGGATGTCCACTTTTTGCTCTTTTTGCTACATCATGTCACAAAATCGAGACAATTTTTTTTTCGGGGAACTGAAGCCGCTCTCTACCCAACTTATGAAAAAAATGAGACTGGCTTTGAGATGTGTTAATAAAGGGTGTATTCGATAAAAATGGCACACACATATATACTCATCACAATTAAACTGATTATCGGATTTTCTTGAAATTTTCAGGGAATGAAGAACTACTAATGAGTTTTGATTTACAACATTTGTTTTATTCAATTTCGTCTACCATCCCGAATGCCCGCACCTTCCTTTTCACTCCACCCATCAAATTTTGTACAACCGATTTTCCCAGTGTTTTTGTTGTTTTGACTCAAATTTTCTTCAATTCTAGCTCTGTTTTTATAGTTTTGGGATGTTTGCGAAGTTCCGTTTTCATAATTGCCCAGAATTATTCAATTGGACGAAGTTCCGGTGAATTTGGTGGGTTCATATCCTTTGGCACAAAATTGACTCCGTTGGCTCGGTACCACTACAATACGTTTCACCACATCCGCAAATCGCCTGCCAGATTAGAAACTTCTTTGCAAATTTCGATAGTTTTTTTCTTTCGAACATCCTCCGGAACATCGAACTTCGACTTGGCAACGAAATATTCTTGCCCAGGAAGTTGACGGAAGTCGCCCTTGACGTATGTTTCGTCATCCATCACGATGCAAACCGGATTTGGTGAGCAGCTTCGTGTAAAGTTTCCGGGCACGGGTTTTCGCAGTGATGTTTTGTTTTTCATTCCGGTTTGGGGCTTTTGCACTTTGTAAACATGTAACCCAGCACGCTTCATGGTTTTCTGCACAAAACCGACTGACACCATAGACTTTTTAGCGACATCTCGAATTGACATGTTTGGACGGTTCTTGAATTGTTGTACGACTTTCCTGAGCCATTTTACCGTCCATTGGACCACTTTTACGACCACTCCCTTCCTTCCTTTGGACACTCAGACGCTCCTTGAAGGTTCTTATTACACGAGACACAGTTGTATTTGCAATTCCAAGCCTTTTAGCAATCCACCGGTGGGACGCCCCTGGATTTTGATTGTGAGTGCACAAAATTTTCTCACGGACAATTTCTTGTTTCGACGACATGACTGGAACTACTGAATGTATAACTATGAAACATGGCAGATGTAAATAATACACTATGGATAAGATTTACTCAAATTTCTAGGTTTTTTACTCATACGATTCAAAAGTTACAGAAGATTTTCTGTGTGCCATTTTTATCGAATACACCCTTTAGATAACTGAGCAAAGTGGAAGCACACTGAACTGAGAGCGAAAAATAAACTCATTGCGTTAAGCAATACATTAAAAATTCCTAAGAGATGATCGCATCAGAAAACCTTATCCATAAACATCCTTTTGTCACAAAATTCGTTCAGAATATTGCTAAGTCTAAAAATGAGCTCATAGAAAAAATGCAACGAGTGAACTTCCTCTGACTGATTTCACTCGTGTATCGTGGAACGATTATCTAAACAACAAAATCCAAGATACCCAGCCTGCTAAGACCGGAGAAAAAAAAACAAACTATCTCCGACAAAACCTCCAATGCCAAAGACGTCAAACAACGAAATCGCACCCAAAGTCCCCTTTAAAACAAACACCTGCTGAATGCGAATCTAAATACCACTTAATTGCACCAATTAAGATCAAACAACATGGATTAACTCCACGTCCAGTGAATCCACTTTATCAATTAACTGAATCGAAATTTCGTCGATAGCTCCCGAACATCCGAAAATAAAACATCAACACGCCACTTCCCAAAATACGAAAAAAAAAACACACCTCGCACTTTTTTGTCGTCGCTGCTTCAAGGTGTTAAAACCAAAATATTTTCCTTCCTTTCATTCACGTACGTAAATACGTTTATACGAACCTGCCGCGAGAGCAAAAACGGCGACCAATTTGTTGAATGGTGGCAGTATTTTTTTTTTTCGAACGCTACCCATTCACTCGCTTGTTTGCTTTTACTTACTCGGCTGAGTTTTTTTTTCTCTCCACTGAGTTACTTCCAAATGCCCGAAGCGAAAGAAAACAAAATTAACTCATTCAAAGCCATAAAATGAGTCTGGAAAAGCAGAAAAATTTCCGAAGGACCTGACCATATGATGGTGACGGAAGAGGAGCTAAATGGATCCACCGTAAAAGGGTGTAGAATGGAGCAATAAAAAAAAAAGAACTCCTCACATATGGTTGCATTGAATAAAAAAAAATCTGAAAAGGATGGCTCCCATCCTATCTTCCTGAGCATGGGCCCCGGCTTGGTTGTGGAAAGGTAGATTGCAGCAATTGCTAACTACATTAGGGTGATCGCTCCATTTTAATGAACTGTTGGGCAAAGGGAAAATTTCACGAATCACCCTAAGTCCCGATGGAAGTTCTTCTCATGAGTCCTATTCACAGGTTGGGAACAAGCTGGGACGTGGAAAACACCATGTTATTACCGCGGATATTTTCCTGCAGACAGTCAGTGTAACGATTTTAAGGGGGGTGTGGGGAGTTTGGTCTCCCACATGTGTTTGATTTTTTTTCCGGGCTAACCTTTTATATGAGAACGAGCGACGAAAAAAGCGGCAATTCATTTCGGCAGGAACAAAAGCCACAGTCAACTGATTGCTCCTATTTTGAGGGAGGTAATTTTTATGTTACTCGTTTGCACGTTGTAGCTGGAAGTCCGTGTCAGGAGTGGTGGGAGGGTCGTTTTTCACTTTTTTTTTATGCAATTTAAGCAGTTAACTGCTTAACGGGAGATTTATTTGCCATGCTTTGGGAGTCTGATTTAAGTGTGCAACATAATTCATCTTTAATGGATGAAGATTCCTAATTTGGGAAAACTGTGCACCAAATGCTGGGCGGGAGAGAGTGAGAGAAAGAGAGAGAGCAATTTGTGTTCTTTGGTAAATGTATTGTTATTTCATGAAAAAAAAAAACTTAGGCAGTATACCAATTCGTGAAACAATTTTAATTTTATTTAAACTTGACAAATGGGAAATAATTGATTAATCGATTAAAATCCCTTTGTGATTGATCAAAAAACTTTCCATTAGATACCTGTCAAAAGTGAGTTTTTGTCTGTCAGAAATAAGTCAGCTCGAGCAGTAGACTAAATCGCTTGTTTTCCATCGGTCAAGTTTAAGTGAAAATTTAAATTAATTAGCGAATTGAGACACAGCCTTAGTACGCTTTTTTTCACATATGAGAAGGAGAAACAAATCACTGGTGTCAAGCATTTCATTCACACTGGCACAGGAACGTAAAAAGGTACTAATGGATGGAATATGAAAAACTTCCATCGGATGTGTATTTAGACCATCCGGATGCACAGGATCAGAATTTTAATGACTTAATTGAGTAATATTTGGATGAAGATTCTGAACAAATAAAAGAAGATGATTCAGTTTTGAGCTTTAAGCATTCTTTGATGGCCGTTGCTTATAAGGTAAAAAGCGAAATTTCTATTCGTTTTTGAAACAATATAATTTCATCGATCATAACTCTGTTAAATTGGCATTGTAAGCAAAACTTGAACGTTAATCTACACAGAAAAAAATAATTAATTTTAACAAGCGCGTAAAATTTCCCCTCGTGTAATTCCAAGCCAAAGGAGTGTAAACAACGATATTGCTTGCAATCTTTCATACAACAGGCTTGATTCAGGCGTTATCTGGCTTAAATTTACTTGAAATATCCCATTATTTTCTGCCAAATCTAGCATTCCCTTTATGTGCATTAGATAACGCAGAAAATGAAGTGTTTCTTTTTATCTGTGTAGATGCTGCAAAAGCTTCACAAAAAGAAACCCACAATTGTGGTAAAAAGGCATCTCTTTCCATTCGATGATTTTAAAATATCAATTGGTGTCGAATTTCAGGCAACCAGCGGAGCAGATAAAGCAAGCTTCTTCTCTTTTTTTCTGCCGACGTCACAAAAGTTCAAATTAAGAATAACTTTTCTTTTCATGAATTTAAAAGCAGGTTGATCACTAAAGGAATCATAAAATTGATCGCAGCAATATCGATGAACTAAGGTCTGTATCCACATTAATCCGGACACCTTTAAATCATTCTACTTTTAAAATATTGCACGTAGGAATGAAAAATTTCACTGTGGTATAGCTGAGAGTCTATGATGTAAAAGACTATGATTGATATTTGCATATCATGTTTAGTATTCAAGATGGCGACGAAAGAAAAACAAGTGCGCGAGCGAATTTTGTACGGGCGTACGGTAAATCCTGACTTGTCAATACGGGACCTTGCAAAAACATTGGATTTGCCTAAATCCACTGTTCACGATGTGCTCAAATCATTTTCGGACCGTTTAACGGTGGAGAGGAAACCGAGAAGTGACAAAAACGTTGAACGCGCTGATCCTGTCATGGACCGAAAGGTGAAAAGAATATTAACGAAAAACCCAAATCTCTCCATTCGAACGGTGGCTCGCAAAAAAAGGGATGTAGCCTGGTTTTGTCCAAAAATCAAAACAACGTTTGGGACTTAAGTCGTATAAAGTAAAAACAGTTCCAAATCGCAACGACAAACAGAACTTGGCAGCAAAATCACGGGCTCGACGTTTGTACTGCGAATATTTGACGAGGTTTTCATGCGTTGTTATGGACGATGGAACTTATGTCCTGGAGGATTTCAAGCAGCTTCCAGGGCTGGCTTTTTATTCTGCTATGGCCAGAAATGCTACAGCTGAGCATTTCAGAACGAAGAAGGCATCGAAATTTCACAAAAAAATATCTTGCGTGGCAAGCAATTAGCACGTGTGGCAAAAATAGTAAATCTTTCGTCACTACAGGCACAATCAACAAGGAGATCTATCAGAAAGAGTATCTGCAGAAGCGATTGCTACCCTTCATCAAAAGTCACAAAGAAAAACCTTTGTTCTGGCCCGATTTGGCATCATGCCACTATGCTAAAACTGTGAGTGGTACCAAGCAAATCAAGTGAACATTGTACCAAAAACCTCAAACCCGCTAAATTGCCCAGAGCTACGACTATTCGAGAGATATTGGGCTATGATGAAGCGGAAGCTTTCTGGAAAGAAGCAAGGAATCAAAAACATCAAACACTTCCAGCAAATTTGGACAAAGACGGCTTCTACGATGTCTGAAGAGTCTGTACAAACCCTAATGGACGGAGTTAAGCGCTAAGTTCGAAAACTTATACAAATACCGAATAACTATGTTTTGTCTTCACGAATTGTTAAAACACATCCCATGAATCTGAAATAAACAACTACGACAGAAGTATAATGCGAAATTAATGTTTTATTCATGTTTTGAGGTGTCCGGATTATTGCGGATACAGACGTTACTACGAAGTATTGGTGGGATGCTTCGACCGCGAATGGAACAACTCCACAAAGGGTCGGAGGACCTATCGGCTGATTTCGGAGATTTGACGCAGATCCTGGCTGGCCGTGGTTGCTTTATACGATACCTATGGAAACACGGGCACGTCAAGATCTCCACGTGTCTCGAGTGCATGGACGCAGAAAATGTATTCGTCAAATGTCCTTGCTTCGAAAGCACATGAAACGGCATGATGTCTGTGAACGGTTGGGACACAACTCCGGATAATCTTGTCCAGATGATGTGCCAAGACCAAAACATCTGGAACGCTGAAAGTACTGGAAGCTGGCGGCACGGGAGGGTTTTTGTAGGTCGAGGCACCCTCAACCCCATACCTTGAGTTCTTCAGGAGTTTGGTTGCAGATAAAAGAAACAAACAAATCTAGTATATATAAAGGGCTCGTGTCCCTTGACTCCCTATGCAACGGTCGATTACATTTTTTATTATAACTTATAAAATATTTTACCTGCAAGCGAAAAATGTACTGAAAGTATATTTTAGATTATATTACAAAATCGACGGTAATACTCACAAATCCATTCTTTGTTTTCTGCAACAAAACTGATTTGTACTCTTTATGAAGGTACATTCATAGTTAATGGCACACGCGTGACTGTCAGAAGCACCAAGCTTCTGTTGTAACAGAACGAACATTCGTGCATTGTACGAAAACAATACAAAGAGCTACGAATATTTTGTCCCAAATTAAAAAGAAACGTCTCTCTGGTGGTTGCATGAAGAACTGACAGATCTACTTTATCGACTCGAAATGTAATTGACAAAAAAGTGCGATCGCGTGGAGTTGTCAAGCGTTTTTTTTAATGTTGCTGACATGGGATTCGAACCTGAGTTTAGGAAAGTGCTGATACTGTATTTGTGGTTGATCTCACTAGATAATGCTGACTCGTGAGAAGATGCTTGATTAATGAACATAAAATTCTGGCTCTCGACAGCGGTTACATTTTTATTTTGGGATTGATAAATTATTCCTGTCCATCCCAGCAGCAACACCATTCTGAATGAGTACGATAAAAGAGAAACAGTGATTGGCTGGTCTTCACGAAAATCATTTTGTGCATATTACAAAAAGTTGTAATGATATTATTTCACCAGATTAAAAGCAATATGAATGTTTCATACAATATACGATACATTTGTTCTATGTACAAAATCCATGCTTACAAAACGCGTGCAAGCTACATTACGAAAATAAATTTTCAGTGTGTACACGTTGCAATTACCAGAATTTGGAGCATCTCGAAATACGCTTAGGTTTTGAACGTTTATAACTAATTCATTTCATTTTATCTTCTGATTTTTTTTATTTAAAGCATTGCCAACTGTAACCGCTTCACCCAACACAAAAAATTTCAAAACATTCTTAAGTGAAACTTGAAAAAACACTTAAAAGGTTTGCACATATAATGTATCAGCCATTCAACAATGATTGATTTTGTTTACAGGGTGTGTCACAATAGGTGTCACTGAAACAATATGATATTACAACCAGAATAAATCAACCAAATCGTAGCTTTTTTTTTATTTAAAAGATACATTTTATAGACATAAACCATGTTAATTCAATTCGAATCTCTCGAATTTTTTTTTTTGATAACTTTACGCAAACGCTTTGTAAGCCTATTTACGATCATTTTGTTCATGACTGCTCTGTAGGAGGAAGAGCTTGTCATCCGAAAATAAAATATCGCAGGCACCGCCCCGAACCAAAAGATTTCTGTTTCTTTGACGAAATAAAAAATTACGTGGAAATGAAACATTGAGCATGAGCATGAGCATGATTGACCGCCCGAGGTTGCTACTCCGTGGTTGCCAGATCAGCTGTTATTACACAGAGAACCAACAGATGATGCTTGGGACTAACATACATCTTCAATGTGTAAAAACTGGTGATCCCAAACTAAGGCAATACCGGCGCCGGCCCCGTCCAAATGCAGGTCAAGTAAGGAAAGAGTAGGAATATGTTGACGTGATACTCGCTTTATTGGAAGCCGCGGAATCCACTGCACTGCCACGAGAAATCACTGGGATTTTGGATAACAGGATTGGGTAGCAGCAGGGTTCGTTTTGATTAACGATAAGCTGTCAAGTTAAACATTTGAAAATTAAAAGTGATTTCCAATTTGAACCGATTTAAACCAACAGTAAGGATGCTATTGGGGCCACTCACAAAATGTGTATGTGGTTTTTCATTGTGAAAACAAGATGATTTTAAATAATGCTGAAAAGCCGATTTTGACCGGTTTAAACCAACAGTAAGGATGCCATTGGGGCCACTCACAAAATGTGAGTGGTTTTTCACTGGAAAACTAGGAGATGTTTTACAATGCTGGAAAGCCGATTTTGACCGATTAAACCAACAGTAAGGATGCTAAAGGGTGTCCACGATGAAATTGCCACACACAAAATTGATTCGCAAAATTCGAGTTTTCATCCGATTGCCATCAAGTTTCAAGGGATTGAGAAATAACTATTAAACTTCATTTTACCATTTTACTCGTATTTTATTTACAGTCCATACGCAAATGCCCGCACCTTGGCCTTAACCCCCGCGATAAGATTCTGCACAACCTGTGAATCAACCGTTTTTGGCATGTAAACCCATACTTTCTTCAGTTCCTCGACTGTTTTCACTACCTTAGGTCGTTTAAGAAGGTGCTGCTTCATAATCGCCCAGTACTTCTCGATGGGGCGGAGCTCCGGAGTGTTGGGAGGGTTGAACATTTTCGGCACGATATTGACCTTATTGTCCGCATACCACTTCAGCACGTCCTTGAGTAGTGGCATGAGGCCAAATCCGGCCAGAAGATTGTTGGGACGTTGTGGGCCTTCAGGAGAGGATGCAGCCGCTTCTGGAGGCACTCTTTATGTACACCTGTCCGTTCATCGTGTCCTGGGTCACGAAAGGTGCACTCCGCTTCCCGCACGTGCAGATGGCTTGCCAAACCAGGAATTTCTTCGCAAATTTGGACATCTTCTGAGTGCGGACATGCTCCGGAACGCTGAACTTATCCTTGGCCGTGAAAAACAGGTTGCCGGGGATCTGTTTGAAGTCGGCCTTCACATATGTTTCGTCGTCCATGATGCAGCATTCAACTTTCGTCAGCATGTTGAGGTACAACTTCGTGGCACGGGTTTTGGCGGACTTGTTCTGCTTCTCGTCGGGGCCTTTTGTACCTTGAACGTTCGAAGCCCAGCCTTAGTTTTGGCCTTCTGGACAAAACTTCGGCTTAGGTGCAGCTTCTTAGCCACATCCCGAACGGAGGCGTTCGGATTTCGGTTGAAGGCCCCAACTACGCGGTTGTGATTTTTGGTGTTGTACGGAATACTTTTTCCTTCACTTCTGGGCTTCCGATCGGTGGTCAACCGTTCCTCGAACCGCTTAGTCACTTGCGACACCGTGGAATTCGCGATTCTCAACGTTTTAGCGATGGAACGATGCGAGAGATTCTTGTTTTCGTGATGAATGCGCAAGATTTTATCACGCACGAGCTGTTCTTTCGACTCCATTTCCGCGAGTTTTGATCACAGGACTTTAAAGCTTGCAGGATATAAATAATGCACTATGAACTAAATCCACCCAAATTTTCATTAAATTCTACCCATCGGTTAAAAAGTTAGAGCAATTTCATAGTGTGGCAATTTCATCGTGGACACCCTTTATCGGGGCCACTCACAGAGTGTGATAGTGGTATTTCACTAGGAAAACAAGGCAATTCATCTCAACGCCTCAGAGCCAACTTGGACCGATCTACACCAACAGTACGGATGTCGCTGGAGTCATTTACAAAATGGGACAGTGCTTTATTTGTTCCAAGATAGGGTGGCCCGACGAGCATGGTGAACGAATAATTTGGATCACAATTAAATATGTACCTCTCCACCAACCCATCTTACCCGGCGAACCACAACTTCTCATGCTCACTAGATCACTCGCGCGACGACAACGCAATGGCGACGCAATAGGCAACCGAAACAATAGACATAGACGTCCGATAAAAAAAATATTACGGGACAACGTATCAACACAACCAATTCAACCGATTTAACTGATTGTCTGCGCAAACCTATTAAAAAAGCACGTATAAATACAATGGCTAACAATTACCTGTCCTGCTCCACGTCCTTGAGAGCACTTACTACCTCACGAGTAGCCTGTACCCAACTCCACAGGCGTGGGTCAAGCCTCTGGTTCACCAATTTATCTCCATGCCCAACCGAAGCACCACTACTTTAAAAAAAAATGAAAAATAGAGAGATATTAGATATTGTCTTCGAAATTTGGTAGAAATAAATTATTTGTTGCCTGAAAAGAAACAAAATTAAGAACAAAGATATAAGTAGAATCTCTGTAGTACCCCGGATGTTCGAAGAGCATAGCCTCTTCTATGAAAAGATAGTTGCGACTTAGCGATGGTTGATTATAACTATGTGTAAAGCACCATTGGCAGAAATGAGCATTGATTGAGAATAGTGAGAACATTTTATTGAATAAACGACTACAATACTCAGTTGTTTAATAAGCTGAAGCTCATAAGAGCTTTATCTGATGAACTTGGTCGATGAATCAACCCATTCAGATTTAACGCTCATATATTATGACAAATTTAAAAGCTCACAACTGCATGCTAGATTGTGATTTGAAAAGTGTCCAGACTCATGGACAAAAAGTCCGGGTACCGATGCAACACGGCATCCGAGCTTTGGGTTTGGAAATTTGTGTCGCTAAACAAATCCTCAAACAAATGTGCAAAAGCACGTTGGCCAATATTTAGCGTCAACCAGTGGGTACGTGTGCTCAACTCCAAGTTCCCCTTCTTTCAAACTCACTTTCAGTTCAATTTACCTATTGAGTTGGACACATCACAATAGAAAATATTGTGATGGAGCACGGATGTTAGGTTACTAGATACATAAAAAATACTCTACAACCCATTCAGGATTATATCTGAAAAATCCAAATTTGGCCAACACTCACCACCGGAAATGAAACATTATAAATTGATTAAAAATATCTTAATTGCTTCGGAATAAATTGATCATAATTTTAGCAACATGATTTTGTGATTATAGCTACATAAATGACGTATTTAGTACATAGGCCGAATGAAGAAGCTAGGCTAACATTACATCCCACTTCCCTACTAGATTGACTGCGATGTCCTCTTGAAGAGGCCTATCTGTCAAAAGATGATGATGATGTATTCTACAGTTTATTGTAGAAAGGTTACTTTCCATAGCAGAGGGAAAACCTGAAAACGATTCAATCAGGATTCTATTGTTAGTTGTGATCCTCAAGCTCCTGGATGAAGGGCTGAAAACGTTTGGCTGGGCCCGTAAGCAGAGCTCCTTACCCGAAACCCGCGAATATAGGGAATAGTATCTCCTTGCATAGGCGAGTTGACACTCACAGCACTAGAATCGAGCCCTCGATTGACAAAATAAACTCAATAGATGGGGGTCGGAGAGCCCGCCCTCGTTCCGAGAAATGTAGGTGAAATAGGTAAGAGGTAGTCCCATGCTTTCTATCCAAATCGTTTCACTTGGGTGCCCTGATGGTCCCTCTCTTTCCCCGTTATATGTTATGTAATGAATACCTAGCACATTTGTCATGATCATTTGATTGCTTACCTTGTCTTACCTAATTTTGCTGAAAGTAATGTTGGTTAGGGCTATAGGGTTAGGGTCATGGGGTAGGGAAGAGAACAGGAGAAGGGGAAAGGAGAGAAAGCATTAGTAATTGGTAACATGCAGTGTGCATGTGAGATATTGAGGGTGATATTATCACAACGGCCGTTCAGAATGGTTCGACGGATACACATGAGAGATCATTTCCGATGAGTTTCGACGCATTTACTTATAGAAGTCAAGAGGCATTTAACTACTTGCTACATTTATGAATATCAAGGCAATGATCCCCATAGCATCTTCAAGTGATCTTTGCAGGCTGTTCATTGGGTTCAGAGACTTTTGAACGTTGTTGTAGCAGTTTGTTCACACAGCTTTCTGATCCGCAGGTTAGGGATAGGCATTTGGAAATCCAAAGACACAAAGGCAATCAAATCACATTTTTTTTCTAGCGGATTGTAAAATAATTTGGCTTCGTTTACTAGTGATAGTTTGAAAAAGTGTTTTAATAATTGTATTTTTTAGAAAATGACAAGTAACGAATCAGTTGAAACTTTCCAAGTTTTACAATATCAAAAGTTCTACTAGTTTCCTCGTGAAAGTGTTTGTTTTTTTTAAAGTGAGATTTAAATGCAACAAATTTGGGTTAACTTATTTTTAACCGTTCCACCCTTTAAAAGTATTTCAATGATATTGGCCATTTCCAATCATCAAATTGACAGTGATAAACTCCTCAAAACTATCTGTTTCTGAGATATTTTGAAACCTAGTTTACAGATTTGAATGATTTGTAGATCAACCAATAGAAGTTTGATCAGTTTTGATGTTTTAGATATTTTTTTAAACACTAAACTATTTGTCACAGCTTGTTGATTGGTTGTATCGTTCAATAGATATCAGATAAAGTGATTCCAACTTTTCACAACTATGTGACGTAATTAATACTGATAGCACGAGTGCCTCTAAATTACATCGAACTTCAAAGCAAAGTGGTGTTCTGCACATTAAATGAAAATTGAAGCTTTATCTTATTTTTCAAAAAGATCCCTCCTCAACAAAATGGTCATTCCAGAATGCACACACACGCAAAACCATCCCGCAAAAATCGAATTCCACCATCCCTTCTTTTTACACAAAGCAAAAACCATAATTTCTGTCCTCCTTCCATCGAAGTCGTTTCCTTCTCCAGAGCCCGATTTGTCCCATTTTCTTGATATTGGTACACAGCAAAAAAAATCTTAGAAAAACAAAATTAACTACTTAACAAATCGAAATCATGAAATCGTGATTAGTGCACTTTTTTCCGACTATTTCGTGTACATTCGCCCGTCAAAAAATGTTGAAAATTACACCCCATTTCCGCCATGGTCGATGTGCCTCTACCTTGATACGATATTAATTTTAATTTTTGCTGTGCAAGTCATGTGTGGCCGCATCAAACGATGCCCGGCAGAGGACGACAAGACAACCCCCAGAAAGCATTTTAATGAACAAACAGCTTCCGAGCACCCTCTTGGCTCTGATTTCGAGGGACGGAGGACGATGCAAGTGCGTGCACTGGGCCCTGCATGGTTAGCAAACAACTGGACAAAATAAGCGAAAGAAGGGTCCTGTAAAAGCCATCACAGCCAACTTCTTCACGTCGTCGTCGTCGTCACAAACGTCAACCACAACCGACTCTCTTGTCTCTGTCCCCTAATCGCAATAGACTCCTTGAGCTGATCGGGCGGTCGCTGGGAGGGTGCCTGGAGAGGAGACTGTGTTTAATACTGTTTGTTCCGTGTCGTTTCGGGAACCTGAATGCATTTTTACTGCATCTGCTGTGGACAACGTTTTCAGAGTCTGGGTGCGTAAACATCGGAGTGTAGTGAGTGAGTGGGTGGTATTTCTGGGGGGCACCTCACACAGCAGCCACCCACTGCTGCGCTGCGATGCAATGCACAAAAATGCACGATTTCTATAAAACAAAAATGCATCCCGGGTTCTCCAAGGGGACCGGACCACCGATGCAATATTCCCTGGCTATTTCCTGCACACAGTGAGAGCGATACAAACCAGGGGCCGTGTGTCTGTGGTGTACAATTGAGTTAGAGGTTTCCAAGGTGGTTGGACCGAGGCAGAGCACCACTGACTGGACTCCACCATGACCCACGCACTTCGACCAGCAACGGCAAAACGAACGGTCCTTGTTGTTGTCCATCCAATCCGTTGTGGTGACGATGACGACGAGTCGATGAGATGTGCACACAGTGCACTGAGATTGATTTTTTTATTCTGGATTTAAAAAAAAAGAGCCGACCTGTAATTATTGTAGCATCTTTCAAGCAGCCCAGTGCAAAAAGAAACACATGTTCCTTTTCATACCTAGCAGTGGAAATTGAGACAAGTTGCCTCAATTTTTATCTCCGTGTTCGCCCTCGGGTTTCCTGACAGAAAAATAGGCTCGCCATAAATTTTTCATCCCAGAGCCGTTTGCTTTCCGTAGATACACACAATGGCAATTGCTTATATATGCACTGCACACTCGAGGCCTCCGACCCAACCGACCCAACCGACTGCTCCCAGGCCATGCTCTCTACATTCTAGTCGAGATATATAAAACTGCAAAAACCTGCGCTCGCATATTCGCTCGCCGAGGTCCGGGCTTTTTGAAAAACGTATAATAATTGATTTTTCTTCGCCCCTCGTCGGACCTCGCATCTTCCAAGAACGTGGACTGTTTTTCACGCGGCGCGGCGTTGGATGTTTCGATTGCAGTGTGTGTCCTTCTACGTGCAGCGAGGGTTTTCCACCGGGACCAGCGACGGAACGGAAGAAGTGCATGCGTGAGTGCAGGCATTCGGGGACCCCTCGACTCACGCACTCACTCACTCACTCACTCACTCGTTCACTCGGCGGCAGCGATGATGGTTGCTTGCACTCACGCATTGCACTCTGCCGAGAGATCACACGTCGCACGCACCGCCTCGATTTTGGAATAGACGGGATATGCGTGGATGATAGGAGCAGTAGGATGGCCGGCCTCGGTTCGAATCGGTGAAAAAGCGGGAGTTTTTCTCCGAAGCATTGGCGGTATCGTTTTTTTTTTTGTTGTTGTCGGGCAAGTTCCCCTCCCACAAACATATTCTGTGCAAGCTCATCACGATCATCGTCATCATCGTCATCATCACCGTCAGCAGCAGCAGCAGCAGCATCGTAGCTCGCCTCGTTGGAGGAGGGAAAAAAGAGAACACGCATCGATGCATATGTAGAAAAGTCTGCACTTTTCAGTGTTTTTGTGCGTTGCTAGGGAAAAGTATGTGGATATGGATTTCACTCCCAGGCCTCCCACACTCGTGCCCACTCACGCGTGATCCTCCCGACCGTCGAACGGGCCGGCGATGACCACGGAATTGATCCAAGCTGAGGCGCAGAAAATGTTAGTCATTTTGAAAAGTGGACTTTAGAACATGATAAAACGTTGTATTTTCTTTGAGAATTCTTCATTTGTTTTTGCAAATTGCATTTTCTTGCAAATGCAATGAATAAATTTTTTTTTAAATTGAAATTTTCAAAGTATTCGATCAGCGATTACTATAATTCTGCGCATACTTGATTTTAGCTGCGTACCAATAACAGGGTGCGTGATGATTTTTTGCAGTGAATGACACGTTATTGAAAAATAACTCCAATAATCGAATTAATGTATGTTTTGTGGTTTTTATACTTTCGTTACCATACATACTATTATACTACCATGCATGGTAGACTCAGAAGTATATTTATGCTTTCTTCAATCGCCGTGATTATAATAAACACTCTCAACCCTCTAATGCCCAGATCCTTAAGTTACGCGAAAAAACTAGATTACACGAGTTTTGTGATAAGAAATCTGGAAAGCATATTACTAGTTCATAGAAGTAACATGCTTTTTATTAGATACCAAAAATATAAGACCGCCTTACGGCGGGGATGGGCAGTTAAGTTAAAAAAAAACGTTCCGTCAAAACTGTTCGTACTATTCATCGCTTATGATGAAAAGCGTAGAAACAGTTTTGTTTTGCATGTAGTCACAAATGTATGCCGCATCTGCGACATTCGATTTGCGTTTCCTTCTGATATCGGCATTTCCTTTTTTATGAACGAGGCAGAACTTCTGGCAAGTGATTTCCTCTTCGTAGTGATCATTCGTTGTTGACCAGCCTGGTGTCTGGAACCAATGTTGTATATACTCACCTCAACGAACGCTCAATACCTGTTTTCGAGAGAGATAACTCACAGTGTTCATTTTCGTACCAGCATTGCAGAACGAGATGGAGCGCGACGGTTTGAACGATATGGTGATTCGACTCACCGCGAGAATAGGAAAAACCAGAGAATAAGTTCATAAGAATCAGCTCTAACTCTCTCAGACCTTGAGCACCATCGTAATAACTCATGCAACGTTTGACTCGCAGTCTGAGCATTATTTTGTTGAACCAACAATTTCTTGCTCACTCAGTTGATCGCTAGCAGTTGTCTGGTTCGGAAATTCCAGCAATGTCGCCGCTTGTGTGAGACAATGGCAAAACGAGAAAAAAAGGAACTGATTTCCGTTGTAATGCTTATCCATACGGGCCACGTTGGGATAGCGGCTAGTGTGCTGAAGACTCTGATAAGTGAGCGAGTAAAATATAATTTAATAAACATGATTATCAATTTAAAATCGATTTCGCATCGCGTCTTGGTCATCATGCGTTTGCCGCAGTGTATGAATCAGAATGAAAACATGAATACTGGAATCATAATGTATATATGGAACGATTAAAGAAATGGTTGAAGTAAAAACTAGAAAATAAATGTATATAATTATTGAGATTTATCTTCTTTTTCTGCTATCTTCATTCGGGAATGGATTTTCAGTGGTAGACTGATATTATAAATATCTGTATTCTTTAAACTCAGCATAACATGCACTTGAATTAATAGATGGAATGTGACTTTCAAAAACAAATTGGTTTATTTATCTTTGCATCGTACCGTTATATTTCAAATCTCGCATATCTTTTAAAAAAGCCAACCGACGATTCTCTTCCTCGACTTTCTCTGTTGCAAAATATACAAATCTTTGGCTCTGCGTGTAGCTTTCAACAACTTATGCAATACAAAATATGTTAATAGCTGCGTTATTACAGAAGGTTGATGAACAAAATCGGTCAAAAAGGATAGTTCCTTTGCTCGTGGTACGCGAGAAATCGCTGGCTGCTGAGATGTTGTTGAAAATCTAACACAGTTTCTTAACCGCAATCACGGCATTCCATTTTAAATTACGACACGAAATATTGAAACGCCATTGACCCCATTGCAGCAGTCAGCTGTTGGTATGAAAAGTGTATTTGTTTGGAGCGTAAACATTTTTTTTATATATAAATCATTTATTTGTATAAGCTCAATCAAATAAACTAAACAGAGCCAAGTTTTCATATTTGTGTACATAAATTTTCTTAAAACTAACGTTAAAAGGATAGATCCGATTACTCGCGGCCGTCTCGAGGTTAATAGGATTAACAACTGAATGGATGGGAAGGTAGGCAGGAGTTTGAAGTGGGGCTTACATAACACATTTTTTAAATTCTAAATTGTCAAAAACTTTTGGCTTCTTTTGACTTGAACATTTTTGAGAAAGAAAAAAACACACAAACACAGATAAAAAAACTTAAAGTAAACATCATAAATGAGCTTCAATTTATTTGTTTTGTGTTCGGTCAGAAAGAATGTAAATATTCAGGAATACGTTCATACTGACATTTTTTTGTAGTTATTGAACTTAACTAACTTGCCAAATGTATGATTTGATATTTCATATATAAACATTGATAAATTTCTTTTTTCCCTTTATTATCGAGATTTTCAGCTCTGGGCTGGTTCATCTCCCAGTCGTAGTCACTCAAATACCGTTTGGGTATTTTCGTGACTTGTCCGGGGTGAGATTCGAATTCGTGACTTTGGCGTGAGAGGTATGGGTGCTCACCACTACGCCAGGGTCGTCCCCACGGCAATAAATTTCATGTTTTCTATCGATGTGCCGGAAATGAGTTCCTATGCTGAAGTTTTGCTCTTCTCTACGTTTTCCGAACTTGTAATCAAGTTGAAATTTCTTATTTTGTGGATTTTTTTTCATTAAATGGTTTGATACATTATTAATGCAGCAATGAAAATCGTGTACAATTTGGTAATAATTAAAAAAAAACTTTCCCATCGTATCTCAAAACTTATTTCCTAGAAATAAAACTCTTTCCATCGCGAATTGTATGTATGTATGTATGTAAGGTAGTCACCGTCCCTTCTAAGACCTTGTCATGTATGCAGCTCCACTTAACAGCAAGATCAAATTGAGTTAACGGTTTGTATTCCCAGCAACACTGTATGTAGGGCCAAAAACGGTGGGGCGGACCCTCAAGCAGAGACGCTTACGCGAAACCCGTGAAAAATTAAGATTCTCATTCAAACTATACGATCCAATTGAATAACCCAATTCGCAATCCATATCTAACTTTTTACGGGATGGCTTTTTAAGAAGGGCACGTCACTCTCGCTGAAACTGTTGGAGTAGAATTCACAGCATAACAATCGAATCGATAGGATAAGAATAAAGGTAGTGCTTGTACCCTCCTAGACGCCGTACCGAAATACTGTAAAATTTCACCGAAATCCGGTAAATCGGATTACCGAACGTTCAGCTGTTGAAAGTTCGGTAAAAAATTACCGAATACTGTAAAATCTTCTAAGTGTGTACGTCAAAAAAATCGTTAGCTCTCTCGTAGTGACTGTCTAATATGCGCTTTCAAATCTGAAAGCCACAAATCACAATATGTTCAATAGGATTAAAAAAAAAATGACGTTTCGATCGAATATACTTTGTACGGAAGGTGGTCTAGCATCTCCTAATCGTCTACTTCGCTTCTTGAATATGATGCAAAAGATAAGTCAAATGTACGTGAAATAGAAGTGGAGACAAATTATCTTATACAATTTTGACATGTTTCATGATATACATTTAAAGAAGTCACTAAATGTACAGCCCAAAACTCACTAGAAAACACAGCACATCTTGAACTCATGGATATCGATAGTTAAGGAACTGCATATTTGTTATAACAATGCTGAGATGTAATTCATATATTGGCTTACACTGCGCTCTGTTTGCTGACATTTAAATATGTATTCGATGCCAGATGCACACAAATGTCTTGTCCACGCACGTGCTTTATCAGCCAGTACGAAAATTAAACCGTTCTCGCAAACATTGACAGCCGGATGCACACTAATTTTATAAATTCTTTCAATAAAGTCTTTATAAATTACACCAGAGATGCATCATAAAAGCGACACAAGCTAACGCCAAGATATAAATAATGCAAACCCAATATCACTATCCCACCAACAAGCTGTACTAATTAAGCAGGAAGCAACTAGGAGGTGATAAAACAAATCCCAAACCCTCTATTGGTGGCACGCCGCAGATATCCACCTACTAGACGCAAGCGAATTATCCGTAACATCTTGTTCAACCAGCATCGTTAACTCAATGAGCAAACCCGTCAGCTGCTCATGCGGTACTCACTCACCATGCGAGTTGGTTCCTCGCCACTCAATAATAGTTCGTTTCATAGCATGAAGAGATGAAAGCGCAATGGCAGAAATACACACATTCACTCTCCTGCGGAAACGATAGGGGGATGATGAACAGCAGCATTATTTGTGTTCTCTCCTCTCGCGAGCAGAGAACTCTCGGCTGCAAATCGTGAAAACGCTCATGATTCAACAACACTGAACACTAACGTATGATGATGCCATTTTAATCGCTTCGTTAACATTCCAAACCGTCAATGAAATTGTTACTTCATGAGCTGTTCCAAATTATTCCGCTGAAAAGCGGCGCTCAGTATGTTTCAGGTAGGTATCCGTAGAAAGCTTACTGTTGGAGATTCTGAGTTTGCGAATATTTCCTAGGGCAAATATGTCTACACTCTGTAGCAAAAAAAAAGCCGAGCAAAATTTTGATTCCAAAATACGCGTTGTTCAACTTTCTGTAACTTTGTCAATTATCAATATATTTGGCTGAATTATAACTAATGTATAATCCTTATGTGACTGAAATTTTATGATGATGAAGTTTATAGATTTGAAGTTATCATAACATATGTGAAAAAAGTCATTTTTGACATACCAACTTCAAAAATCCGTATTTCTGTGAAAAATTTAGGTAGGATATTAAAAATTCTAGGATATTAAAAATTCTAGGATATTAAAAATTCTAGGATATTATAAACTTCATCAACATACAATTTTGATCACATAAGGGTTATACATTAGTTATAGTGTTGTCAAAATTTCAGCCAAATATATTGATAATTGACAAAGTTACAGAAAGTTGAACAACGCGTATTTTGGAAGCAAAATTTTGCTCGGTTTTTTTTTGCTACTGAGTGTATAAGAGAATTAATTTTCCGTTTGAGCTATTATTACGTTTTCAACATTAAAACACAGACCTCTGGAGCGTAGGTAAGCCAGCAATGGTAGTGATGTGTTGAAATGATCGAAATACATTACGTGATTTCTGAAATCCAGACGTATTTTGATAGCCTCACCACTATATTTGCTGCTACCCCCTTATCAGGAGTTCCTGGTAACACCAAGTTATCACCAGCTCCGCGGAAAACCTCACGTGAAAATCCATATGAATCGGACAAAACAAAAAGCTTATAACCCAATTTGTGGGATTTGTTTGCCAAGTACTGTAGAATAAGTGCCTTCATCTTGGTTTCCAAAGCTGTTGTAGAAAAGTTGGCCATGATTTTTTTTTGCTTCGCTTAAAGGTTGGCCTGGGCTGCTATGTGATCCAGATAGTATCGAGAAAGTATGAAAAGCAGTGCTGTGCATTTTCATGACGTTTATAAAACTATGATCATTATCTTCTCATGATCATTAGAACTCACGACTGGTGGTCAAATACTGTGTCACTCACCAACAGGTTGATCTCATTTGACCGTTTGTAACAAAAGCCATCATGCCTGCTGGAGAATGTGATATGAAGAGAGTAGAAAAATCTATCACTCACTAATTATCTCTGAGAACAATATGCATGACAAATTATTTTCAGCATGATATGTGTTAACCTCTGGTAATTTTTTTTTGGCACCGTAAGATTCAAAAACTCACCCGTTTCATGGATATTATCGGCAATGTCCGTTTGGATTTATCTGGTTCCCAAAAATCCAGGTTGTAGGAGCTGTGGTCCGGTACGGAGACACTATTAGTTTCAATTGCATTTCCCGGATTCTTGGAATAATTCCTACAAGCTTTTTCTATTTCTTTGTGGATCATATGCCGACTTGTTTCTGCAACGCCCATTTTGTAATAGGTTCCCCTGGAGTCTCGAATGGCTATGAACATATTTAGAAAGAACCCTTTCAATATGGGTATCCAAATTCGAGAAATTTCTCCAGGAGGATATTTCTTAACGTTTTGTTGCCATCTGATGATTTGTCCCTGAACCGGTTATTATGGAGCAGGTTACCGTGGGTCCTCAAGTTGCCAGAAACAAACTTCGAAGAAACCCCTGGCAATATTGGTATCAAAATTCATGAAATTTCTTCAGAAGGCTATCTCTCAACGTTTTGTGGCCATTTGATGATTTTTCCCCAGAACAGGTTCCCGTGGGGTTTCGAGAGGCCATGAACATTTTTAGAAGAAAACCCTGGGAACATGGCTATCAAAATTCATCAAATTTTCCAAGTAGGCAATTTCTCCACGTTTTGTGGCTATCTGATGAATTGTACTTGAACCGGTCAATCCGGAACAGGTTTCTGTGGGGTTTCAAATGTCCATTATCATATTTAGAATAAAATTCTGGCAATATGGGTTTCAAAAGTCAGACAGGTTCTGCAGAAGGCTTTTTCTCAACGTTTTGTTACCATCTGATAATTTGTCCTAGGAACAGGTTCCCGTTGGGTCTCGCTATTAACAAAACTAGCCACAAAACATTGAGAAATATCTTGCTGAAGAAATTCAATGAATTATGAAACCATATTGCCAGGTTTTCCTTCTAAAAATATTCCTGGCTAAAGGGCGAACACGAAATTATTGCGACACCGAAAATGTCATGCCAATTTTCTTATAATGTTTAGAATCAAACCAAAATTTTAGGGTAGTTTTATACACATATTCACTTCAAAAATCAAAAGAAAAGTTAATCGATGGAGCCTTGAGTGTAAAATTGAACGCATTTTCGCTTGATGCCCTCCATCAAAGTCTTTACAGTGTCATCCGGTACCAGTTTCTCAGTTTTTTTTTTCCATTTTCTTAACATGTCCTTCTCGTCTTTGACTGTCTTCTTGCTCTTCCGAAGTTCCCGCTTCATCATTGCCCAGTACTGCTCCACCGGGCGCAGCTCCGGACAGTTTGGCGGATTCATGTCCTTTGGAACAAAATGGACAGAATTGGCCTCATACCACTGCAGGACACTTTTAGAATAGTGGCATGATGCCAAATTTGGCCAAATTAGCGGAGCTTCGTCATGCTGCTGCAAGAACGGCAAAAGGCGCTTCTCGAGGCACTCAGATTTGTAGATCTCGCCATTTACTGTGCCCTTTGTCACGAAAGGCTCACTCCTCAGTCCGCAAGAGCAGATGGCCTGCCAAATGAGATATTTGGAGGCGAACTTCGACATTTTCTGCTTCTTAAATTTGTCGTCCACATAGAACTTGCTCTTGCCGGTGAAAAACTCCAACCCCGGAATTTGCTTAAAATCGGCTTTTATATACGTTTCGTCGTCCATCACACTGCAGCCATATTTTGTCAGCATCTTCTCGTAGAGCTTCCGTGCCCGAGTTTTAGCCGTCGATTGTTGCCGCTCATCGCAGTTTGGGAAGTTCTGTACCTTGTATGTACGTAGTCCAGCTCTCTTCTTTGCATTCTGGACGTAGCTCTGTGACATGCCGATCTTTTTAGCCAAATCACGGCTTGAGACGTTGGGATTTGCTTTAATCATCCGCTTCACCTTTCCCTCCGTCTTTTTGTTCTCCGGTCCCGGTTTTCTTCCAGCTCTTTTGTCGTGGTCCAACGTCAACCGCTGCTGGAACCGCTTCAACACTCTCGAGACGGTTGAATGGTGAATGTTCAACATTTTTCCCAACTGCCGGTGCGACAGGTCAGGAAATTCCAGGTGTTTGGAAAGAATTTGTTCTCTCAACTCGCTTTGGTTCACCTCCATTTTCGTTGAATCGAAAAACACGACTTCGAGTTTGACAACATGTAAACAATACACATCAATGAGAAAGTGGGCAAAATTTGGTTGATTTTTACCCAATGGTAAAAAAGTTATGCCCTGTTGAATGTGTCGCAATAATTTCGTGTTCGCCCTTTAGATATTGAACATTTCATCACATCAGTTTGTTTGCTTACTTGCTGTGAGCAATCCGATAGAGTTCGATTCGATGTTCATTCACTAACAATCGAGATTTATCAATTTTAAATAGTAAGGCAAGCTTGCGAGAGCGAGATAAAAGATAGGAAAAAATTCATGGAGTAGCAATTCACCTTAAGAACTTCTGACGATTATCCATCATCCATACCTCTATTGGAACGCATTGTCAGCATTCAAAATAAATATGCAATCTTTTCAGATCATTATTTCAAGAAACGAACACCACAGTTTTCAATATAGCCTATATAGCCTATATCCTATATTCTATATTATATATTCATTGTCAAACGTGTCTGCATTGTTTTAATCTTTTCTGATAGATACAATTTGTTGAGGTCATTGAAATTGAATTGTTTTGTGAGATGATTGCATCACTGGAGTCAAATCTCATTCCGCTGAGCAATTTTTTCAGGTTTGGGGACTAAATTCAGATATTGGGACTAAATTCGAAGTATAGAGGGTACGAGCGGGCATTTTTTTGCCATGGAAACTGCAAGATGCGTGCATTGTCCTGGTGAAAAAAAAAACGTTTTTCTTGGTCAAATCCTTAATAAATTGTGATTGGGTCAATATTCGCCATTGATTATTTCCCCCTTTTAAAGGTAGTCAAGGTACCAATAGCATCTCAAAAAAGGTCGCCATAACTTTACTAGCTGACAAACAAACCATTCGTCTTCTGCTGTTTCGTATTTGGTGTGCTGTGGTGGATCCAAAATTAAGGGATTACGTGGATTACGAAATGGTGCAAAACTCGTCCATATTGCGGTTGAATAATGGCATAACTATTGACTTTCTGCTGGCGTGTTTGATAATGATTCTGCAATGAGATTGTACTCAACCATAATAACAACTGAATTCATAAAAAAAAAAAATGATTTATGTGTTTTTCACATCAGACTCACACGTAACTTCTGTTACATTTACAAGGTGCTTGAATGAATTTCATACCGGGTCATCCAAATTTCATAAGAAAGCTATGTTTGATGTTTCCTAACCTAACCTTTCCATTAACACTACACATAAGCTTCTGCACAGTGCTTTCTCCAACAATTTCCACCACTTTTGACCAATATTTCTTTCATTTTTCAACACTATTCGCTGGTTTCATATGTCTTCTCAGCTTCGCTTTCGTCGTCAAAGCCTAGAAACTTTCAATAGGGTGAATCTCTGGGAAGTTTAGTGGATTCATCTCCTTTAGTGCAAATAAGACATTGCTCGTTTTGTACCACTCTAGTGCATATTTAAAGTTATGGCAGGAAGCAAGATCAGTCAAAAAGATTGTTTCCAAGCAACACAGCTTGTATTAAACAAGTACTATAAAATGACAAAAACAGGTTATAAATTCTAGTATATAGTACGTTATTTCATACTTTGATATGACGTAAAAAGCGCAAAAGCCTTAGAAAACATGAAATGGAAAAAATCATTCTCATACAAAAATATAACAACACCAAGTGTGGGATTTGAACACTAGTCCTTGGCGAGATAGGTTTGAAGCTTCTTTGCTAAGCCAACTCCATTGTCATCTCTGAGTAACTATGATTTGCTTCCCTTTGGCAGTGAAAACACAATCTTGTACAACAAATTTATCGTTATGAAAAAGACCACGTTTTGCAATACATGGTTGGTGTAATGTAATATCAACATATTTAAAACTACCCATTAAATCATGTCCTTTAATTTTTTTTAAATGTATGGAGCTAGTTGCAGTTGCAGCAGTGAAATAAGTATTATTAGCTCAATCAATAGTGAGATTACGAGAGATTTAAACCACTCCGAACTTGACATGGTATGCCATACGTTTATAATACAGTTATAAAACAAACAATTATAAATCATTCTAAAAAGATGTTTTGTGTGTTACTTGGGTAGGCTTGTTATGCTTTATGATCAAGGGTAGCCACCTTTTTTGAAGACCCTCCTTCACGTAGATTTGACCATTCATTTGGCTGTCATAATAAATGGACAAAACATTTTTCCACATCCTAGGCCAGCCCCACCATAACCTTCTTGCCAAATTGTTTGGTGTAAATGGCTTTAACTGATTCCCTTCAGCTAGGTATACAACTGTGGTCGTGGCAGAGTTTTATAATCGAGTTTTACGTAGGTTTCATCGTCCATGATAACCAGAGACCGAAATGTTCGCCTACTCGAGAGTTTATCTTCCTTTTTCACCCGCTTGGAGAAACAGATGAGAATGTGAGAAGCGAGAGACTATTATACGCTCACAGCAGTTTTCGCGAGAAAAACAACGGCGATTTATGATTTTCGGAGAGCATGAGTAGCTGATAAATCGTTTCTTTTTCAGTGAATCCTAGATGGCGATAATAATTTTTCACTTACTTTTTGACGCCTGAAAATGCACCAGTCTTCATGCTTGTTTTATTCTGACATTATAGGGTAAGGGGATGTAATGTTAGCCTAGCTCCTTCATTCGGCCTATGTACCAAATGTGTCATTAATTTAGCAATAATCAACAAAATCATGTTGCTATTAAGATGACAGATGTAATCCGAAGCAATTGAGACAATATTAATCAACCTATAGTTTTTCACTTCCGCGTAATTTTAGATTTCTTGAACTTTTGGGGTATCATAATTGCACTGGTTAAGCTGAACAGATGATCTACACGATCTTCAAGTGATCTAAATTTGGCCTTATTGAACCAATAAAGCAAGTTATGCAGTCTGGATGTGCCAGAAAGAGTTAGACGTTACAAACTAACTGTTCTTATAGCTAAAACAGCAATTATTTTACAAGAAAATCATAGACCCAATGTTGGGGACATGTATTTTTGTATGTTCCCAACTATGGCCTGTTGTATCAATAACGTAGTAAAAAGGTTGTTATTGGTAAAATTTCAAGTGGAACTGCATGAGTTTGCGGTTGTTTATATTCAAGTGGCTCATCTCAACACTAACCGAAAGCACAAAATCATTGTATAGCTAATTATAATGTTTTCATTATTGAATGGCTGATGAATCATGTATGAACATCACTTAAGTGTTTCAAAGTTGTTTTACTCTAGTTTGATTTGTGAAATTTTGTGTTGAGTAAAGCGAATACAGCTGGCAATGCCTTTATTCATAAAACTAGGAAAAAAAACTTACAAAGACTGCATTTAGTAATAAATCCATCGAATGGGACAAAGTTGCATCCATGAATAGACCCAATTTAGTGCTTATAGACCGATATTAAATCCATAGCCGTCGAATGTTTCTGACTTTATAAAAAGAGTTGTGTAAATTTTCGTGATACATACTACCAAATGTTTTATCACACTTATCTTAGCAAGTGTAGAACTAGTTGAATCTCGCCTTCAGCTTGAAAACTTTAAGAGTTATAATCAAAAATGTAATCGATGGTTGCATAATAGGCTGAGTCAAGGGACACATACCCTAATTCTATAATGATGGTGCATGGCGGTACCAGTGTGCACCGGCTTGGCCTTATTTTCGAGCTTTGCTCCTCGTATACGATCTATACGATCTAGGTAGCATGTTTTCACTGAAAAATGTGACATGAGAATATATTTTCGTTGAATTTTTGAGAGAGATATTTTCGCACATGCAAGAGAGACGATAATGAATTATCGGCGAAAAAGGAGGGATGAAAATTTGAACGGTTTGCTACTCATCGACAACCTCCTTGAGAGAGAGCATGGTTTTCACCCAGCTGAGTGAGAATTTCGATCTCTGATGATAACACAGCCCTATTTTTTGGTCAGAAGTTTGTCGTACAGCTTTCGAGCCCTCGGTGTTACTGGTTCAGCCTGTTTGGTGCTTCGTTTTGGCTGCTTTTGCTTCCGACGAGTCTGCAGGCCTATTCTCTCCTTGGCAAGCATAACATAAGCCATCGATTTACTTTGTTTTTTTTTTTGCCACATGACTTATGCTGAAGAATGACGCTTGAGACGCCCTTTCTGTCGATTATAGTGTCAGCGGAAATGGGTTTTCTACACCGTCTCGGGGAATCTACGAAACACGCATTTTGAATTGAAGGTTAATCATTAGTGAATTTATAATTATAGGAACAGTCTATAGTTTGGTGACCCGTAACGCTGGTAGATCACTTTTTCGTGATGCTTTACGGGGTATCAGATCGACTACCGAACTAATTCAAACTAGGGAACATTATTGTTTTTGTAGTCGAAGAAACTTATAATAGGCCTTATAACGTTTTATGTCTTGTAGAAAACGACAAAACCCGGATTGATCTACCGAGAATCAGCCTTAAATAAGAAAAATATGATTAGTCTTCATTCATGTGATTTCTCATTTTCTCTTCGATGTTCTATAGTTTGAATTGGTTAGGACTAGGGTTCTGATACCTGGTCAGTATCAGAGTTATAGTGTGTTTTCTTTGCAATAAAGCCGGTTTTTACTGATTTCTCACTCACAAAAGGTTTAAATAGCGAAAAAGAACTAGAATCATAGACAATAAAACAAACAATAACAACTGCAACAATACCGAATACTTCATCATTTCTCAATAGAGATGAAGTAACTCGACATGCACTTAACAAAGGATGCGGGATATACTACAATAGATCAAATTACTGGTGGCAGTGGTTTATGTTCCGAATAGAAAGCCCAAATCACTGAGATGTGGCCAGTCCTTTAATGATATGTAAGAGATACATTTTGGCGACGCCATTTATTTGCTGCCTTCGATTGATAAGAAGGGACAGAATACTGTTTAAAACAGCCATCTCCACCTGGAACCAATTTCAAAGCAGAGTTTGATGTAGTATTTAGTGTTGATTGTGACTCCTAACTCGATGAATAGTAGTGAAAGATTGACGTTTTCTGAAATTCCAATCCATACCCTTACTCTAGACACATTTTGCACAGTCGACTTATCTTTAGGAACATCTACAAGCTTCGCTGCATATAGTCTATGATTCTGTAGGTAATGATAATAATTTTGCGTCCATGTTCATAACGTTTCTAAAACAAACAATCTACCAAAACAAATCACATTCATCAAATGCCTGCTGATTACACGTACAGTGACAAATATGCACATATCGATAAATTAAACTGCACGAGATATACACTAAGACGAAATCACTGCCAGGCAACTTTTGCCACCCTGTAAATGTAAACGTTATTTTATGAGTCCACGGCTGCAGATTGAATAATAAAACTCAAATCAACTTGACTTTAACTGCAAAATTCTAGATATATTTTTCTAAAAAAAAAAAGGAATGAAACCTATTTATCTGTTGATCAGCTGGGAGCAGTTGTGGGAATTCTTAATCTCACGTTGAATGTTGTTGTTAATGTCAGACAAACGAATACAGTTCAAAATGATCTTTCAACAATCCGCAGAGCTTGCTTCGTCTCTCTGCTGACTTTATTAACACTAGTCGAACATGTATTTGATTAATTTCTGCCTTGTATGTGTGTGTGTGTGTGCAATCAATCTCCCCCCGACCGGCAGTGTTTTTATGGGAGAAACTTGTCGGCAGTTCTTCACTATGAGCTAATATTTTTAGCCCTGGAGATTGAAGGTGACAGCTCAATTGAAAATCCAACGACCTATTTCAAGAATACTTTTTCATACATGTACATTCTGAGGCCATCTTCATATACAATAAGCCTCGCATGAAAATCTTCAAATATCAAATGGATATGTGAAAAGTTTTCACACTTCCAAAATCAAAAATGGCAATCTTGATCCTGGCGTGTATATAGTTAAGGTATATTTTTGATAACATAAAACGGCCTCACCAATGTTCCTTATCTGATGCTGGAAAGCTCGTTCAGATGCGGGATGGAGATACTATAATTTCACCATTAATTTAAGTTAAATGAAGGAATTTTTTAAATTTTATTTCCGCGAAAACGCCGCTTTAAAAGCAAAACATGTCATTTTCAAAGCACGGCTTGCTGCGATTCAGTTCATTTGATTTATTTTTGTCTTTAAGCAGCAAAAATTAGATGTCCAATGATCCGTGATTTCTATCCCCAGAAAAACGTTTCAATAGAATCTGTACTTGTATCCATGATTCAAAGAAAAACTAAATGACAAATCCAGATGAATGCAAATCCAACCTTGAAAACAAAGCAAGCTTTACGGATTGTTGAAAGACCATTTTGAATTGTCTTCGTTTGTCTGACATTAACAACAACATTCATCATGAGATTAAGCATACCCACAACTGCTCCCAGCTGAACAACGAATCCCGATTTCTAAAAACACGATTAAAACTAAGGGCAAACTTTGATGAAACTGCGTGAATGGAAAACTCCCATCCCACGGTCATAAGGTGGTACTGCGACATCAGCGTTTGCCCAGAACGCTCAGCGGCGAAAACTTTTCCCCACGACGAGCACCGTCACCACCGTGATTGAACGAAACAAAAAACTGCTTTCGGAAAAGTCCTTGGCAACAACGGCCTCTTCCCTCACCTCGTTTCGGCCCTTCCATCAACGAAAAGAAGAAAACTCATTTTAGTTTCACAATGAAACCGCAAACTTTTCGGCATCCCAAGATCCCATTCCAGACTCCCTTTCTAATAATCACCCTTCGCATACAATACTACGCACCAAAACCGACAATTCGTTCTCATTTTCCCTGGAATTATTTAAAACTGACAGAAGTTCCACAAGTGATATTATTTCCTCAGTTTTTAGTTTCCCTTTTCTCGGTACGGAAAATTTCCACTATTCACTCGACGTAATTTTGCCCGGAGAAAAGAAAGCATTCCTTCCATCACGATCTCGGTTGGCGTGTTGGTAACCATTAGTTTCACGGTATCTGAGTTTGGATGTTTTTAAAATTTTCAGTCGCTTGTCGCCCGATCGGAGAATTTTGCAGTCAACCATCGTAGGAAATTCACAGTTTTAGGAACATAAAAGGACACACACACACGAGGTGTCCAATTTCAGCAAATGAAGTGTTACTGGCGGAACATGGCATGCTGTGATTTGCGGAGTGTTTAAAATGAGTTTTCCACCTTTTCCAGAAAGGGAAACTCATTCTGCCGGTTGCAACCTGGCAAACCCGAAAGTAAATCCCTAGGAAAAATATTTTTAGTTTTCCTCACTCCGCCGACGGCGAGGAAAACGACGACGACGGTTGCGGTGGGTGGGTGGATGGTGGGGAAACGAACACTGAAAACCCGCCTTTTTCTTTTCTCTTTATTTTTTACTTCATCGCCTCATTCTACTAGCATTTCCCCGAACCACCCGGCCAGGATTCCATCGTACAAGAAGAGATTTACCTCGGTGAATTGCTAGATATCCACTAACGATGGGAATGGGACAGGGAATGGAGAACGGACATAAAGTTTCGAAATTAAAAAGGGGGTGTTCTGCGCTGGACGTCCTCGTCGAGAAAAATTTCAACAATAAAAAAACGGAAGGAAGCGCAAGAGGAAGAAGAAGAAGACCGATAGCACTTCGTATTCATTCGGGAGGTTGAAGGGTGTATGTGTTTGTTGGTTGGAGTGCACGTTGTTCATGGGTGATTGTGGAAATGGAGGAAAAAACTAGTTTTCTATTTTAAAATTAAAATAACAGAAATGCCATTCACCGTGTCCGGGACGATAGTTTCGAGTTTTTAGATGAGGGAAAAAAAGGGTCGACCGATGGAAAAAATCTCACCCTCCCAGCTGGCTTCATCCGAGCTTCTGTGGGGCATTTTCATACCCATTATATGCTCATCATGGGTCGATTCGTAGTTTTATTGAATGACTATTCTATTGGGTGGTGGATTACCCGGTTTGAAACCCGGTGGCATTTGAAGTGTGGAGGGGTGAGTGGTGGTAGCAGGAAATTCGGGCGTTTTGTAGAAGATAAAGGATAAATGAAACCCGGACGCACTCCATATGGTATGGTTTTTGTTGCTTTCAAATCGCAAAAATAAATTAACAGCCGAAAATTAAGAAGCACTTGTTTGTAGAACAAAGTCTATTTTGAACCGTGACAAAATAAAAGGAAACTAGAATTCGAGCTAGGATTCGAGCAGACAAAGTACACTAAAAATACACTATCGTAAATTCGCTTACGCTCGTACACAGTTGTCGTATTTTTGTAAGCAACATTCGTACCGCTTGTGATCACCGAAATGCTTGAATTAAATCAAATATACTATATTAACAATATTTCTTCACATTTCTTCAGGCGACCCTTTTTTGCACTTGTGGCGCTATAATTAAGAAATGTAACAACTAAATTCCCTCGCTCATTATAAGCTATCCAGCTTTTGTTATACCTACCCTCTGAGTAAATTTGTTTATAAAGAAGCTAACTCAACATAAAAGCATGAATATGTGTTAGTCGGGTAGTATTTCAAAAGTACTCAACTAATAAAATGAAACAAATCACAAATTGTAAAACTAAGGGCATCTTTACCAGTGGTCTATTTTGGAACAACTCTATACTTGATTTGTATAGCAAAACTTGAATAGAGCTAGCTTAAATAGACCAGCTTTGCGTTCCCGCACCGGTGTTGTATTTCTTGTTCTTAAACCAGCCAACACCTGCTATCCTGTCAATTATTCATCAGAGTTCAGAAGTTTTTGTTGTTCAGAGATCGCAGATTTTTTGCAAACTTTTTGCCATGGATTAGTTTGACCAAATATTTTTTACTGTCACTATTGCGTCATAAGCAGACGACAAGAAATATTTTCTCTATCGTTTGGCTGAAGTTGAATGTGTGAATGTATGCATTTCATTTAAATGGTATTAGATAATGCTGATTTGTAATTTCGCCGGCGAAAAAACAAAAGTCAAAATGTTGAAAGTTTGGTAAAAAATTACCGAATACTGTACTGAGACGTATGTAGATATTAAGTAACTCTTGTACGTAACATAAGTATACAAATTGATAAGAGGAATATGTAATTACTGAATACTATTGAGTCAGCTTAATTTTTATAATTATGATTATCGTTGATTATATTGTTCACTTGTTTCACGTTAAACCTGGCAAGAATCACTGTTTCATGAAGATCCACAACGATTTGAACTCGAAAATCAGATAAAATGTATACAACTAGAAGGAACTTTGCGATTTCTCATAACAGACATGGATGTTTGTTTGCCAACCGGTTTCACTCACATTTGAGTAACTTTAACTCAAAAACGAACCCTCAATTGAGTATCATTTTCTCTCAATTTTGAGTAATTTCGGATTTTTTTTATAAATTTGGGTATGAAAACGAGTGACGGCCCCATTCGAGCATTACTCGAATAAATAGCTTATAAATTAAAGAACAAGAAAAGATTTTTTGAAAATTTTCCATAATTTACAAAATAACAAAAAAATTCTCCGGCTTACAGCCCATTTTAAAACTGGCAAGTAAAGACCAGAACAAATTTTTGCCATTTTGACCGAAAGTAATTTTGACATCTGCTCCAGTATGGGTGAAATGTCAATCTTCCTTGCGAAATAATCCAACGGAACATTATTCAGTGAGGTTCGTGGAAATTGGAAAACTTCAATTGACGTTTTCCAGAAAAAATGTCAACCCTGATTGTTTTTTGTTCATGTATCCATGAACTCTACGAGTAGACAAAGTTTCTTAAGAATCCGAGACCAAACCTGTACGATAATTAAAAAAAAATCCCGTTATTCTTAATTTATTCAGTTTTGAGTAAATATTAAAACAAAAATTTATGAAAATGAGTATTTTTTTTTTATTTTGCTTCCGCAAAAGATGCAATAAAAATCATTGAAGTCCTTATGCAAAATCATCATAGAATGTCATTTTATTTAACAATCAAAATAAAAACAGAAGTCAATGGTCCATGGGCCAGCCTTCATCGGTTCCGTGATAAAAATAACGTGTGGGTGAAAAGAATATAAATACTAT
>JASCZW010002006.1:0-105530 GCA_034211315.2 Aedes japonicus
AATATTGGCTTCCTTTGCAAGTTTTCGTATGGAACGCACCGGGTTGCGAGCAATTTTTGCACGGACCGAGTTGATCACGTTCGGCGTGTGTCCGCTTTCAGATTCCGCTGCTTAGAACCATCCTGCGGGAACTTTTTTATTCGGTAAACTGTTGCCAAATGGCACCCTACCACCTTGGCAATCTTTTTTGGCTTCTTCTGGGCGAGCAACAAACTGGTGATCACTTCTTTCGTGAATATTTTGATGAATTTGCAATAAATCAAATAGAATGTTTGGATGCAGCACTTGAAACGAAACATAAACAAATACACTTTCGACATAAATTAATCACTCGCTTCACGAATTAACCCAATATTCAAGTTTGAATATTTTCGCATTATCTTCTGCCGCACCCTGCACCTATCAGAAATTTGGACCAAACACAACCCATCATCTTCGTGCCCTTGGCAACTTAGCTCATCGGTATGCTGATTTGCAGATTTTTTTTTCTTCAAACGGAGACAATAAAAAAATCTCACATTGTTCAATCAGCATGCGCCACCATCGTTAGCGTCTATCGCCAATCCGCCAGCTACCGACCAATCGAACGACCGAACATGCTCGAATTCAAACGCCAAGGAACAACCCGACTTGTCATCATGTCAAAGAACGACAAGTTGAAAGCCCTTCTTCACCCCTTTCTTCCTCTGCTTCAACATCTAACCAATGGATCTAACTGACTGCTGTTCTCTCTCTCTCTCGCTGATGGCTGTTAGTTGTCCGTCGAACTGAAACAGAACGGAACGGATATCGACAGTGTGTCGGTTTCGTTTCCAGGAGCACTTCCTCACACGCTTTTCGAAGCTCCCGTTCGTCCGTCTATCAATCCGGGAGGAAACCCATCAGGATCCGGACGATGGAATGTGGCAATCAATGCTTTTGCGTCTGTTGAACTATTCATGGATCTCGAAGGGGCGAAAAAAACACAAAAAGGAACTCGGGAACTACATGAATCGAATGACTGTGGCATGGAGCCCAACTTGAAGGGAAGTTTCTAAATCTCGCACACGAATACAAAGCCTTTCGTCGGGTCTATCGTGCTCCTTTCTATTCTTTCGTGTTCGTCTACGTCTGATAAAGTAGACAACACACTGCCGCTCTGATGCCGTCGTCGTCGTCGTCATCGTCGGAGCTGAAGAGTTCCGGCCTTTTCCGGCGTTTCTTTGTATTTCATTTCGCCATTTTTTGGACGACCAGTATTTTTTTTTCTTCATTTCTGGGGAAAAGTATTTTATCGCACGCACATACTCACAAACAGAGCCATGAACGCCGTTTGCTAGAACCGGGACCTGTGGCTAAAAAGGCTGAAGTTTTTCAACCGAGGAACAAAGGATAAACCGAAAGCTCACGGATGGAGGATGATGTGCGTGATTCCGTTCCGATGGAATTATGGCTCCCTCGATAACGGTTCCCGGAATGATGCATGATGGCTTCGCACCGAGTTTCGTCTCATTTTGAGGTGCTTTTGCTAGGTCACCGTTCACACCCGGAACTTGCAGGTGAGCGAGGTGCTTCCAAGAATGCGGTTCACGAGAGGTCTTTTTTCCCCCATGTGACAGAATTTGTACGGGCATTATCGAAATTAAAGGTAATGTTGTGATAGACGTGACGCCCATCCGGTTCAAGGAATTCCGTTTGTCAGTGTGAAAATTTGTTGAAGAACGAAAGCCATTGCAATCATTCGCATCGAAGTAACCCATTTTCCGCGCTCGTAAGAATTCCACATCCAGATCGCACACACACACTCACAACATACTTCACGCTCCATTGGATTTGAATATTGTTGGAAATTTTATGAAGCATTGCAAATATGAAATAAACTCCACATCGCGCTCCGTGTTCGGTGGTGGCAAAAAACTGCGATCCAATAAAAAACCAAAGTAGCAATCAATAGCTGTTTCGATTTGTTCACCATTCATACCGTATAAAACATTGCATTATTTTTTTTATTGTTTCTACACTCTGTCCAGCAGCACCATCATTGGCGACGGCCCATAAATGGGGAAAAGAAAAAAAAAAAAGAGTACTGGAAAATAAACAGCATATTTTTTTTCATTCACGAGTGCACCCCGTCCTGTTTTGCTTCGTTTTTTTTTTTTTCTTTCATTGTTCCAATTGGCAAAAAACCGTGAACCATAACTGTTCCCGGAACATGGGGATAAAGGTAAAACTCCAGTAAATTATAATTTCTCACCGCCATCCTTGTCGTAATTTGAGGCCGCTTTGAAGTATTGACCTGCAAGGTATAAAATATGCAGTGTATGCGGTGGAATGGAGTCGAAAATTGAAACACGTGCATAACAGGACCCCAGCGATCGTAGTTGACTTTTGGATGTTGTTTTTTTTTTTTTTTGGCACATTCGGAAGCGTGGAGAATGTTGGGAAAGGACTTTTTATGGCGCAAATCAATGCAATAATTGAACCAAATATTTTCTCACGATCACATCATTCGATAAGAGGTCAGGGATTTTTATTGAATTATGAATAAATGGGGTGGTGAAAGCATGCACCATCAAATAACGAGTTGCTTTCGGTGGTATTGCGAATTTATGGAGAATTGAACATCAAATCAGAAGTAAAGGGTGTCCACGATGAAATTGCCACACTATGAAATTGCTCTAACTTTTTAACCGTTGGGTAGACTTTAATGAAAATTTGGGTGGATTTAGTTCATAGTGCATTACTTACAAAATGGAGTCGAAAGAACAGCTCGTGCTTGATAAAATCTTGCGCATTCATCACGAGAACAAGGATCTCTCGCATCGTTCCATCGCTAAAACGTTGGGAATCGCGAATTCCACGGTGTCGCGAGTGATTAAGCGGTTCGAGGAACGGTTGACCACCGATCGGAAGTGAAGGAAAAAGTATTCCGTACAACACCAGAATCACAACCGCGTAGTTGGGGCCTTCAACCGAAATCCGAACGCCTCCGTTCGGGATGTGGCTACGAAGCTGCACCTAAGCCGAAGTTTTGTCCAGAAGGCCAAAACTAAGGCTGGGCTTCGAACGCACAAGGTACAAAAGGCCCATAATCGCGACGAGAAGCAGAACAAGTCCGCCAAAACCCGTACCAGGAAGTTGTACCTCAACATGCTGACGAAAGTTGAATGCTGCATCATGGACGACGAAACATATGTGAAGGCCGACTTCAAACAGATCCCCGGCAACCTGTTTTTCACGGCCAAGGGTAAGTTCAGCGTTCCGGAGCATGTCCGCACTAAGAAGAAGTCCAAATTTGCGAAGAAATTCCTGGTTTGGCAAGCCATCTGCACGTGCGGGAAGCGGAGTGCACCTTTCGTGGCCCAGGACACGATGAACGGCCAGGTGTACATAAAAGAGTGCCTTCAGAAGCGGCTGCTTCCTCTCCTGAAGGCCCACAACGTCTCAACAATCTTCTGGCCGGATTTGGCCTCATGCCACTACTCCAAGGACGTGTTGAAGTGGTATGCGGACGATAAGGTCAATTTCGTGCCGAAAATGTTCAACCCTCCCAAAACTCCGGAGCTCCGCCCCATCGAGAAGTACTGGGCGATTATGAAGCAGCACCTTCTTAAACGACCTAAGGTAGTGAAGACAGTCGAGGAACTGAAGAAAGTATGGGTTTACATGCAAAAAACGGTTGATTCACAGGTTGTGCAGAAATCTTATGGCCGGGGTTAAGGCCAAGGTGCGGGCATTTGCGTATGGACTGTAAATAAAATACGAGTAAAATGGTAAAATGAAGTTTAATAGTTATTTCTCAATCCCTGAAAATTTGATGGCATTCGGATGAAAACTTGAATTTTGCGAATCAATTTTGTGTGTGGCAATTTCATCGTGGACACCCTTTAATTCAATCGCTCTGTTCTACGGTCGTCAAACTGTACTTCATATGCTTATAACTTTCATACCTTCCCTCAGTTGTACCCGGGTAAGAGATACCGCTAGTTGACGGTTAACATCTAATTCTACACCTAATTCCATATCCTTGGCAGCATGCCCTGTCCTCAACTGAATCAGAATCTTCTAATCTCGACAATTGAGCATATCCGTCGATTCTTTTGTAAAGGGTGTACCGTTAAAAATCACACACACTAAATTTATTCTCCAAATTCAACAAATTCAACAAAGCGTTCTTCTGCAACTTGGAGTGGAAGATATATCAAGCAAAACAATGCATTAGGTCCTAAGTAACAATGAGAGACTCTCTTTGTCCACTTCTCTTTGGGCTCCTACGGCTATGTAGAAACATGTTCAACTATTTTCAACATACAGTATGGTAGTACAAAGTGTGATTATGGATTCAATACGTTGAAAACATCACCAAATCGTTTAATAGACAAGCTATTAACCAAAGAGAAAGTCGACAGAGAATCTCTCATTGTTACTTAGGACCTAATGCATTATTTTGCTTGATATGTATGTAATGTCAACGCTTAACTCCTTGCTAGGAGATGGAAAATACCCGGTCTCCTGCCAGTTGCTCCGTCCAGCGTCAAGTAGGTCTCGGCATCCATTAAGACCACGAAGTCCCACATTGCCAAAAATTTGTTTTCAGCAGCACCATCTGTCGCTCCTTCTGGGTGATTGCTTGCTACGCAGACACAGCCGGCCTCGACTGACGCTTCCATACAACAATCAACATTTTGCCCAGGTATTCATCAATTGGCCTATATCTTCTCGGCTCAAGACGCGGAATGATGAGGCTTCCTAGCCCTCGGGTTTCTGCTGCATTTTACGGTTGCACAGCACTGTCAGGCGGCCGAAATCAGGCTTTCGTTCGACGCTCTCGCGTTTTTCCAGATGAGAGAGTATGTTGTAACCGCCAAATTGAGTATATCCGGCGGACCAAAGCCATGCACATAACAACAAATTTCAATACACAACAGGCTTCGCAATGCATGGGGAACTCACCATCGGGTGATGATCAGGGTAATAGAGACAGGGTGATCACATAAAAAATCACTAAAATCATTCCATTTTATTTAATGCATACGTTAATTTTTACAAAATTAGAAGGACCTCAAGAATATGTGTAAATTTGAAATTGCCAAGACTTCATAAAAAATAAGAGATTCTTCAGAAAGCTTAGAACACTTGTTAAACAGAAAAAGTAAATTGATAACCCTCTCAAAACCATTGTGTTACAATAGAATGAGTATGGCAAAGCACTCCTCGTATTTTCTCATGAAAATACAGGAGCATCTAAGTACTTTATCTTTGCGTTATTTTATCATCAACTTTGTATGGGTACTCTCATTGTTTTTTTTTTGTTTTTTTTATATGTAAGGTTTAAAAGGCTTCTAAATCCTGGCCTGGAGTGTCTTTGGGACAGTGTGGGACTCACAAGAGCGATGATAAGACTCGCTTCCATGCCTAACCACTATAAACAATCTTTATTCTCCGTTAACCTTCTCTCGTCGGGACCCTCTCTACGCTGTTGCTGGGGGCTATTTCGTTTTCCCATCGTTCCCCCGGAACCGATTCTTCTGCTGTTGCTGCTCACTCTAGCCGACCGGTTGGGTGCCGAAGTCAGTCCAGCAATTTCGGTAAAGCTTAGCATCCGGTTCGCTGGCACCCCGTCGACCCGAATCCGGTGCTACAACGCGTTATACTCAACTAGCCCCTCCAGCGTTGGATCTAGCCTACTTCGACAGGAGGTCCTCGACATAGGACCAGTCTTAAAGTGGCTCTAGCCAGTGACGCTGGATCGTTGGTCACTTCCCAATTTCCTCTGCAACTCGGACAGTATCATTGTTACTGCCCTGTCGACTGCGTTTGATGTGTCTTCTTCGTGGCACATCTCTGCAACATTGTCGACTGTCACGCCGCCTTATCCCTGCGCACTTCTTCGAACCTATGGCATTCGAAGACGACGTGTTCTGGTGTCTTCTTCAGGTTCGCGTACCCTGGGCAAGGTGAACTTGCGTGACCAAACCGATGCAGATACTTCGGAAGCAGCCGTACCGGAGAGGAACTGCGTCAGACGAAGTTCACATCTCCGTGCGGCCATCAAACAATGCCCCAGGTCTTTAATGCTCTCTTTGACGGACTTGCGTGTCCCCGACGTTGATGTCAACCCGCTGAACTGCTTTGCGGTTGCTGCACTCCTCCATCTTTTTTTTGACGGGATGGAAAATCTGCAAACAGACTCTGAAGAACTCAGGGTGTGGGGATGAGGTGCAACTCCTCGACCCACTAAAACCCACCGTGCCTCGAGCCCGGCCCTCCCCGGAACCACCTTTCGGTATTACTTCAGGAGGGGCTAGTGTGCTTTACGCACCCACTATGTCTAACTACATAGGTCTTTAGTAGTTAGCTTCGCCGACCTGACGCTGATTCGATCGAGATGCTCCTGGATCCAAGCAGGGTTCGAGACGTCTGGTGGTCAATCCAGATCGTCCGCGATCTTCCTACCCGACCGCTTACGGTACCTGCCGAACCTCGCGTCGTATGGTCTACTCCTCCGATTGAGAGAGTCAGGGCCAGGACCGGGGTTGGAACGTCTGAGAGTGCAGCCCAGGATCGTCCCTGTTCCCCATGTCACGACCGTTTACGACCTCCTGCCGGATCCTGCGCCGTATGGCGCTTAACGTTTTCAGGGTGCACCGCGGAGAGGCGAACTACTTCCACACCCCAAATCTTATGATGAGCCACCATCTTATGATGAGCCACCTGCAGTTTTGCTCCAGTCGGATGATGGTATCAATGGTGTCCATCGCCTCCACCGTCAGCATCTCTACCTCTTCCAGAGTCTCACCCGTTATCGTTAGGACGACATCATCTGCAAATCCGACGATATCAACTCCATTAGGTAACTTAAGCGTTAATACTCCATCGTGCATTGCGTTCCAGAGCGTTGGACCGAGAATCGAGCCTTGTAGCACCCCGCCGTCATCCTGATAGATTGCTGATCCAGCTCCGTTTCGTATACCAGGGCTCTGTTTTGGAAGTAACCACTTAATATTCTGCACAGGCAGCCAGGAATATGCATTTTGTGCAGTGTTGCAGGGACAGCCTCCCAGCTGGCGCTGTTAAAGGCGTTTTTGACGTTGATCGTCACTATGGTGCAGAATCGGTTGCCTCTCCTTTTCTGCTTTGATGCCTTCTGTGCTCTCTACACGACTATCCGGATTACCTTTTTCGGAATCCGAATTGTCTCTTTGAAAGGCCATGATCGCTTTCCATGCACTACGTCAGCCTGTTAAGAATGATCCTTTCAGAAGCTACCAAAGAGTATCCAGCAAACATATGGGTCTATAATATTCTGGGTCTCCTGGTGGCTTCCCTAGTTTCAGCAGCAACTCCAGCTTCTTAACCTTTGCATCCTTCTCTCTCAGCTTTAGTCCGTGCTCTCTGGGCACTTCTCCTTACTCGAAGGCATGCAACGCGGAGGGTACTGAGATTCTCATTCCAACCTCTCTTCTCAACCTCCTCTTCAACAACGTTTTAATGTGTTTCTATATGACTCAAATATATACTGGCACTAATTAATGGATATTTAGCATTGGAAATTCACAAAATTGCCACTAAATTATTAAACACGGTGCCAACGAAAAATAACAATTCGCACTTGAAAAACTCTAAATAGCAATAAAAAATTGATTATTCACTTGCAATAATTCAAAAGTGACTGGTAAAACTTTCAAAAAAGCAATGGAAATTAGTATTAACGTAATAATAAGCTGATATTTTTCCGTCATAATAATAAGTTCTAGCGGTAAACATGTGACAAAAGTCTTCAAATTTTTCAAATCAATTTGAAATGAAAAATCAAATTTTTCAAAGCTGTGATAGACACGAGTGGCACGATCTTCAGGAAGTCTGTCCAACTATTTGGCTTTGCCGACGACGTTGATATCGTAGCACGTAACTTTGAGACAATGGCGGAAACGTACATCAGACTTAAGGCTGAAGCTGGTGGGATTGGGCTTGTGAATAATGCGTTGCAAACAAAATACTTGAAGGGAAGAGGCTCACGAGAAGACAATGTTAGCCTCCTAGCATGAGTTCAGATCGACGGTGATGAAATCGAGGTAGTAGACGAATTCGCGTACCTGGGCTCATTGGTGATCGCCGATAACGACACCAGCAGAGAAATACAACGACGCATTATGGCTAGCAATCGTGCCAACTTTGGACTCCGGCATCGCAAAAATCGGTCGATCACGATAGACTAGGCATGTTGTAAGAATGTCGGACGATAGCCCTGTGAAAATGGTTCTCGAAAACGAAGGTACCTGCGGACCCTCCGCAGACAGCAAGGCTTGCGAGTGACAGCCATGGACCGAATAGAATGGAGGCAACTTCTGTGTACAGCAGAGGCCACGCCAGCCTTAGTCTGATTGGTAAGGTAAGGTATACTCGTGCAGGCCTATAAACAGGCCACTGCATCCTCACTGGTCAAGTTTCTTAAGCAATCTATCTTTCTTTTATTTGGCGTACCGCAGACTGTACTAACTGATAATGGTAGCCAGTTTACAACGGTATTATTTAAAGACTTATTGAAACACTACGATATAACTCATTGTCTCACACCTTCCTACCGCCCACAAGTTTTATTAACTTGCTCCGAAAGAGCAACAGAATACTAACGACAACTATCAGAGCTAGAATTAAATCAAATCATAAAACATGAGAAGACAACATCCAAAACATAGCAAATGCTATAAAAAACTCGACTCACGATTCAACAAAACAATCCCAAGTAACAATTTTAGTTTTATTCCAGCCTTCTGCCTTTGTTGATAAAATTACATTCAAAATTGTTTTGTCAACCAACACCTCCTCTATGCATATTTAACCCCGAAATGGGTACAAAGTGGCCACTCTATAGACAGTTGTGAATACAAGTTGATAAAACCTGTCTTGGACCATAAAGATTTAGAAAATGTTCTAGTGAAAGATGTTATGACCACTTGAGAACCTTCATAAAACCTATTGGCTGCCATGAAAACCAGCATACCTGGGCCCAATGGCCACAGCTGTCAAACTTCATTTTGATATCGTGGCTGGTTTTTGTTGTTCTACTTTGTTCGATTCTCTGCTCTTCTGACTTATTTAAAAGTAAATAATATCTAAAAAATTAGGTCTTTTTTTCAAGAGAAATATTGTTGATAGCAAAATATCCTAAGCAAATAGAGTTTTTTTTATAACGTATCATGCTCCAAGTCATATGCGCACTCAATTTTATGGTGAATATTGGCACGAAAAGAGCCAAAAATAAATCCACCTCGGAGATTATGCGATATTACATAAACAAGAACAAAATTAAAACAAGTATATCCGATTAATTAATCATGAATTTCCTGAAAATTAATGGAATTCAATTAGGTTATCTAAAAGAATGCCAAAATTGGTCTCTGATCTACAATTCAATTGTATTACATTTAAAATTTGGTGTATTGATTTTTCCATAGTTCAATTACTTCATATATTTCAATAAGGCGATTGGAAGAAATCACGGTTTTGCCAAAATGTAAATTTATTTTCGCAATAGCTACTATAAACTACTTGGTCATTTGGTGACTTCCCTCAATGCTTATTTGCCGTTTAATGCATTTACTGGAGACAAAATGGTTTTAAAATGCTTGTTCAACTGACCATAATTAGATAATTTGAATGAGTCCTAACGGCATTTCAAAACAAAATTATACAAGTGCAAAATAAAACCTTTGATAGGAGTAAAAGAACTTTGGAAGACAAGGTTTTAAGATCATTGTTATAAAGCTGTGTAGGTTGTCATAAACCTGACTTAAATGTGAAACCAATTGGCATCTATTACTGCCATAATAAAACCAAATTGAGTGCTAGTGGCTTTCACAAAATTTTCATAAAACTGAATAGAGCTGGATGGATTTGGCAATGATACTTGGGATTAGATGTCATAATTTACAAATCCGACCACTACGGTCGCTGTAAGAATTAAAAATATTTGTTCCAATGCCTTATGGGTCATACCTTGAACGTTTAAAAATTAGGTGAAGATTTCTAAATGGTTATCTAGATTGTATCCGATAGTGATTATATCGTCTAGATGCACGTAGCATTTTGTTTCTATGTGATCTGCGAGAATATCATTCATTGCTCTCTGAAAAGTCGCGGGAGTATTTTTAAGCCCAGTGGCCATACCTTCATGAGCTGGCACGACTATTTCTGATTTTACTAGCTGCATCAACCTTTCATGAACTAAATCCTTTAATACTATCAATGTGTTCGTAAACATAGTTCTGCATAGAGGAGCTGCATTGCCGTAGTTTATTTTAAGGGGAGAAGTATTAATTTTCACAAATTATTCAAGCGAAGAACTTACTTCTTCCTTGAAAGTCTTCACGTTTGGTGCGTCAGTCTCTGGCCCGTATGCTGACTCAACGTGTCTCTTTCTGGGCGATGTGTTGACAGGAAAACGGAGACATGCCCTTCTTGAATGCTCTAGTTTGTTACAGTATCGGCAAATCATATCGACGGCATCACTATCTTTTTCCACGTGGTACACACTGTTGCACCTCCAGCATCTATTTGCCAGCGTTGAAATAAAGTTTCGGCCAAATTCACGACATCTTTCACGGTGTCCTCCACTTTGTCTTCGGTTGCGATCCGACAAACATGAAGCGTCGATCTGTTTGAAGGATCTTCCTTGGTAATCTTGCTGACGACGACTGTCTCGATGTCCCGTCTGACGAGGGAAATTGGCTCTAATGGGAGTAATGGTCGTGGAATCTGCCTTCATCATCTTCCTCATAAAAAACCCTTCATTTAACTGGATTGCCTCCAGATCTCGGATCTTGTCAACCAAGTCAGTAAATGTAGCCTTTCGGTTAATCATCTTCTGAGCCAGTGCACGAAGATCCTTACTCGAAGCATGCTCGCGACAGTGTTAACAATGTGTTGGAATCCTTTGCCATCTTCAAAATCGCACAATCTGGCAGTTGCTTCTACACGACTGATGTATGTTAGGGCTAATTCGTCGGGCTTCTGTTCCATGATTGCTAACTTGCGCCCATGAAGCATTACACCAGAGCCAGAGCCGGGACAGGACTTAAGCCTATACATGGCATTTGAAAATGGAAAAGCTTTCTCGTCCGGTGCATCGGGGTCAGACCTGGTATTCTTGAAGATTTCAAGAAGATGTTTACCCGGTTTGACCCTGAAGGTCAAAAACTTTGTGGATCCGTCTTGAATAGCCAATACTTTCATGGAATCCACGAGTAGTTCTCGCCATGGTTCAAAAGAATGCCACTGAATTTTCTCGTTTTCCGCAGCTGGTTTCAATTCAGGACGGGTGGTACAATCCATTGGGTACTCTCAGCCAGAGCTGTCCCGGTCGAGGGCTCTTCTTGCCCTTGTCAAGACCTGTCGCTTGACCTGGCACATATTTTGATTGCAAAAAAATCAGTTTCTCTTGCCCTTGTCAAATTCATTTGATTGACCTGTCTACAAAAAATACTTCGACAAAGATTTTTCATTAGGGCCTAACTGACAAACGTAAACAATGGCTTCTTCCGTAAATTACTCGTGGCACAAAGGCTACCCATGTAAGCTTCCAATTCTATCGAATAGGTGAGCTCTTCCTCTTCGAAATGATCGTGGTGGATTGATTAGGCGAGTTTTCAATGACGAGGAATTTGGGGAACAAGCGATTGTTTACGTTTGTCAGTTAGGCCCTAATGAAAAATCATTGTCGATTTATCGTGTGCCCCAGTCAGGACCTCTCGTGTGACCTGGCTCGTTCTTTGATTGTGAAAAACATTCAGTTACCTTTGCCTTTGTCAAAATCATTCGATTATCCTGGTTACAAAATTTCTAATCGCTTTGCTTACTGAAAACTGAAGCAATTTCAAATTTTTGTTCCTTTTGCCCTTGTCAAAGCCTATTGGTTGACCTGGCATCTTTAAAACAGCCACGAACATTTGCTACGGTCCACTTTCGTTGCAATTCAGTCAAAAAAAAATACATACCTCCGCTGAGAGCAGACTTGGTGGGGTGGTGGATCCTCCTCTACTGCGCCATTGTCGTAATTCATACTTGCGTCGTCCGTCCGGTACATGTATCGCTGATAGAAAGAGTCTGGACACCCTGTTGTGTTTCTTTGTATAGCCTCGCCCAGAACGTGATTGATCAAACACGAACAGCGAATAGAAACAGTCGGCAATAGCCACAGCAAAAAAGACGAACAGCATTTTTTTTTCGATGCCGAAATCGAGCGAGATGAGGCGAATGGTGAAAACGAAAGCTGACAGGCCTATCGTTTATTTTTGTTTGTTTATTTATTCATTATTTACCTATTTATCTTGTTCCACACACACACACCGGACACGCACACAAAGGACACGCACACCGCAACGCACCGGAGCTAAAGTCCATCGAAAAATACTGGGCTATTGGAAAGCAGGCACTACGGAGGCATCCAAAGGAGGTCAAATCTGAGAAAAACATGAAGAGAGAGTGGGTTTCCGTACAAAAGAAGCGGCAGCCAGACGTTGTACAGAACCAAATGAGTGGAGTTAAGCGTAAGGTGCGAGCGTACGGTTATGGTATTGAAACTCGATGAAATAAATATGCCTAAAGCTTATATTATATTGTCTTAAAATTGGAAAATGTCAGCTAGGTAATTTTCTACAACGTTTTTTTCCGTGATGCAGTATGAGTAAGGGTGCCCCATCCCTTTATTTCTACCGCAGTTGTTATCGCTTTTTTTCGTGTCTTGAAGAAGTGAGTTCAGTCACGGTTTTTGTTTGCTATCGGAGTAGATACGTCCTCATCAAACTCAACTGAGATATGTTTTCACTTTTATTATTCCTGAACCAAAAATATCCAACTGGAGAACAAATGACATTCGAAAAAAAAAATTAAGATCAGAAGATGTTTATAGATAGCATACATCCATCAAATAGCCATCATTCAATCTCTGACAATTGATACCCACATGCATGCTCTCGATTAAACCATTTCTTTCTCTTATCTTTACAGGTAAGCCATCCACCTTCACTCCTCGGCGCAAATAACGGTACCACTCAGATCCAACCATCATTATCTTAGCTCAACTCTCCCAGCATCTCATTAATAATCAACTCGCTAGTAAATTACAGCCGGAGTTCACAATTTGAGCTAAACGACCATCGAGGCAAGCAAATGAATATTAAATCTTCCACCCAGGCCGCCTCGAAGTCGATTTCAAACTAAGCTCACCCACCTAGTGACTAATTAACTATGCAACGAAAGCCAGTCCTGGCAAATACTCGGCGAACATCACGCAGTTCCAATCTGAAGGCCATGCAAATAATCCGGGTCTGGCCTCGAGATTCGCACACCGAAGGTTTCCCAGTTAATGAGTTATTGACCTCCCCGGTTGCGTGCCCCAACCGGTAATCAAATACCACTCTACCGCCCTCATGAGCGAAAGTTCAAAGCTTCAAGTTTGTTCGATTTGAGATTACGCGTACACGTGGGCGAGGACCTCTCTCTCACTCACCCACACGCGTACAAACTTGGCTCCAAAGTCACTCTAGTCGAAGAAACGACTATGGAGGAGTCAATTTGTTGCATCTGCTGCATCCTCCGCTGCTCCTGGTGTCGGGCAGTGTATTTAGTTGAAGTGAAGCTTGACTTCCGCTCGTTACGAAGTGGGGGAAAAAATCGTTGAAGTTGAACTTGGTCACGACTTTTGATGGGAGCAAGTGAGGAAAGTTGTGCAAGGTTTTCCCATTTCGTTTTTTTTTCTTTGCCTTTCAGAAGAGGGGCATCAAACGCCTCGTTCTTCAGTGCTACAAGACCGAGAAGATATTTCTTCGAAGCAAGAAGATTGGATGCAGAAAGTTTGCCCGGTGCACTTTACTGCAAAGTTCATTCGGTTGTTTGTCGTGACCAGTGCAGGATAGGGCTACAATCTGTTGCAATGTTTCATTAGTGGGATTGGGGTTTGGGGGAGGGAGCGGGAGAGAAAAGTTCATTTGGTTTTTAGCAGAGCGGAATTTTTGTTGTTTTGTTTTCGGGTGTATGAAATATTCAGAGTTCAGATGAGAAGAAGGAAAACCTATGTTGAATTTGATCATACTTAAAAGCCAACCGATGGCAAAAGTGTGGACAGTAAACTTAAACTTCAAAACACTGAAACCTCTATGCAGTTACCCTATAGTGTCGTGCCCCTTACAGAAAGCCTTGCAAGCCTGAATTTTATCAAAATCTCAACTAAGTATTTTTTTCATTGGATCATCTACATACACTGAGTGAAACAAAAATTGAAACACCACACGTTTTAACCCTTATACCAAGCAAAAGATATAAAGATCGCCTGAAAACTCGATCCTTCAAACGAGTTTGTGTGTGTTACAAATGTCATACGAAAAAAGTCTAAAAATTGATTTAACATAGACAAGCTATGTGTTTCCAAGTAATTCTGGGCGGCTGATTTCAAATATGCTATCTAAACTGTCAAATTAGGCCGAACTTCCGAGAAGTGGTCATCTTATGTTCCCAGGAATATCCGGAACATTCAAAATAAGTGATGATGTTGTTTTTGAGAAGGAAATAATTTCTCATCACCATGAGGCTCTAGGAGTAGACAGCATTTTTTTTGTTTGCTAGAACAAAGTTGTGAAGAGAAAGTATTGATAGTTCCGTTAGCTCACGGCACGCTGTGAAAATTGAATAGAAGTAGTTTGAAATTGAGCGGAGGGCATTGTGAGGTAGTATTCCGAAACAGGAAACACAGACTTTTGCCAAGCATCCCCATGTGGGGTAGGTCAAGGCGTGATCGAATACACCACCTTGACTGGCAAAAATCTGTGCACTTGATCGTGCTCATATACTACCGATAGCTTTTTTAATAGTTCTAACGAACTGTCTACTTGTACTCCCAAATCCCCTACATGGGAGAGAAACTATTCCCGCTCCTTTTGGGTTTATTTTTGGCATACGACTTCTGCTTTACCTAACATCCACTCGTCGTCTATGACTTATAGACCTCGGAGGGGAAAGGCGGAAAGCGTTGTATGTACTGGTCCCCACCAGTACGGTTAATGGTAAACCCCATTACGGTCTTTCTACACTTGATATTGTTCTTTCCTTGTATTCTCCCATACGCGGGGTAACGATCTGTTATGATGTTGTTTTTGAGAAGGAAATAATTTCTCATCACCATGAGGCTCTAGGAGCAGACAGCATTTTTTTTTTTTGCTAGTTTTGCCAGTCAAGGTGGTGTATTCGATCACGCCTTGACCTACCCCGCATGGGGATGCTTGGCAAAAGTCTGTGTTTCCTGTTTCGGAATATTACCTCACAATGCCCTCCGCTCAATTTCAAACTACTTCTATTCAATTTTCACAGCCTGCCGTGAGCTAACGGAACTATCAATACTTTCTCTTCACAACTTTGTTCTAGCAAACAAAAAAAATGCTGTCTACTCCTAGAGCCTCATGGTGATGAGAAATTATTTCCTTCTCAAAAACAACATCATCACAGATCGTTACCCCGCGTATGGGAGAATACAAGGAAAGAACAATATCAAGTATTCAAAAAAAGGGTAAATTTATTAGCCTCATTTTAAAGCACAACATTTTTTTTTCAAATTCATTTGTACATCATATTTAAGAAGTAATACGATGTGGAGAATAATTCATGGCTCAGAGTGGTCATACCATGGTCTATTGGAAGTTCCGAATGATCCATAAAATTTGATAATTCCGGAATTCTATATATAAAAATATGAATCATATTGTCATTAGGGTTTCTAAATAAGGTAGCCAAAAAAATCAAAATTATAGAAAATATGTTTTTTTTTTAATTCTAATTTTTATATTTAATTTAAGCTTTTAATTGCTCGCTTCTGTCACAAAGCTCATGAAAACTCTTTTGGGAATCTTCCGTGTTTCTAGTGCCCAATACTTTTAGGATTTTCCGTAATGTTCCACAATGTTTGTTGTATGAACAAAAAAGGTTCCGAAAGGTTCCAGTTGAACCGGATTTAAGACTGTAAACGGATGTAAAAAATTACTGCCGTTCCGAAACAACGGAGAACTTTTTAGTTTGGGATGAAAACACGGTCGGATAGTAAGAGGTCTACGCGCACGGTCTATTGGAAAAGCACTAACTACTATCTATTGTGATCGATCATTTGATGGGTGGATGAGATACAATTGGTTATCTGTGAGAGTGAGTGATCAAAACAATTTGTATGACTGAAGAGCTAGAGTGTGAGAGTGTGGAACTTATCTAACTAAACGTTAGGGTGAGCCAATTCAAGCAAATTCAACCATATCAACGATTTCAATTTATCTAACTCTACTCTACTACACTACACTATGTCATACTTCATTTTTGATGGACACTGTTGAAAACCTCAACAGCGCTATCAACAAGTGAGTTAGTTGTCTACTTCCACGGATGCTGAACTATTGCTGCATTTGCTTCAGATACTAAAGGGCGAACACGAAATTATTGCGACACATTCAACAGGGCATAACTTTTTTACCATTGGGTAAAAATCAACCAAATTTTGCACACTTTCTCATTGATGTGTATTGTTTACATGCTGTCAAACTCGAAGTCGTGTTTTCCGACTCAACGAAAATGGAGGTGAACCAACGCGAGTCGAGAGAACAAATTCTATCCAAACACCTGGAATTTCCTGACCTGTCGCACCGGCAGTTGGGAAAAATGTTGAACATTCACCATTCAACCGTCTCCAGAGTGTTGAAGCGGTTCTAGGAGCGGTTGACGTTGGACCACGGCAAAGAAGCTGGAAGAAAACCGGGACCGGAGAACAAAAAGACGGAGAGAAAGGTGAAGCGGATGATTAAAGCAAATCCCAACATCTCAAGCCGTGATTTGGATAAAAAGATCGGCATGTCGCAGAGCTACGTCCAGAATGCAAAGAAGAGAGCTGGACTACATACATACAAGGTACAGAACTTCCCAAACCGCGATGAGCGGCAACAATCGACGGCTAAAACTCGGGCACGGAAGCTCTACGAGAAGATGCTGACAAAATATGGCTGCTGTGTGATGGACGACGAAACGTATATAAAAGCCGATTTTAAGCAAATTCCGGGGTTGGAGTTTTTCACCGGCAAGAGCAAGTTCTATGTGGACGACAAATTTAAGAAGAAGAAAATGTCGAAGTTCGCCACCAAATATCTCATTTGGCAGGCCATCTGCTCTTGCAGACTGAGGAGTGAGCTTTTCAAGACAAAGGGCACAGTAAATGGCGAGATCTACAAATCTGAGTGCCTCGAGAAGCGCCTTTTGCCGTTCTTGCAGCATCATGACGAAGCTCCGCTATTTTGGCCAGATTTGGCATCATGCCACTATTCTAAAAGTGTCCTGGAGTGGTATGAGGCCAATTCTGTCCATTTTGTTCCAAAGAACATGAATCCGCCAAACTGTCCGGAGCTGCGCCCGGTGGAGCAGTACTGGGCAATGATGAAGCGGGAACTTCGGAAGAGCAAGAAGACAGTCAAATACGAGAAGGACATTTTAAGAAAATGAAAAAAAACCTGAGAGACTGGTACCGGATGACATTGTAAAGACTTTGATGGAGGGCATCAAGCGAAAATGCGTTCAATTTTACACTCAAGGCTCCATCGATTTACTTTTCTTTTGATTTTTGAAGTAAATATATGTATAAAACTACCCTAAAATTTTGGTTTGATTCTAAACATTATAAGAAAATTGGCATGACATTTTCGGTGTCGCAATAATTTCGTGTTCGCCCTTTAGACGATTCTTGCTTCTAAGGCCTGTACTTGAAAAATATGTACCATTTTTATCCGTGTGCAACTTTTTTGTCCCCGTGTAAAAATTGATGAACATCTGGGTATAACTAGTTTAAAGTGAATTGTCTACATGTGCAAAATAACATAACAATCGGTACACAACCCTGGGAGTACTACGAATACATACCCGGATATGGTCAATGTGGTCCTGGAAACTTGATATCGTTACCAATGCAGTTATTTTTGAGATCTCATGTTATTTGATGTGTCGCCGCATGATGGGGTTTGGTCCAAATCCGATTCTGACTTTGCTGGTTGTAACCCGAACATCGACCCAGATGTAGCCAATGTGGTTCTTGACTTTTTAAATCATCAACATTGGACTGATTTTTGAATTATCATGTTATTTGAAGTATCGCATGATGGGTTTTGATCTAAGTCATAAATTGGTCACTTCCATGGAAGTATCCTCGAAACCAGAGAACGATTTAAAAAAAAATCAAAAGCAACTTATGGATCCACAATAACTTTCAATTGGTGGTTGTTTAATTCAAATCGGTTCAGTCGATTCTTGGAAAACTGAGTTAGTAATTTCGTTAGACATATGCACTACACACACACACACACATATATATCCCACAGACACAGACACAGACCCAAACATTGATTAGACTTTTCACTCCGAAGCATTTGTCAACGTTTAGAAAGTATTCAAACATGGAATTAAAAGTTCTGTGCAATTCGTCAATCAACTCATTCAACCTGCACCGAATTCATATAACCGATAACTAGTTAGTGAAGTGAGGAAAGTCACTCGCACTTACGTGACTGTTCAAATCACATGGAGAGTCACGTCACTATGACGTGCCTTTTCTCACTTCAACAAGTGAGAAGTACGTATGAAATCGATCAGGAATCAGGCGGAAATGGATCAACTTGAACTACGCAATTACGATAGATTTAAAAAATCTTTAATATCATATGATGGCTACAACATATTAAGAATATTTGGCTTGAAAATTTTTAAACAAAGATTTAATACATTTTATCCGGTGGAAAATATATTGTGATCGATGAATAAGTTTACATTTACATAAACACTTTAAATTTTTCCATTGGTATTTGCGTTTAAGTTATTGAATTCTCTAAGTTCGTGTTTTCAGATCCTCAGCTGACGAAGAGACTAACTATGTAATTAATAATTCTCCTAAATACATCAATACACTGTTTCTTCAAATAAACATAGTTTCGTCGTAATTGGATCAAAACTCTATTAAATTGCAACGTGAATAAGTTGCATATTTCCCGATTCCGATGGGTTATTGATATTCATTGTGGCCCATTGAATATCATTTCTGACATTTCGAAATTTATATTGATAATGAACCTGTTTACATAAATGAATATCAAAGCATTTTGAAGATCAAATGTTCATTCTTTTGATAACGTTTGTTGTCAAGATTTATCATTTGATGTTCGCATTGAGTTTATAGGTACTCAATGTTATGTTGCCTGAAAATCCACGCTTTTGAGTTTAACGAGCATGAATTTTATCAAGACTGCATATATGTACATGTGCTCAGTTCATCGAGCTGAGTTCGTTGTTTGTTGTACACTTTACCTCAAGACCTAGGATCAACAGTCGATTTTCGTAGATATGCAACTACAATTTTTTTTTAAGAAGGGTAAAGCCGTGGTAGTCTAGTACGAGATTTATTTGTTTACCAATTTTACGGTCTTCCCACACATTCCAAGACTCAAGCCTCCCGGAACCGTATTTGTGCAAGTTTACGCAACATGAAATCCATATTTTTAGTGGTTATTGAGATGTCATCGAAAGAAAAAGAAAATTGCCTCCGTCATGGAAAATCCGACTACGACCATGAGATGGATCGGAAGACAACTGGGAATACCCCATACAACTGTGTCTCGGGTGGTAAAATCGTTTAAGGAGTCCAAGACGACTGAGCGGCGGGCTGGAAGTGGAATAAAATCGAAGGCAGCTGTGAAAGCCCGGAAGGTGCTGGATTATTTCAAGTTTAATCCGAATCTTTGGATTCGCGATGCGGCTCTGAAGGCAAAGTATTCCGTCTGGTTCGTTCAGTAAACCATGAAACGAGGTGGACCTTGTGTATTCAAGGTCCGCAAATCCTGCGGCCAAATCCCGCGCAGAGAAGCTGTACCGAGAGTGGTTAACGAAACCGATGTGTGTGGTTATGGATGACTAAACCTACATCAAGGCAGACGCGAAGCAGATACCAGAGCTGGAGTTCTACGTTACCGAATAACGGCTTTATGTTCTGGAAGACATAAGGAAGAAGAGCGTGTACAAATTCACCAAAAAATAGTTGCTCTGGCAGGCCATATGCCAATGCAGTAAACGGAGTAAACCGGAAATCATAACGGGTACCATCAACAGCGAAATTAACCGCACCGAGTGCCTCCAGAAGCGTCTGTTGCCCTTCCTGCGGTCCCACGGAGGCGAGACATTATTTTGGCCATCATGGCATTATGCGCGATCGACGTTGGATTGGTACAGAGCCAATAACGTTGTTTTTGTACCAAACACCGCAGGCCCCCTAAATTCACCAGACATATGTCCGGTGGAAAGATTTTGAGCCATAATGAAGGCCAAAGTTCAAAAATCGTCCAAGGTGTTTGAGAACGAGCTGGAGTTGAAGAAAAAATGGATGAAAGTGACCAAAACGGTCGGCTCCACCATTGCACAAAATGTAATGAGGGGTCTTAAGGGAAAGCTGCGGTCTTTCAGCGATGGAAAGAAAATTGAATAAAGTAACTATGCCGAAACATAATATACATATGTATTAGTTCATTCCCTGAAAGTTTCAATAAAATCCGACTTAAAATTAAGTTTTGACAAACATTTTTGTCTGGTGCGTTTTTTTCGAGTACATGCCTTACTACGAATACTGAATCACTGGTGCTGTTGCTGTTGAGGACATGGACTATTCTGGTTCTGGATGGTAGGACTAAGCACACCGGTTGATTACTTCAACTGCTGACGGACAAAAAGGATAACCTCGTCCCGTCGACGGTTATCTTCGAATGCTTCCATGGACCTCTAGTCCAATGGATCGATGACAGAAAAGGTTATCCTGAAAGCTGAGAGGGTGGTTTTTCATATGTATAACCCAAATATGCAAAAACTTGCCTGAAACGGACGACGATGTTCCTGATCGCACGATGGAATACTTAGAAGGCTTCGGTAGGACGACAGACTGATGCTTTATGACTTGTGTACAAACGGACTGATGATATGTTATTGTTAACACATGATCGGGATGGGCCATGGCTCCTCGCTCACCATGAACTCATCGATGAACCGTGTCTTCCTTAGCTTGACTGAGAGATTGCGACATAATCAGGAATGCTTCATACTGATGGACAAGACACCACAGAGGACTTTGCACATGCAAACTTTTGATAAGATGCTGAGATCGGTAATGATTGACGGACGGTGTTTGATTGAAAATTGTTGGCAGTGGTTCGAAAATGGTAGCATACAGAAACGTCAAAGCAATAACAAATGGTGCTCCGCAGATTAATCTAGCTTCGAATCTAGGTTGTCACGTATCGGAAGGACCAAGGTCCAAGGTGTTAGTTGCAATGTTATTACGCTGGCGAGTCCAATTGGTTCGATTGTGTAGATTGGACAGGTTGACCATTTGTTGACCATTTGTTAAAAATGTGCTGACTGTAATCTTGCGCTTGCTGCCACATCGAAAGCCGGTTTAGCTGGAGCTCACCTAGTGCTGGTTCTGGAATCGCCAATTCATTATCGCTGAATTGAGAAGTTTCCTGGAGTTGAGGATGGCTTCGATCTGTGGTAACACTGTGATCATCTCATCGAACTGAAGCACTCGATCACTGATGGTGTGCTTGAAAAGACCCTTGAAGGACTTCACTGCGGCTTCCCACAGGCCACCAAAGTTAGGAGATCTGGCGGGAATGAAGTGGAATTCTATGCCCTCTTCGATGGCTCCAAGAGCCACCGAGTCTTGGAACTCTTGTTCGATGAATAACTGCCGAAGTTCATCCAACTTGCGCTTGGCTCCAACGAAATTTGTGGCGTTGTCACACATCTATAAACGGTTTTCTTCTACGGGCCACAAACTGCTTCAAAGCAGCAAGGAACGCTTCACTAGTGAGGTCGCCAACAAACTTAAGATGAGCTGCTTTCGTTACCAGACAAATTAAAATAGCAAAAATGTTTTCTAGCAGCAGATCAACGAAAAGGATACTTAATTTAGAACAGACCACAGTAGTCCACGCCTACTCTTAGGAATGGAGGGGCCGGAGAAACGCGCTCCAATGGAAGATCCGCCATGAGTCGATCCAAATCCTTTGGCCTGTTTCTGAGGCACCGGACACATTGGTGCCTGACGGCGTTAGCTAGACTTCTGATGCGTGTGATCCAGAATCGTTCGCGTTCGGAAGACACAAGAAGTTGCAGTACGGAAAGGAAATGTTTGCAGTGGTAGTAATGTAGCACCAGTCTAGCTTACAGATGACGGTGACTTAAAATCATCGAATGCTTCCGACTCATTGAAACTGGTGCATTGACTAGTCGGCCTCCTACGTAAAGTATACCATCCACATAAACAGGATTCAGCCTGCTTATAGATGATGAGGAACTGATGTGAGTGCCTTTGCTCCATGCAGCTATCTCAGATGGAAATGATTCTCGTTATGCCAATTGAACAAGGAACGTAAGCGCTTGTTCATGTTCAGGATGTGTAAGAAACCCTGTCCGTCGATCATTTCTGTGGAGTGTGTTATGCAGAAAACGGCAAATGCTAGCCACCAACCCGACGTTGTATGAAGGGTCAAAACCGGTGGTGTGGACCCGTAAGCAGAAGCACTTACACAAAACCCACGGAAAGAATAGATAATCTCCTTTCTACAAAACACTTCTATTACAGGAAATGAACATTAAGCAATACACATTAGGATGTCCGTCTGGTGGTTTGTTAACAATAGGGTTAGCAAACTCACTGTAAACTGTCGGAAGATAATGAGACCTTCGCTGATCTCGATACCATGAATCCCTCTGTAGCTGGTTTATGCCGGCTAGCAAAATCGGTCTACTAGAGCGCTCCGGGAATTATGGTTTTGAAAACAAATGGCTTAAGCGCCACCTCAACAGAGGACCACTTGTCGTTTTGGGTGCCCGGCAACTCAAACCTCAGGGCGAGTTCAGATGAAACACAAATGCATGTAATGAACTAGTAGACGGAAGATCTCGAATTTCCGGAAGGAACAAACTCAAAACCGTATCAAAACCTAAACAAGAGATACCTTTCACCGAAACAAAAGCACGGGATGCCTGTTCTCATCACCGGTCAAGTGCTTTCCGAACACCTCGATCTCACACGCTTCAAGACAAGAGGGAGGGCTGAGTTTCAAGACAAGAGGGAGGGCTGAGCCCAACTTGGAGTACAACTAACAACGAAAATCTACAACAAAAACGACGAAACGTGAGAAACCTCTTGTGTTCAGTACACCTATATGACGGGAACTTTCTAACCTAACAATTAAAGCATTTGACTACAATTTTTACACTTTTGTACGCTACTCACGGTTTATCCTCTACTTTACCGACACTCTACTATTCCCGCTCCATCTCGTCACCCCTGCGACGCTCGCACCATGCAGAACACCGAGTAGTGATGCTAAGTTCACTCGTCGTTCACCAAAAACGTTGCTGTGATGATTTCCCGATGAGTGGGTGGGAAAATCGCTCTCAAGAAGCTGTTCCAACGTGGGGCCAGGGTAGTGGTAACAACCCGCACTTTCTATCTAATTAAATTTTAAATAGGCTTCCTAATTAAACAAAACGAACAAATACTTATACTGCACCTAAGACACTTCTCACGTCACATTACCTCGACAAACACACCGCAAAACTAAATACAATTAATTTCACAACCTGCCTCTTCCACGGGTCAAATTAAAGTGGACAAGAGCATTTGAGAATCCTCAGATGAGCCGCTCTAATGTTCTTGACCTTCGTTCCGGAAATCGCTGCAAGATCTTTTCTAAAGGCGTCTCCGATTACCCTTTGAGACAATTAGAGGTAGTTTCTCCCTTTCACTCGAGCATCCTACATCTGACTATCTCATTCCAGTCTATGACTTCAAGCTTGTCTTATTATTTCTGACCCGACGACAAGTAATCCTACCAAGAGATTACACTCAATCCCACGGATCAAGTTTTATGCTCTAAATGAGAAAAGTCTCGCGCCGAGCAAGGGAATGAACTCCTATATGAGTGAACTGTCCTCAAGCAATTAGTTCATCTATTGCATGCAAGCTGGTTGAAATAATGCGTATCATTTTGAATAGTAACTGTTGTTCATCAAATTCATGCTACATTAATTATATTTTAATTATATACCGCTACACCTCATCTAGCCTACATATCCCTGGGAGTACTACGAATACATACCCGAATGTGGTCAATGTGGTCCTGGAAACTTGATATCATTGCCAATACAGTTATTTTTGAGATCTCATGATATTTGATGAGTCACATGATGGGTTTTGATCCAAATCCGATTCTGACTTTCCTGGTTGTAACCGGAACATCAACCCGGATGTGTCCAATGTGGTCCTAGACTTTTTATATCATAACCATTAGACTTATTTTTGAATTCTCTTGTAACTTGAGGTGTCGTATGATGGGTTCTGATCCAAGTCATATATTGGCGATTTCCCCGGAAGCAACCCCGGAACCAGAGGACCTATTCCCAAACAAACAAAAAATCACAAACATCGTATGGGACCACAGTAGAGATCACAATTTTCATCCAATATTCACAAAATTTTGAAAAAAATATATTTCAAATAGTGTAAAAAAATTACTAAAATACATTTACTATAAAATGAGGATGTTGACTTTTGACTTTTTTCCGCCTTGGGAATTACTGTTCTTCGGTTTCTCATCCGATTGTAAATCAATTACAAATCTGTTACTGGCAAATGAAGCCTACATTTTAATTGAGTTTTTGTTTTTATTCGGACATTTCTTTACGGAGTTATAAACGAAACAGTAGTTTTCGGTGCATTATATTAGTGACCAAATAGTCAAGTCTCTGATTATATACTGAGCTATTTATGAGCCGATTTTAGTTCTGTTGGTGTCAAATTCAAGTTACCAATCCTACTAAGCTATCTTTAAAAATGCTTTCGATAATTCTTCATGAAGATATGACCAAAACAAAACCTGAGAGCGAAATTGTGAAATATACACTCTTTGCAGTTCAAAACCGGACAAGATCACTCGCATCAATCGATTCTACTTGCATTCTTAAGTGTCGCATCTGATGCGTTGTATGGCGTGACAGATGCACCATTTAGCGCACTAGATCCAGCACTATGCGATTCTATAGAATTAGAGCAGGAACGATTGGGGCGAGTGATTTTGTCCTGTTTTGAACTGCAATAAGTTTATTCAAAAATTATACCAAGTTTCCATTTACTATTTTCATCAAACGTTTATATACTGAGCATCTTAAAACCATATTCAGATCAGTTCATTATATAAAGTAAATAAAAGAAATATCTGGTGACTTATAGGAAGGGTTCAGCCTCACCATCGGTAGATTAATTTGAGTTTTTAACTAAAGGGTGATACGGTCAAAATTTGGTCAAGGAAAACGCGTGTAAATCGGTGAAACCGTTTATTTAAAAAATCAAATTAAATTTCTTTTTCAAGTTGAATTAGTATAAAATTCAGGAAAAATATTCAGTTAGGCTTCCGCTTTTCCAAATCCGAATTGCCGGGCCTTACGCTTGACCCCTGCCATCAGATTTTGTACAGCCACCTTGTCCACCTTCTTCGCCGCAGAAAGCCAGTTTGCCTTGAACTGCTGCTCGTCCTTAGCAGTTTTTTTGGTCTTCTTTAGGTTCCGCTTGACAATAGCCCAGTATTTCTCAATTGGGCGGAGCTCTGGCGTGTTGGGAGGGTTCTTGTCCTTGGGAACCACCTGCACGTTGTTGGCGGCGTACCACTCCATGGCCTTTTTACCGTAATGGCAAGATGCCAAATCCGGCCAAAACAGTACGGAACAACCGTGTTTCTTCAGGAAAGGCAGCAGACGTTTATTCAAACACTCTTTCACGTAAATTTCTTGGTTGACAGTCCCGGAAGCTATGAAAATGCTGCTTTTCAAGCCACAGGTACAGATGGCTTGCCAAACCAGATATTTCTTTGCGAACTTTGACAGTTTCGTGTGCTTGAAAATATCTGCTACCTTTCCCCTTCCTTTTGCCGTATAAAACTCCTGTCCCGGAAGCTGCTTGTAGTCGGCTTTGACGTAGGTTTCGTCGTCCATTACCACGCAGTCAAACTTCGTCAGCATCGTCGTGTACAGCCACCGGGATCGCGCTTTGGCCGTCGTATTTTGTTTATCATCGCGATTTGGAGTCACTGCCTTCTTGTAAGTCGATAGTCCGGCTCGTTTTTTGGCTCGATGCACGGTTGTAGACGATACACCCAGCTTATTTGCGGCATCTCGGAGAGATAGGTTAGGGTTTCACTTGAAACTACCGGCAACTCTCTTTGTCGTCTCAGCGGCTTCCGGTTTTCGATTTCCCCCCGATCCAGACTTCCTGGCTGTCGACAAACGTTCCCCAAACACTTTAATTACATTTGTAACGGTTGATTTGGCAACTTTTAGCGATTTTGCCAACTTTGCGTGCGAGTAGCTCGGATTTTCGCGATGCGCGAGCAAAATTTTGATACGCTGCTCTTCTTGCTTGGACGGCATTTTGACAACTGAAGAGTGAATTCCAAAATCAAAATAGGAGCAACATTCTACACACACACACCTTCAAAATGAGGGGTGTTCAGGTTTTTTAAATGCAAAATTGAAAAAAATACGTCAAGTTGATATTGACCAAATTTTGACCTTATCGCCCTTTATATTTTCGGAATATCCATACCGATTACGTTAAAGTCTGTCATGAATGCTTGAACAATCTATTTTGCATCGTTTTGGTTTGTTATATTGATACAAATAACCGTTTTTTGTTTTTTGGCCTATCAGATACGTCTTTATCTAAAGAGTTTATTTTTCTATAGAACCTATGTTTTTTGAAGCCTGTAAGAAAAAAATGTTATACGAACATATCACCCTACATGCACCCACCATTTTTACTGTGGTGAATTGCCATTTGGCCCTCTTTTCTCAAATCTGATGTTTCTTTCCTGTGGTGAGTTTCACGTTAGCTTATCAGCTCTTCACTTCTATGGAAAAGTTTCAGAAGCAAATATCAGTGCTTGCCTGAAGCATGGTGTTAGTTGTCTTAAAGCCTGTCCACGTTAAATTTTGGACACCAATATAAAGCAGCAAAAAAATGTTACACACAATTCAACAAAACCGATTGTTTTTTTTTCATGATAATAGAATTGTATCTCCATTTAAAACAATTAATTAACATGTTAATCCTTGATGTAGAAGGATATGTTCGCTCGTCACTATGAGGCACCAAAAGTGCACATTAATGTTTTTTGCTAGAATGATAGATATGAAGAGAAAGTATTGAAAGTTCCGTCAGTGCACGACAGGTAGGAAATCGAACAGATGTTTTTGAAATTGAGCGAAAGGGCATGTATCTAGTGGTACTCAAACCATGGACGTCAATATCCGCCTAACATCTCACTGCGGGGTAGGTTGTAGCACGGACCAAGTCCGCCACTTCAACAGGCAAACATTGACGTATGGAAAGACGCTCATGTACCACTGTGGTTTGTATAGTTATTCTAGCGATCTATTGTGTGTACTCTGTTTATTGATGCGCACATGAGAGAGGAACTCTCTCCTTTTTTGGGTTTGTTTTGATTCGCAACGACTGAGACGGAGAATATATAACATAACAATTAAAGTATGTCAAGCATTGATGAATCCATTCCGCTTGTTGTTAGTCAGTTTAACACAGTCACCAGGCTCTTGCTAGAATCTTCTTTTCATTGTTGGACCGGAACCAGTAGTCAAAGGTTTCACTTTAAAATCGTCCGCACTACCCGTCAACAAAGTCATAGCGGTATCTGCCGTTTGAGACATGTGAGGCACCGCAGATGATCTCTAGGTAGCAGCATTGAACGATTGGGATGATCTCGGAAGATTAAACTGCGTTAGGTTAGAAATTCTGCTACCGATGATTGTTTCATTGGTTGAAGGTTTGGTCAGCAGGTTGAATTGGTCGTCTGGTAGCTGAAGATGTGCAAATCTTGCAGCCAGTGGGGCCTGCGAAGCACCGTGTTCTGGCGTTCGACTATAACTGTAAGGTAGTAGAACATCAATGTTGAAATAAGCGTTTTGCACTATCCATTAACCCGGCTACAGTTGATGAAAATACGTAGCCGGAAATTTTCGAAACGAGTGGCCTGGCAAAGGTTGACCCCTGCGTTATACTGCGGCCTCTTAACCTCCATGTTAACTCGCAGGATAAAATCCACCCTACGGTTATCGATTCGGCCACTAAGTTTGATTTCGTTTACTCAGGGCACTACGACCGTGTTCTTCTTGGTCGTCCTCACTTTCTCTTTGCTAAGGTACTCAATCTTGACCTTATGACGACTGGTATACTTATGTCCGGTGCTATTGCTGGCCAGCTGTTTGACCTGATTTTCCTTTTTGCTGTTCGCGGTGGAGGGTAAGCCCGTCACGAAGTGCGCTATCGGAGCAAGTTTGATTTGATGCAGATGATGTCGTTATGGTAGTTCAGCCATTAAAGTCGTTCAATGTTGCCTTGTTGGTTGATTGCGTCTAAAGATTGTACTAGAAATAAATGCAACAGGCAAAAACGATCGCCAAAACATTATTTTAAGTCGGACATTTTTAGTACTTAGCGAAGAAATGAACTCATAATTGACTATGTATTTGCAAAGTTGTTTTTTTCAATCTCCTATCCCATGCAAAATGCCTGCACCCTGATCTCAACACTTTTCATCGCATCCTGTGCAATACTTGTTCAATTTGTGTTGTGTTGAAAAAAAAATAGTGACAAAACAAAGTGCCCGCTTCATTTAGGCTACAGAAAACATAAATTAAAGTAAAATAAAAGCATTTCAATAACCGATGTGTCCTCCTTTGGCCTTCAGGACCTCCTGCAGGCGCTTCGACATGCCCTCGACCAGGTTCTTTAGGTGCTGTGGATCTAGCTCTTCCCAAGCGCGCTCCAGGACTTTAAAATAGTTATTTTTATTGGTAACACCAGTTTTGTCAACCCTGGCATCGAGAATCGCCCACAAATTCTCGATGGGATTGAGGTCCGGGCTTTGTGGAGGCCATTCCAGCGGTTTGATCCGACAAGACCGAAAGAAAGACTTGGTCTTCTTGGCAGTATGCTTCGGGTCGTTGTCCTGCTGGAATACGAACTTCTCTTCAAGGCCCCTCTATATCAGCGAAACCTCCAGATTTTCTCGCAGGATGTTGATGTAAGAATCTGCCGTCATTATCCCGTCGATTTTCACAATGCTTCCCACTCCACCCCACGAAAAACACCCCCAGACCATCACATTTCCTCCTCCATGCTTCATCGTGCCTTGGATGTGCGCTCCTGAAGCTCCTCTCCCGATCTGCACCAAACACGAACCCGCCGCTTTCGGTTAAACAGCCCGAATTCCTCCGTCCGTCCAGAGAACCGTTTTCCAGAACTCTAGGGGCTTATCAGCATGCTCCTTAGCAAACTTAAGCCGTTTGGCTTTGTTTGCCTTGCTGATAAATGGGCGCTTCCGGCCAAGTTTGCTATTCAACCCCTGTGCTACGAGACGGCGATGAACAGTTCGACCGGAAACTGATAATTGAAGGGTTTCCTGGATCTCGCGGACAGTTACCTTCGGGTTCTTCTTGACTTCGCGCATGATCTTGGTGTCCGTTCTCGCATCCGTTTTCCGCTTCCTGCCTCTGCCAGGGCAATCCATCACCGATCCAAACGTTTTAAGCTTCAGAAGAATTTTGCCAACCGCTGCCTTACTGATACTGTACTTCTTAGCAACAGCCCGGTGCGATTCACCGTTTTGCACATCACGAACGACTAATTTTCGGATACACAAGGGAACTGCTTTCGAAAGCTCTGCGTTCTTCATTTTTTTCAATTGAATCAAATGCGATCACGTATACAAATGCACCAGGTTGAGCCGTTTGCTTCAAAACATGTAAAAATATCAAAACATAAACAATCGAGGGGTCTTCTAATGGAAACTTATCGAAAACATATCGATTTTTGAAGTGGGCACTTCATTTTGTCACTGCTTTTTTTTCAACACAAATTGATTTTTATTTTCTTTAAGTAAAACTCCTTTTTTTCAGTATTCCATAAGTGAAACTTAAAAAGAATATAAAAAATAAAATAAGAAAAAAAAAACTACACTGTGTTTACTTCAATTTGAACCAAGTAAATGAAAGAAATTGAAAAAACGAAGAGGTGGGCACTTTATTTTGCCTATCTGTGTAGTTTTAACCAAAATTTCATTCAAGATCTTTACAAAAGAACGCGTTGCATATTTTTCGAGTAGAGTCTTTAAAGTTCGGCAGTCTCAATTTGGACCTGTGAGTTTATTCTTTGCCCTGGACTAGTTATTATTTTCGTGAGAAATATATTGCTTCGTAGATTTTGCAATTTTTTTTAGAAGTTTCTTTGTTTACAAAGAAAGTAGCACAGTGCTGCCAAAAAAAGTTTTTAATGTCATGGTGAAAATAATTTCTTCACTCTACAGAGTTGCCAGAACGTCTCATATTTGTTCCATAGGGTTATGTGTACCATAAAATGTAGAACAAATTGGAGCATTATAAAATGTGTAGCAAAGTGAGGAGTGAATAATAAGAGAAGCTAATGATGCTTACGTTATAAAAAGCTCATTGCCTTTGAAATAAGGGTAAGGTCTATTGTGGAACATTTACATTAAAGTCAAAATATTCGTATGAAAAGAATTGTCACGGCATACTCTTCGTATTCATCATGCTTGTTCGTTATCTTCCTAAACGCTCCATGAAATAACAAAAGAATACTTCATTTGGATTTTGATAACTACCCGAGCAGGGGACAACAACATATGAATTCCAAATTTGGATCTTGATAACTGGCCTAGGTATTAAAGAGCCCAGATTAAGAGGTAAAATACCTTAATAAAATACCTAAGAATTGCAAGTACAATATCTCTCGAATAACAAAACTTGTTATTCCAGATACCTGGGCATACCTGAGAGGTACTATTTTGGTAATGTCTTATCTCAATTTGAAATTCGCAAAACTTTGTGGGAACAATTCTATGGAATTATCCTCAGATATTTTACGTCTTAATCTGAGCTTATGAATACCAAGGCCAGTTATCAAGTTATTCGTTCCTGCTCGGGGGATAATGTTGAAATTGAGGAGCACTGCAAAAGAGTCATCCATACCAACTTCAGCTATCGAAATATGCATTCGTTCCTACTCGGGAAGTATGCATCCTGATCTCAATTTAACCAAACGAAAAACGTTGCCTTAAAACGGTTCGATTTTGTTCCAAATCCATTTTAAATATCATCAACCCGTCTTGAAACCTCCCTCATGATCGGTGCAATTATTTGCTCATTGAGAATCGATTCCTTCCTTACTTTGAGATCGCAGCAAATCCCTTCATCGAATACTTCTCTTCTCATACCCCAAGCAAAACAACGGTGCACAACAAGACTTATCGATTTTCTTTTGTATCCATTCTCTCCTCGAGGCCATCGTTGAATGTGCGACCAAGAATCTGGTTTTACCTCCGGTTTCTGTTTTGCAGCTCAGTACCAAAAAAAAAACTCTTCCGTACCTCCCGCGGTGACCAACGTCGTGAGTTTTACCTTCCTTTCAGCCTTCTATCTTGCTCGGTCCATTCTTTGTATTGGTTCTGAAAAAGCCACTCTTTCGCTCTTTTCGGTCCCCTGTCAAACAACCAGCTCGTTTGTTTCGCTCGTCGTTGTTGTTATGCTTCTTCTTTTCTTTCGCTTCCGCCTCCACCCATTCTCGTCCTTGGGGCGGGGAGACACTAACGGCTGAGCACAATCTTCCATCCCCAGAGGACGCTCACGCGCCAAGTGCTTGTGCTCGGCTTCCGCAATAATGGTAACAATCTTGTCTCTGGGCTTCGTTCCGGATTGAAGACCGCCAGCGTATGTACCTAAGAGTGGTGCTCTCGGCTTATGGACCAAAAATTTGCAGACAATCCACTTTGTGGGCTGGATAATAATGGCATGGGTCCGCCATCACCGGCTGCGGTCCTGGTGAGGACATGAAGAGCATTGCATTGTGTTAGTTGACGCTCTATAGTCGGTGGCTTAAAGTTGTGTCCGGTTGGGAAAATTTATGACTCTTGCTTGGTTGCATAAGAAGGCACTATAGGTCGCTCGAGTCTCAAACTACCATCAATTGCCGGGAAAACTTCATTCCAAAGTTTAGTCACTTCCCGATGAGCCTGAAAATGGTTCGATATAGTTTGGAATCACCTGGGAATCTAGTTTTTTTTCTTCCGTCCTAGCTGAAATTGCTCCACTTTCTTTCGAAATCACACCGACAAAGAATCTCCCTCAGCAGTTCCATTCCATTTGTCCGCCCGAATTCCCAACTTTTATTACCTTTTTCCAAGAGACGCCTCGGAACAATGCAAGTTCACTGGAGCCACAACGAAAAAGAAGAAAGAAAAAAAACGTTATTCTTTGGCTTTCAGGATCACTTTTCCGAGCAGAATGGAACGCGGAAGAAAAGCCACTTCTATCCGTGTGTCTTGAAGGCGCACCGAAAGCGGGAGCACTATGAGAAACGCCTTAAAATGTTTGCAACGACAACCAGAATTGCACTTTTCACTTCTCCATTCATATGCTTGCTATAGAAGTGTTTTCACTGTCGATAGAGAAGGTGGGGAGAGGGGGGGGGGGGGGCAACTGAGGGAGTGTCTGTTGCTAGAGCTACTTAAATGAATGTCGACTAGATAAGCTGCAGAATGAAATTTATTATTGTTTGGCAAGATTTTCTGTATGTGTGTCGGTTAGGGTTACCAATTGTCAATGTTGGGGTGTTTAAAGATATAATCTGGAAGAGTTTTTGTAAACCTTTTTATTTAATTGAATTGAATGTGTGATTGATCAAAGATAAAGTTGAGAGGTTCGAGTTAGTTTAGTTGATTGAGATGTTAATCCTTCTTTCTGTAATAGTGAGTGCAGATTCCATACAGTATTCTCAGAGACGCCAGCGATGCCCAAGTAACACCACTTGTGATATTATTGTTAAAAATACACCTTTTAGACAAAGCTCAAGTTTTTTTTTCTTATGTCAATAACGTCAATAACTGTGTTTATGAACATTGTTGTGAATTTTTTATTTTATTTATTTTTAAAAGATCGTGCGTTTCGTAGTTTCTATTCCAATACTGAAGCTAGTGAAATTGCACAGAAAACCACAAAGGTGGAGCTTGGGTGTAGTTTTACATCTTCAATGAACAAGTTTACTAGTTCATTCTATTTATAGATCAGTACCGGCGCCGGCAACGTCCTCACAGACTATGGGGAAATGATATTCCGTTTGGGATAAAGACGTTTGACATACGGACGATTGGCATACGGATGTTTGGCCAAATGGGTTTTTGGCCGAATGGAAGTTTGGCCGAAAGGACGTTTGGCTGAACAATTTCTATAAGCATGAATGTATTGCAGAGAAAAGGTCATAGTTACCATGACAACTATGAACTGTTGACGTAGTTTTAGAGCTCAAAATTTGGAATTTTCTTGGAATGAATAATCCACTCAAATATATATATCGGGAAAATCAATATTCTCTTCTCAGTCTAAGATGTTTGCAGTCCAGCCTACAAGTGGCCGAAATATATCAAGAATATTATCGTATCCCGGACCTTTTTTTATGCGGAGAGAATCAAGCTAACAACCTTTTTTTGGTTCAACGGATACCGGGATTGTGACGGTTGGCTCGACTTTTTGGTGCGCAGTCCTTATGAACCAGAGCTGCAATCTCTTTGAGTTAACTATGCGCGGGGTAAAGTGCAGAAAACATATTTCTAATGCATGGCAGGTATGAGTTTTTAGATGGATCTGATCGTGATATTGAAATAAAATAGGTCAATGTGTATTTATGTGTAGAAAGTTTATTGTAACTATTGTTCAAAAGGACAAATAACTCATTTGAGAAAAGTCGAAATTAAATCAGATTCTACTGTGAAATGTCATGCCAAGTAATTTTAAGGTTCGAAGCCATTTAGCCAAACACATTTTAATCATTTGATTCCAAACAACGTCTCAAAAGTAAAATTAGAAAAATACAATTTTATTAACGCTCAAAATTATCAAATATTAATTATAACTCACATAATTCAACAGTCTGCTCAAAATTTCTCAAATTGAAATGCATGAAATCATGAAAATTACAATTGTTTGCTTGAAAATCCAGAGAACTGCTCATGTTTGAAAGAAGGAACAATCTCACGAAGCGTAATAAACCGAGCAAGCGATTGATTCAGAAGTACGTTTTCAAATACAGGAATATGCATGGTCACAGAAGGCCCATGTACAAAAAATTAGAAAAATGTATCTATAGGATCTACAGGATCTATTCCTTCAAGATTATAAAAAAATGACCCATTCTGTCAAGCTGTTGGTAACAGAATACATATTTCCACCTTAAATTAGGAGTCTACGGTTTTATCAAAACATATTCATGCTTCTCATGTATATGGGCAAATGGCCGAATACCATGTTTTGCATTTTTGAACATTAAAAATTTCGTTTCAATATCAATTCACTGATATAGTTGAAGCTTAATAAAAATGCTTATTACTGAAAATACTTTTTTTATATTCTCCTTTTCTCTGCAAAACATTTATGCTAAAAGACAATTTTCGGCCAAACGTCCATTCGGCCAAGCATCCATTTCATACATATGCCAAAGATCCATATGCCAAACGTCCAACCCCCTATGGGGAGGAGGGCAGGTTGATTAGTTTGACAATCGTTGGTTGGAGACCGTGTTTACCTCTGCGTCTCCAGGATTGTCAGGGGGAAAATGGATTTGTTTTAGTGAGGCAGGTTATCTATAGATCATGGAGTCACTGTAGTAAGTGATCCGATCAATGGAAGCGCAGAAGACTGCTTTTGATTTTAAATCTAGTGGTGATAGAAAGAGGCAAGTGACAAATGGCAAGGAAGGGGTCGGGCCTGGGTTTGAACTCTCGACCTTTTGCTCACTAAGCAGAACGGGTAACGGGATAGCTCAGCGACGTCAATAACTTAACTTCATAACCCAAAAAGCGCAATAAATGTGGCATTTTTGAACATCTTCAAGGTCATACCAGATGCTTTGTAGAACATTCATAAGACAAACATTATGTTCTATGGATGCTTCCAACAGCATGTTTATACTAAATGAACAAAGTTAAAAAATATATTAACAAGATTTGACAATGGCGAAACGACATGGTGGCTTATAGTATGTTACGCATTAAAGGGGATTGTTTATATCTTTTTCAAATAGGCAAAAGTGCTTTAAGTATGGAAGTTGTATCAAAATTTTATTTATGACTCAAGGTTAACACTGCAACTTTCCGTTTTACTTTCCCTAATTTCATGCGCAATTGATTGGATTGAAACACGCAGAAGGTAACCCGAACAAATTATTGACTTTTTGTGAGATTTATTCCCGGTAGGGTTCCAATTCCTGCCACAGCCTCGAAACCCAACGAAAACTGTACCTCTACTTATATTTCATCTAGTATTCGTTTTTCACTAGGGAATTTACGATGTAGTTGAAAAACATATATTTTTGAAATTATTCAAAGCCACCTCCAATGTTATCTTAAACCCATGGTACGGCAGATTTTGACCTCGTCGTTGGAAATGGGAAACAGTCAAAATTGCCAGCACTAACCCTAACTTAAGTGCATGACTTAAATTTTCCAAATCTAATAAAAAAATTACTGTGGTGTTTGTTAACTACACTCAAAAATACAATGAAGCAGGTTTTTCTTAAATAAATTGCGAATTATGGGGTTATTCATGAAATAACGTGAAAAACGACGTTTTAAAAAGCCCCACACTCCGTTGTAACCTAATATAACAACTGTTTCACGCACCCACATCCCTAATCGTAACAAGCAAGTTCTCATAAAATTAATGTAATTATGAAGGATAGTACATAAACAAAAACAATATTCTTTTTTAAATATGTTCTGCGTAACTTCATTTTAAAAGAGTCCCTCACAAGTTAAGTTTATAACAAATACTAAACAACCTCCCAAACTGTTGGTTTACGTTATATTTGAACAAACCGCTGGGCCCAATTTGGCTTCCATTTGAATCAGTGCCCAAGTGGCACACTACGGTCATAATTAGTTGTAGCAACTTGCTTATAACTTAGTAAGTCATATTTATGTTATCTCAACCAAATGGCAACAAGTGTGTTACTAGGGTGAGTGGTGCCACAATCTTACATTTCAGTAGTGTTTTTTTTATTCCAGTATTTCAAATAAACGGTATGTACATATTTTCAGCCGTCACTGCATTGGATTCTAGATTCTGAATAATTTCACTGCTGCATTAGGATGTTAAAAATATGTTCAAAATTCATCTTTAGTGAAACCTATCAACATATTTACAAACAACTAGCATACACGCTGTTTCTAAACAACCCAAAATTGAGTACCTTTTACTCAAATCAGTCAAAAGTATGGCTACTCAAAAGCAGGGATGCCATATATTTTTTTTAAATTTCTGCGCTAACATTTGATATGTCTGGGAATGTCTTAAAAAGCCTTTCATTTTTTTTTGCAATATATGACTTATTTCAACGAAAAGACTTAAAAAGAGAGCAAATTATGTAATTTTTGCCATATGCGTGATTATGTAAACATTTCTGCATCTCTATCTTAGTTTGTATGCAATATTACACCCCGTTTGAACTACAACTCATATTACGTGATATAGAGTATATTGATATCAAATGGCATGCACATTATTTTCAGTGAAAACTAGATGCATTGATGCTGATATCAAGATACTCCATACCATCTAATATTGGTTGTAGCATGTGAGGCAGATTTGCTCGGATATGCATTTATGCATCGCGAGTAACTCAATGTGTCTTGTAATTCAACCAACGTTGTCTGTTTTCATCTATGAACGCATCCCAGTGACCTGAGGTTTTATTTTGTAATCAAAGTGGCAGAAAATGCAGTGCTGGTGTATGGAAAATACAAACATGTGCCCAACAACGTTACTCAAAAAGTGCGAAGGAACAGGGCTTAGGAATTGAGAAATCTATTACGGAAGACGATCTATTTCGGCGAGTCGTTGTTCTATTTCACGCAATAAAATTCCATAATATATCGTTACGTTACAGAAGAGGCCTTTTGATAGTTATCGTATTATTTTTCAGAGTCAACTAGCTTTATTGCTTGTGCTCAAGGAAAAGAAAATATAGCCAAGTACGAAGTCAAATTGAACGTATCGTCTTCCGGTGCGGCTTTGTGTTCAACGAAATCCGCTCAGTATCTTTATTTAAGAGGCACTGAATTCATAGTTTGCTAAAATGTTTATAAAACTAACGTTCAAATCAAAAACCGACTTTATGTCTGAAGTAATTTTCTATTATTATCAACTTTGAACATACACTCAGTAGCAAAAAAAAAGCCGAGCAAAATTTTGCTTCCAAAAAATGCCATGTTCAACCTACTGTAACTTTGCCAATTATCAATATTTTTAGCTGAAACTTTCACCACACTATGAACAATGTATAGACCTTATGTGGTCGAAATTTTATGTTGGTCAGGCTAATAAATTGTAAGTTTTCATTACAAATGTGAAAAAAGTCATTTTTGGACATACCAATCTCAAAAATCCGTATTTCTGTGAAAAATATAGATAACATATTTAGGAAATAATGTGGACGAAATTTGAACTGTTTTCATAAAGTGGTTTGGACTACAGCTGGCGTCAAAGTTGACGCACCAACATGAGTATTTCCCTTTTTCACCCGATATTGACCGTGCTGAAATATCGGTGCAAAAAAAAGGCGAGGTGAAGCCGAGGTTCGAGAGCTGAACGGAATCGAAACATTTCTACTAACTCTCACGGGAAAAAATTACATTGACTCTTGTTTTCAAGTTTCCAACGAAAGTGAGCAAGATAACAATTACGACAGCACCAGACTAGAGCACACGTCAATTGTGGTGGTGAAGGTTAACACAAGGTAAGCCCCACACGGAAGAAACAAAGTACCTGAAATTGAGTATTTTTAAACTCAAAATTGAGTACTGTTGTTGAACTGGAGAGATGGGTAAATTTGATTCTGTAACATTAGGTAAAGATTACTCAATGGGTGAGTACTTCATTGACAAGTCATTTTTGAGTTAAAATGGAAGGCATTTGCAAACTTTTATTATTTGACGTATATAAGATTTAGATACCGAAAAACAATAAATATGTAACGGTACTAAACTAGCCGTTATTGTTGAAAATCGCGGAAATTAAGAAACACACAAAATTCATAAAATTATCAAGAAAATTTATGTTTTTATTCTATCATCACCAGAAGGGTACTTTATTTTCAATGTTGTATAACATTTGCTAACTAACCGTGCGCAAAAAGTGCTTATTTTTTGGTTTTCACAAGTTTTATTGCATTAGGTTAAATTTACCCACCATAAACTTTGGATACAGTTACTCAAATTTCAGTACTATGGCATATATTCAAATTTGGCTTCCCGCATGGAGCTCCAGAGTTGGGTGAAATGAACTTAATTTTGGGTACTTTGTTTCTTCCGTGCAAACTATAGTTGTAATATGATGAAGGTTTCAGTGCACCCAAGTACCTTTATTTGAAATTCAAAACATATTTCATATGTCTGTAAAAGTCTGCAATATAAATAAAATGTCTGTTAAATGTCTGCATCATAAAAAAAGTGCATCATTAAAAAATGTCTGCATCATAAAAAAAGGCAACAAAAATATAAAGTCTGCAAATTTACAGATATGTCTGTTAATATGGCGTGCCGGCTCAAAAGCGAGTTAGGATAGTTGGTAGTGGTAGGATGACATACAGTCAACATTAGTATTTTCAAGAAGTAAAATTTAAGTTGATCGAACAAAAATAGACCAAAAATGTGTTTGCTGTTCTGGTAATACATTTAAACCAAAAATGTGTAGAAAAACATCCTGAAAACTTTTTCAAGACCAGCAATGTTTGGTATTTCATCTTCAAGACTTCTTTGTAACAAAGTTCCTATATTCTTGTCAAAGAAGATGTTCCTGTTATTACTTGGGTGACAGTTCTTCAGCTCCTCTTGAAGTCACCGATCTCATGTGCTTTCTTTTAAGTTTCAAAGAGTTTCCACGTAACCACATGAAAATATTTTTTCTATCGAGCGATGCTGTGGACAGCAAAACCATTCCAGGACTGATTTTGTATGTGACTAGAGGCCAAAACAGTGCTTGAGTGTCGTGGCTTCTTATAAACCGTAGCAACTTTTTTTGCAGACAATCTGTCTCGAACACATCCTTGTTGATAGTTCCGATAGAAACAAAACTTTTTGATTTTATATCACTCCTCCTCCTCATTCTTTTTCTTCTTTTGATTCAGCGATTTAAGCTTGTAATTTTCACAATATGCTTATTGCTTGCTCTCAACTTAGTGTTCTAAAAGCCCTTTCGCAGTTAATTATTGAAAGCTTTCGATGCCAGGTGCCATTTTTGCATTATTATGATTGATGTGTTGATTTGTAGCTGCGCCTTTACCGACTGAGCTAAGGGAGGACCGATTTTCGGTCACAGCAAGACCAAATACTTCTTGGCGAATTTAGACACATTTTTCTGAAAATAATTGGCAACGTTTCTTTACATTGCGGTTGTATATGGATGTTGACCCGTGAAGCTGTGCAACTGTGAACAAATATGAGTGAAGCTAATCAATTCCAACGTTCTTGCACACTTCCAAAATGTCATGTAAATGTCTGTCCCCTGAGACCAACACATGCAAGCGTCCTTTAGCACATGAGAATGTGTTGAAAAAGATGAGAAAATAAATTCAATCAAACACATTTTTTTTGTCGAATTGCGTATGCGTAAGTTTCAGGAAACATAATTTTACACAAAATATTTCTTAACGTTCCCCGAGTTTTTACAAACAGAAATTACGTCTCGTGTAGAAGTCATATTTGCTAAGTGTCTGATTTATCGATTCGGACAAATGTTTTTTTATTGTTTAAGTTGGCAGCACTGTTATTGATATCTGTGAAAAAAAGGTACGTCAATTGGTACATTGGTGTAGTAGTTACGGTTGTGTTTGCGAACAATGAAAAGTCGTTCCTTCGATTTTTAACATGTATGAAATTATTCAACAAAGAAGCATTGAATTTTGCGCGCAAAATGAAATATCCGAACCAAAATGTTCAGAATATTGGAAAAGGCCTTTGGTGTGACATCAATATCAAGGGCAAGTGTTTTTGATTGGCACAAATTATCCAGAGAACATTGAGAACCAATATCATCATCTGATGAGCTGCACATCAACAAAATCAAAGCATTGGTGCTGCAAAATTGTCGATTGACTACTAGGTAGCTTGCTGATGTTATTGGAACTTGAAATAGATCACTCAACTCCATTGAAAAAGACATTTTGTACTTGAAAATAGTCAAATCTCGATTGGTGCCATAAACACTCATATTTTTCGACAACAACTTCTCATGAAGATCTGATTTAGCACCGTGTGGCTTCTGACTGTTCAGGAAACTCAAAAAAACACTTCGGGGACACGGTTTTGATGCAATTGAAGAGGTAATATCCGAATCGAAGGGGGAACTGATGGCCATTTCGGAAGACGATTATTAGAAATGTTTTGAATATTGGAAGGATTTCAAAAGTTATAAATGTACAAGTTTTACTCATATTTGAACACAGTAGTATGATGTAGAAGGAGATGTTCGCTCATCACCATGAGGCACCAAGAGTGCACATTATTTTTTTTGCTAGAATGATAGATATGAAGAGAAAGTATTGAAAGTGCCGTCAGTGTACGGCAGGTAGGAAATCAAACAGATGTTTGAAAATTTGAGCAAAAGGGCATGTGTCCAGTGGTACTCGAACCATGGACGTCATCCCTTGCTTAACATCCCACTGTGGGGTAGGTTGTGGCACGGACAAGTCCGCCACCTCAACAGGCAAAAGATGACGTATGGAAAGCGCTCATGAACCACTGATGGCTTGTGATAGTTATTCTAGCGATATATAGTGTGCACTCTGTTTTGATGCGCACATGGGAGAGGAACTATGTCCGTTTTTGGGTTTGTTTTGATTCGCAACTTCTGAGATCACTCAAGTTTTTCTCGTCGTCTCTAACGTAGAGACCTAGGAGAGAAAAACCGTGAAGCGTTGCGGTACTGATACCCACCAGTATAATTAATGGTTACCACCATTTATGGTTTTTATATACTTTAATTGTAATGTTATATATTCTCCGTGCGTGAAGTAACGAGTATGATGTAGAAGGAGATGTTCGCTCATCTTCTTCTTTCAATACCTTCTCTTCATATCTATCATTCTAGCAAAAACATTAATGTGCACTCTTGGTGATGAGCGAACATCTTCTTCTACATCATACTCGTTACTCCACGCACGGAGAATATATAACATAACAATTAAAGTATGTAAAAACAGTAGTATGATTCGTCGTCTAGTATTGAACAAGATATTTTTTGCAAAAACTTGGTAAAAAGCTCCTTAGAACGACTTTTTGCAGTGAAATGTTGCTTGTCATCAAGGTTGGGCACCTGTTTCACTTTGTACGCCTTCATTCTACGCCTCTGTTTTTTTGTTTGCACATATAAGTTCGATTTTCCATCTTTGCGAGCATCATTTTACAGAGATATGACGTTGGGATTTTTTTGAATAATGGCTACCAGCTTCTTGTCCATTTGGCGAGAGCATTTCGATTTGTTTCGCTTCTTACCCTCCGTTCCATAGTAAGCGCTGGTCAAACAGTTTGCAAACATCCAACACAGTATTGAAAGGTAGTTTTAGTTTCTTGACAAGATTGTGTTATGCACGCTAAGCTCAGTTTACCCATAATCGCAAAAAAGTGCTCATACTCATTTATGGGTAAGTTGACTTTACCCATATTTGAGTAAATTTATATGGGAAAAAATACTCAAATATGAGTAAGAAGTAACGTACCCATAAATAGGTATATGCACTTTTCGCGATTATAGGTATTCTTCACCTATATTTGGGTATACTGATCTTAGCGTGTGCTGCCGTCCGTACAAAATGCGTTTGCGCACTTCCAATTTAACCTACGCAACAAGAATATAAACATGTTGCACCACGAAACAAAGTGGAGAGTTCCTCCTTTGACAAAAAAACGAAATTGAAACAAATATATTCGATAAATTAATCATGAATTTCCTGAAAGTGTTTGGAATTCAATAAAAATACATAAAAAAATGCCAGAATTGGTCTCTAATCTACAGTTCATTTGAATTACATTTTAAATTTGGTGTATTTATTTTTCCACATTTCAATTATTTCATACATTTGAATATGGTGATTAGAAGCAATCATAGTTTTGCCAAAAAGCCAATTTAACTTCTCAATGGCTACTATAAAACTATTTGGTTATTTGGTGACTTTCTTTAATGCAAATTTACCGTTTAATGTATTTACTGCAGGCAAAATGTCTTTAAAATGCATTTAATTTGAATGAGTGCTAAAATGACTTTATGAACTCGTAAAATGCTAAATTTTTTGATAATCGTAAGAAGAACTTTAGAAGACAAGGTTTTAAGGTAGTTGTAAAGAAGCTGTGTGGGTTCTCATAAACCTGACTAAAATTTGAAACCTATTGGCACCTCTTGATGTCATGATAAAACCAAATTGATTTCTACTGGCTTTCATAAAACTTTAATAAAACTTAATAAAGCTGGATGGATTTGGCAATGTTGCTTGGAAAATGTCATATAATTGAAACATTGTAGTGGTCCGTGGAAAAGTTCAAAACTACATTGAAAGAAAAGTGTCAGAAATTTAACTACATGTTTTAGAATACAAATCATTTGTTGATTTTAACCCATTCGTCATGTTTTTATAAACATTTATTTTACTGACAAGCAACCGTTGCCACCCTGTACAATATTTTGAATTGAATGAAAAGAAGGTCAAGTCTTTGCTCTCGTGCGAACTCACAGTTCAATGCACGAAATTAAAAAATTGTCCACCTTCATTATCTTTGAGATGGTAACCCTAATTCTGATTGCTGCTGCTGCTGCGGCTGAAAGCAGGTCGAGAATGCTTCATACAGAGGTCGCATAGAAATCACAATCGAAACGCACAATTCCCGGTCACGAAGATGGAAACTGCCTGAAATTGTTTCCAGTTCATCTAACCGTATTAGCTTCTGGCATATCTGGCTGAGTGGTTCCGAGAAGAAGATCGACTCTGTTGCTCGTTTGCAAGCTTCCAGTGGTGAATTGGCAGAAGCTATGCGAGAGGGCAAAAATGGTTCTACTCCGGCGAACTTAGCTGTGTTTTTGTACCAGGGATGGAATTTTCCAGAAGTACCTTTCCTTTTTTCCCTTAGTTTTCAATGCTTCTGTTTAGAGTGTTTTATCGGCTTTCAACTGTCACTTTCACAGTTAAAAATTCATTGATTTCCATCGCTGTGTTTTCGAACGGATCGGAAAACGAAATCAGCGGAAAAATACTCCATTCCTGCAGTAAATTTCAACAGCTCCTTCCAATCAACAGGAAATCGTCCCAATTTCGACTGATTGACGTTCATTGTACCCTTGGCACTGTGTGTTAATCATCTGGTATTCATGATTACAATGTGCCACGCTTCAGCATTACGACTTGCCCCGATAAAAACATCACCATCGACACTCTCCGTAATGAATATTTCAGCGATCGCACATCGACCAGAACTGGTTTTCAGGGAAACCGACTACCGAACAATGCTCTCCGCATTGGGAAAGGTAATTCTCACTCCCTGGCAAATGTGGAACAAAAACAAACGAAACGTGCATACGGGCGGGGAAGCAGCTGAAAAGAATTGCAAAACTCCGCTGAACCAGAACTCGGGAGCTGGCAAAGGACGACGTAATGAATTATTCATCCCGACCAGACATTCTGGCTCTCTATATCGACCGATAAATGTTTAATCAATTCTGGAAAGTGACCCCCAGCCTTCGCCCCTCGGATGTCCACTCGCAGGGATACTATTACACATTTCGTTATTCCGACATCAATCAATCGCTTGATTGCTGCACACTTATTTCAATTCATTTGATTTCGTGTATTACGGGGCTTCCTTCACCCGCAGGTCCCTCTACGCGACAAGTGCACACGTGTCACCAAGGATGGTCACTTCGTCCGACGTCGAGTGCATAATTTCTCCTCTACTCGAACGAAAAAATTGAACTCGCGGGGGAATTATACTGTTTCTCTTTATCGATTCGAGTTAATTGAATGCTTGCACAAAACGACGGAAAATTTCTCGTTTAGCAATCTCGTCCTTCATCCGCCCCCAACGCGAGCCCGATAGATATCCACCACATTCCAGTGACAGAAAAAAAAAGTATCACAGCAATAACTACGAACCAAATACGATACACACCGGACAGGGAAGCAATCCACACAAAATCCACCACCATGATTGGCATGAAGTGGAACGAACGTTCGGCGGGTGTTGTTCCGATTATTTTGCAGGGAAATTGAACTCAATAACACCGAGAGCTTCAGCAACTCTGCTCAATAAATGGATTTCCGGGAAGTGTTTAACCTCCCATTTCCTTCGGTTTCTCGCCGCCGTATCGAATTCACCTAAACCACTCCCGATCGCCCGAATCGGTGGAAATGGGTTCGTGGGAGGGGGGAGGGGGGCCTTTGCGGTTGTAGTTCCATACCAACTGACCAAGTGCTCCGTTTCCCATCGATGTCTTTGGCTTGATGCTTGGGGGCGGGGTGAGTCTGGTTGTTGCAGGTAAGGGGATTGTTGAATAATTCATGGCCAAAGTTGGGGTTCACCAGAAATTCCTCGCTCGGTACGATTGATTTCTTCGTTTCAGTTTTGTTCTATTCATGATCGGAGGGGGGTGGGGTGGGGGGATGTTTTCTTCCGTCGGTTACTTAATATAGCGCTCATACGACAGAAGTGGACGAGGGTGGTTAATTATTTGCTTTTGTGGCTGAAATTATATTTTTAGATGAAGTTTGTTTCTACCATTGACGGCTGTGGGGTATTGACATTATGTTCTTGGGAAATGTCGATACTGTAATTTGATTCAGAAAAGCTTGATAGGTAGGATCTATTTTTACTTTATTACTTAGTAATTTAGCTAATTTTACTCTACTTAATGATGCGTCCTACGCAGAGAGCGTCAATCTGTAGTTTAATTTGAAACAATGAAGGTCAACATTAAAACCATATGTAAAGGTTTGAAAGCATAAGAAATCCAGTGCTAAAATCTATGATTGCACAAGTTGTCTTTTTACAGATACGTGCTACTCCTAAAATTCTGACCAGAAAACTATAACGAGTTATTGTCAACGGATTCTTAGTTATAAATATGCTTTTTTTAAGGAAATCTCGTGAAATTAATTTATATATAGATTCGGCAACAGACGAACATGTTAATTCTAATGAAAAAAAGATAAAATTAAAGTGCATAAAATTTGGAAAGAATAGCAATTAATCTCACGGAATTCATCAAACACGTTAACCAGCTGTTTGCCGTAGCTGGTCCTTAAGTGCCTGTTTATAAAGAAATATTTCAAACGGAGATTTCGTCTTCGAGTAAAGCTATGTCCATTAAGAATCCGGAATAATAAAATCATCTGTATATAGGTAACGGATTGACGTACTAATAAGTTGAATTCATCAAAATAAGGATAATTCACTGTACTTTACGGAAAAATATCAATCAAATCAGTTCTCTTCGTTTCTAATGAAAATCGCACTTCCTTCTTTATTCCTCCCATCAAACGCTGCACACCTCCGGAGTCAACTTCCTTGGCACATTTGTTCCACATTTTGGTCATCTGAATCGCGTCCCGAGCTGTTTCACCACTTTTCTTAAGCTTCCGCTTCATTATTGCCCAAAATCTCTCGATGGGCCGGAACTGCGGGCAGTTGGGTGGATTTATGTTTTTATCGATGAAATCTATGTTATTATCGCGGTACCACTGGACGACTTCCCGGCTGTAGTGGCAACTTGCCAAATCTGGCCAAAACTTCACGGAACCTTTATGGGCTTTTATGAAAGGTAATACGCGGCTTTTGAGGCATTCTTCCTTGTACAGCTTCGAGTCCATCGTCTTATTCGTCACGAACACTTTGGTCTTTGCTCCGCAGCAAAGTTATAAGTTTTTGGCAAATTTGTCCATAAAAGCAAACTTAAACTTCGCGAGGAACATCTCCTCGTGTCATCGCCATGTAGAATTTTTGGCCAGGAAGCTGTCCGAAATCCATTTTGACGTAGGTTTCATCGTCGATGAGCAGGCATCTTTGGTACTTCGTCAAAACATGCTGGTACAATTTCCAAGCTCGAGTTTTGGTGACGAAACTTTGCTTCAACGTTCTGTTTGGTTGCTCGCTGGCTCAATAAGAACGATATCCTGCCCGCAAACGAATTCTTCGAACGGTACTGCGAGCAGCAGCGTATTTTTGTGCGATTTCATTATCTGATAGTTCAAAATTTGCACTGGTTTTCAACACCTTCTGGTTCAGCTTGCGGTTATATGTTAAACTACGACGCTTACCTTGAGGCACTCGATCCACTGAAACGTTTGAGCACATCATGCACGGTTGATTTGGCGATTTTCAACGTTTTTGCGATTTTTATTGCGGACCACGTTGGATAATCAACGTGGGTATGCAGAATTTTTTCTCTCCTCTCGGCTTCCATCTGGAATAACTTTTGACTAACTGAACGAAACACCGTAAAATTTAAACCACAGAAGCCCTTTCTGGCGCCTAAGTAAACTAACCACTGTTATAGAATTCTTGCAGCGGTCACTTTCTGTGCCGCTTCAACACAATAAGTGATTCTGGATTCTAACTGGACAGAACTTTATTGATGTTCAAGAAACCAAGTAAAGTGGAACAGTCGATGTTTCTCCGAAGGAAGTCATCAACGAATTACGCATTGGCTTCCCTAGAAGAGCGTAGACTGTGATGGGTACACAAGACTCGGAACGAGAAAGAGAGTTAAAGTTTATTCTACGCAAGATACATGGTTATGTAAAACCCCTCAATTGGGTGTTGAGTACCAACCAGTGGATAGTCTAGTTTTCCATCACGAACGTATTCCTTAATTTAGTGTAGCTTTACTTCAGCTTCTTGCACAGACCGTCGGATTCAGCAATAGCGATTGCAGACTGATTGTCCTCGAAAATCGGTGCTGGAATATAATCCTGAATCGCCAACTCGTCGAACAACTTGCAGATCCACATAACTTCACAGGTGCATTCCGCCAACGCATAGCACTCAGCTTCAGTCGAAGAAAGTGCCACAGTTTTCTACTTTCTACTACTCTATGACGTCGTAGCTTCATAGATTTGAACCAGGTAGCCGGATACTGAATGGCGATCATTGATGTCAGTAGCCCAATTGGCATCGAAAAAACCCACGTTCTGACGATATTCTGGGTTCGTAGTGTATACCAGTCCAAACTTCGGTGTTCCCCTTCTCTTTCCAATGGTCTTCCGAAGGATTGGATTGAAACTGGCTGAAGTTTGACACTGCAGCATTCTAATTCGGACGGGATGTTACCGCCAAATAAGTAAGGCATCCGATAAGCTCCCAATGAGGTTTATCTAGCTTTTGCTCTGCTTCAGCTCGCTTGAGTCGGAGACCAACCTCCAACGGCGTTGTTGACGGCTTGCATGCCTCCATGCCGTAGCGTCTCAGCACGGCATTGACGTAGCGTGGCTGACTCAGCTTTAACACACCTTTGCCATATTCAATCAGCATATTCAGGAACATACGAGCATCTCCAAGGTCTTGCACCTTGAATTCCTTCCGGAGCAATCGTTTCACTGCTTTAATCTCGTTGACATTCTTTGCAATGAGCAATACGTCATCCACGTAAGGCAACAGAAACACCGGTCCTGATTTGCTTTGCCGAACATACAGACAGTTATCGCCTTCGCATCGTCTAAAACCACTCTGTTCAATGAACTCGTTATAGCGATCGTTCCAAGTCTTGGAAGCCTGCTTCAGCCCGTATAGTATGTTTTGAGCTTGCACACTCTGCCCCCTTCCTCAAATCCATTCGGCCGATCCTCAATCAGGATACCGTTTAGGAAAGCGGATGTCACATCCATCTGATGGACAGCAAAGCCATGTTGATTGACGCTTCTGTACAGATCCGTCGGGTGCCAGCATCATCCGGAGAACCCACTTACAATCAATCGGCAGGCAAGTCCACCAACTGCCAGGTATTGCTTTTGGCTAGAAACGTCATCTCCTTATCGATGGCCTTCTTCCAGTCGGGCCAATCGTCCAATTTCTGCAGCTCTTCGATAGTTTCAGGAACATTCTCGACGAAACTCTCAGCATTCAGAGCATACGCGATTACGTACTCGCTCACTTCGACGTACATCGACAACAGCATTTCTTTCTTCAGCATGTTGACCATCCTCAATGAACAGTCCAGCCTCTGCTTGCACGAACTCTTAACCGTCTGCATCTTCATTCTTTGACTGCTGATCAGGAGCTTCACTGCCGTCTTCGGACGCAATCTGATTATCACGGGTTACAAAACTTAACGAAAACTTAACCATCTGATAATGGTCCAGCCTATCTGACTCCCCTTCTATCATCGACTGCTTGATGCTTTCACTCAACAAGCGAGCTTTGACAAAGTCCAGTGTGCACTGTTCCGCCGACAGGGTCACCAACATGGTAACGAGTTGCCCATACGATCAGAGAGTCTGGAGAAGAGAAAACACCACTAGCTTCTCCTGTAGTTTGATACCGGCCGAATCCAAATCACGCACAATCCGCTCAAACTGGAGCAAGTGCGCATGTAGTGACCCGGTTTCATCAAACTGTATCAACTGATAGAACTGTCCGGAGATGCCTTTCCAGGCGAAGGTAGTTTCCAACGTCGTCCATACTTCCCGAAGGGTTTCCTGGCGTTTGATGCACTCGATCTCAGTTATATTACGAACAAGCACCGACCTGCACTTCGTGTTCTTCTTTTTCCTCTCCTTTTTCCTGTAGCTTGCGTTCTTTTTCCGCCTTGACTTCAGCAGTATCTGCACACTGCAATTGCAGTTCCGGAAAATCCTGCACCTCCGAGCGAACTCATTCCAAGAGATCCAGCTTCTCTAAGTGGACCTCCATCCAGAAGCACCAATTATTGTAGTTGGCTCCGTCGAAAAGATACACCTTTCTAAAGGGTGTCCACAATTAAATTGCATCACTTTAAACTCGTCCTCAAAAACAAGTCTCTCAACCGATTGTCATGAAATATTCAGGGATTAAAATACAATATATAATCTTGGTTAAGATGTTTTTTTTTCACTGTATTTCTTTACCAAACCCAAAAACCCGAACTTTCTTAATACCAAGCATAAGATTCTGTACAACGCTTGAACCGACATTTTTTTCTGCTTTCAACCATGACTTTAACATTTCCTGTTCTATAGTGACAACTTTAGGAGGCTTACGAAGTTCGTGCTTCATTATTGCCCAATATTTTTCAATTGGTCGCAACTCTGGAGAGTTTGGGGGATTAAGATCCTTCAGCACGAAATTTATACCATTCGTCTTTTAGCATTCCAGAACATCCTTGGAGTAGTGACAAGAGGCTAGGTCCGTCCAAAAAAGCGTTGGAACGTTGTGTGTTTTGAGAAACGGAAGCAGTCCTTTTTTAAGGCATTCATTCCTGTATACTTGGCCATTTACAGTTAAAGCTGTCACGAAAAGCTTGCTCAGTTTACCACACGAACAAATCCCCTGCCGAATCATGGATTTCTTGGGGGACTTGAACGCTTGCTGTTTCCTGAGAGACTCTGAAACATCGAACTTGTCTTTCGCAGTCACATACTGGTTGCCGGGAATTTGTTTACAGTCCACTTTTACGTGTGTTCCGTCGTCCATGATGTAGCAGTCTGGTTTCGTCAACATTTATGTGTACAGCTGTCCTATTCTGTTTTCATTGCGGTTTTGAGGTTTCTGAACTTTGTATGAACAGTCCCAGGCACGTTTCTTGGCGTTCAAGTTGGCAAGTGCAGCTTTTTCGCGACATCCCGAACGGAACAGTTGGGTTTGCTTTTAAAGGCAGCAACCACTCGCTTGTGATCGTTCACACTGTACGGAACACTTTTTCTACCACTCACCTTCTTCCGATCGACAGTTAAACGTTCCCCGACAAGTTTTATGACACGAGACACTGTAGACTGGTGAATTTTCAACATCTTTCCGATGTTTCGAAGTGCGTGTGCAACATATTCTCGCTGACACGCTGTTCCTTCGACTCCATTTTTGAAACTACGATGAATACATTTCACGATGAAATTCATAAACAATACACGCTGAGGTCATTTCACCCAAAATTTCGTTGAAATCAACCCAAAGGGCAAAATGTTACAGCTTATTGAAAGTGATGGAATTTAACCGTGGACACCCTTTATTTATCGCTGGCAGTTTTCCGAAAATAGGAGATTGGAAAAAAAAATTAACCTCACAAATTTATCAGGTGCTGGTCCTGCTGTTTACGTTTCGGACTTAGAACATTTCCCTTCCGCTGAAGTTTGGCGTTTTACTCGTTGTTAAAAGATTTATCTAGATTTCTTCGTAACAATGGAACTGTCTTCAAGTAGTGCATAAGTTAAACTATCCTTAGCGATCCAAGGATGCAGCAAAGAAGTAATATTTAAAGAAAATCAGCGTAATCAAGTCGGTTCGCTTTAATTTGGCTTTAGATATTCGTAAATTTACGAAAAGACATTTTTCATTGCTAACTAAAATGAATTAAAACTAGATTTTTTTTAAGCCGTTGTAATTTGCGCTGATAATTTTCAACCATCTTACTTCTGTCGCTATAGACGCTTTTTTTTCATCTTATCGTCCTTATAGTCATACAAGAATAATGGAGTACCCTTTGGACGGGAAAATGACGTGGACCCCAGAGAGTTGGTGTTTGAATCATTGATCCATTGGCTCACACGAGAAGACTCTTTGGAATCCATTGTTGCGGTTAATGCAGTAACTTATTATTTAACGTTGAAAGTGGACACAGATTACTTCACCACTTGCAACAGATGTAATCTTGATGTTTGATCGATCTGAAGATAAGCTACTGGATTCGCGTGAATGAGAAGTGCATGCTCCCAGAATTAAATCGGTGCTCTCTCGACTGATATGGGATGACTCTATTGTAACCGTTGACATGGTTTGTCGGGTGCGTGATTTCTGGCAAGACGTCAGCATTGATGAACCACAATTCTATGACTTGACAGGTAAAGAGTCCCCGAAACTTCCCATGGAATCTAACATGTTTGCGTCAAAACAGACACAATTTTCAATCCAACGTTAGTTTACTTCTTCGACCAGATGAAAGTTCGCTACTTGATCCATCTGGGAAAACGCTTCTCGAACTGCGGACCCCTGGATCACAGTTCAAATCTGTGCTGTCTCGGCTAACACGGAAACTTGCTAAGGAAACCGTTGATGTGGTCGATGGCGATTAAGGAGAGATAGAGTTCCCCGATTTAACCGAAAGTGATGGCACGCAATCCGGATAATGTGTATCCGTGAGCCGTCCAGGTTATTCTGCAGTAATTGGACATATTATTTATTTCTGAATTAATATTTATTCGCACTTACCGCTTCGGTAATGAATGTTTCAGATTCGTCTATTAATCTTTTCTAATCTAATCTCACACTAACGCAGCAAATTTTTGAATGCATCCTGGAAAATGATGGTTTCTTGAATACATCATTTTGCGTAGTATGTGCCGCAGAGAGGATTCCAAGTAATAGAGCGAATACAGAAAGACCTAAAATCGCTCTACTACTCTGAATCAAGGAAAGGAAGAAAGCGTGGACCTCCCGTACCAAACGCTTCCAAGCAGAGTTCAACAGTGTGATAGTTTTTACTTTATCGTTGGGGGCTTGCTTCAGATAGAATTGGAACAAAAACAATTGCCTGTATTTCAGTTATTTATTATTGAATTCAAGATCTTTTTTTATACAAATGTAGCGTTTTCTTCATACTTTAAAAAAAAAATACGGATAAAATTATTCGTCACGGTTTCGAAGGAATTCTCGAATTTTTCCTGTAACACGGCTCATTAGGCGGCGCACACCTTCTTCGTCCATCGTTTTAGCTATCTTATTCGACCAGGTCTTCATCTGATTGATGTCTTTGACAACCTTTCCCTTTGTCTTGAGTCTCCTCTTCATGATTGCCCAGTATTTCTCAATAGGGTGGAACTGGGGGCAGTTGGGTGGGTTAAGGTTTTTCGGAACAACCTGGACCCCTTTCTCTGCATACCATTCTTGAACGACTTTGCTGTAATGACAGCTTGCCTAATCTGGCCAAATCATTACGGGATGGTCGGGGGATCGAATGAACGGCAAAATTCGTTTTTGGAGACAATCTCTTTGGTATAGTTCTGACGTCATTGTCTTATTTGTAACGAAAACTTTCGTTTTTTTGCCACAGCTGCAAATGCCCTGCCAAATCATGAATTTTCGTGCAAATTTGTCGGCAAAAACAAATTTAAATTTGGCTGGAACATCCCCCCAAGCCATTGCCAAGTAAATTTTTTGACCTGGGATTTGCCCAAAGTCAGCCTTGACATAGGTTTCATCGTCCATCAGAAGACACCCGTCGAACTTGGTCAGCACCTGGTCGTATAGCTTCCGAGCACGGATTTTGGTCACACTAGTCTGTTTTATGGTTCGATTTGGCTGTTTGCTAGCTCGATACGACTTGATTCCTTCCCGGAGTCGAGTTCTCCTCACGGTACTATGGGCAGCACCGAATTTTCTGGTCAGATCACGGTCCGACAGATTGGGATTCCTCTTAATCGTCTTCAAAATCTTACCACGCAGTTTCCGGTCGACAGTTCCACTCCGACGATTGGCTTGAGGCTTCTGAATCGTCATCAATGTTTCCTTATACCGTTTGATAAAGCGCCATACGGTATTTCTGGGCAATTTCAGCTGTTTCGCTAGCCTAGATGCAGACCACAATGGATTTTTCAAATAACTGTGCACAATTTTTTCCCTTCTTTCGGCTTCCATGTTGATTGTTTACAAAGTACAGTCGATTTGCGGAATGTCAAAAATACATACGTGAAGCTGACAAAATTCCCGACACGTGGGCGCTAAGAACTTCCACATCCGTCCACCAGGGGCGCCACAATATGAGAAAAAATTTGTTCCAATTCTAAATGAAGCAAGCCTTAGTTTCAAGTTCTTTGCAATGTCGTAATGTCGTAATTTCGTAATGACGTAAAGTCGATGATTCGGTACACAAAATCCCGCTTTACTACGAGGGTTTTTGAAATTTATGAAAATAACGCCCGGGCGCGCACATTTCAAAAACTTTTTTTGTTACCACAGCACGCAACTCCTTCATCGCTGGTAAAAGATAAACACTGAATGAAACAATCGGACATAACTTAAAAGCGTTTGTATAAACATAATGCAGAACTACACCAACACATACGTGAAGCATGTTGAGTAAGGTCTGTATTCGCAATAATCCGGACACCTCAAAACATGAATAAAACATAAATTTCGCATTATATTTCCGTCGTAGTCGTTTATTTCAGATTCATGGGATGTGTTTTAACAATTCGTGAAGACAAAACATAGTTATTCGGTATTTGCATAAAATTTTCGAATTTTGCGCTTAACTCCGTGCATTAGGGTTTGTACAGACTCTTCAGAAATCGTAGAAGCCGTCTTTTTCCAAATTAGCTGGAAGTGTTTGATGTCTTTGATTCTTTGCTTCTTTTCAGAAAGCTTCCGCTTCTTCAGAGCCCAATATCTCTCGATTGGCCGTAGCTCTGGGAAATTTGGCGGGTTTGAGGTTTTTGGTACAATGTTCACTTGATATGCTTGGTACCACTTCATCACAGTTCAAGCATAGTGGCATGATGCCAAATCGGGCCAGAACAAGGGTTTTTATTTGTGACTTTTGATGAAGGGTAGCAATCGCTTCTGCAGACACTCTTTTTGATAGATCTCCTTGTTGATTGTGCCTGACGTGACGAAAGAATTACTCTTTTTGCCACACGTGCAAATTGCTTGCCACACAAGGTATTTTTTGGGAAATTTGGATGCCTGATTTGTTTTGAAATGCTCAGCTGTAGCATTTCTGGCCATAGCAGAATAAAAAGCCAGCCCTGGAAGCTGCTTGAAATCCTCCAGGACATCAGTTTCATCGTCCATAACAACGCATGAAAACTTCGTCAAATATTCACAGTACAAACGTCGAGCCCGTGATTTTGACGCCAAGTTCTGTTTGTCGTTACGATTACGTTTTTACGACTTAGGTCCCAAACGTAGTTTTGCTTTTTGGTCAAAAAAAGGCTACATCTCTAGGCGTTCGAATGGAGAGATTTGGGGTTTTCGTTAATATTCTTTTCACCTTTCGGTCCATGACAGGATCAGTGCGTCTAATGTTTTTGTCACTTCTCGGTTTCCTCTTCACCGTCAAACGTTCCGAAAATGATTTGAGCACATCGTGAACAGTGGATTTAGGCAAATCCAATGTTTTTGCAAGGTCCCGAATTGACGAGTCAGGATTTCCCGTACGCCCGTACAAAATTCGCTCGCGCACTTGTTTTTTTTCGTCGCCATCTTGAATACGAAACATGAAAGGTAAACATCAATCATAGTCATTTCCATCATAGACTCGCAGCTATACCACAGTGAAATTTTTTATTCCTACGTGGAATATTTCAAAAGTTACAATGATTTAAAGGTGTCCGGATTAATGTGGATACAGACCTTAGTTGCACGACACAAATGCAAGGAATAATCGTATGAGAATATATTGGACACGGTGTAAACCAGCTTTATGACGTGATTTTTTATTTCAACTACGTTGAAAGCTAAACTACAACTTTTATTGTTCGTGGAAAGCTCATTTGTAATACTGGTGAGCAGTGTTTTTAATCCTTTTTCTAAGTTTTCAAACGCTTCATCAACAGCATCAGGCTTGTGTTGGGATGCGAACCGATGCATCACTTTTGTATTGTCATGCCAAATGTTACAACGATAGAACATTGTACAGAACGTGAAAATGTGTGCATCGAATCATTTTGCGATCCAACCCATATAAGTACATGTTCTTCAACATTACCCACAGTTTTAACACACCACTTGCCTTAAAACACCGAATGAGCGCACTTCAGCTGAATTTCCCTTCAAGTGGGGAAGAGATATTAAACGAATTGCATTATAATGTCGTTCGGATGTAAACATATTTTATTACAATTATTACCAGTTGTGAACGAATCATGTACACCAACAGGGAATCTTTCCTCCTTCCCCAGAAGGAACCCCACCTCTTCCAACGGCACCGGTTTAGAAGATACGACATCCTGAACGGAAATTTATGGCTCCCATAAAGCAGCCGTTGCAGGATGAAACCGAAAAAATAATCCCAAGATGCAAGATCGGCAAACCAAGCGAGTGAACAAATGGGATATTCATCTCTTCCGCCTGGGAAACCTGCAATCGATTCTCACCTTCCTTCTGCTATCTGGCACAATTTCTCGGTTTTTGATTGGTTTGTCATTCCCGGGGAATCGAAATGGATCGAGATTTTCATGGTCCCTGTGGAGCGGGAAACACCGAAATCGCGAGTAACAATCGGTCTGTCGGTTGGTCGTCCCAAACGACAAACAATAACAATGAAATACGCGACCTCACCCCCCCCCTCCATGCCCCCACCACCAAACGGAAAGTGGATCAGGTGCTACATTACCATAACCCAACGAACCAACTATGAACGGAGAGAGAGGGGGACCGGCAAGCGCATAAAAGAGTTATCCCTTTTATTGCCAATCAGAGCTCGATTTTTCATCGAATTTAACGAGTTGATTCGGGTTGCTGCCCTCCTCTCACCCCCCTCCCCATCAATGCTCGCTCACAGCTTCAGCAAAACATTCCGCTTGTTTACGGCCAATAATCGGATCATTTGCTTTCGAAACCCCACCTCCCCACCCCCATCGTCCACCGGTGCCGTTCGTAATGCTAATAAATTTGTTTATAATAATTCAATGTGAATTCGGTGCACAGGTGGAATGAGTTCATCTCTCTCTGATTCCGAAGCTTCGACTGGGAAAACAGGTCAGCAGCCAAACGGAGTCACGTTTCCAGCAGAAGTCATAAACAACCGGGATTGTACGACGTCTGTCAAGGCTAGATCGAACTCGTCGTCAAATAAAAGTGACGTGCATGTTGACTTTTACTACTCTTGGCGAATTTGGGCAACTCTGACTGCCACTTATAATAATGTTGTGATTTGTTGAATGTCGAAAAGATCTAAAATCTGCAATCAAAGCTCCTAATAAAGGTTTTAACTTGTGAAGCGTGTCGGATGAGGTTCCAGTATTGAATAACCGGCACATCTCACCTTCGGGGAGGAAATTCATGAAATCTAATGGATTCTTCATACATTGCCGATTTCCTTTTTTTTTGTATCTTAACGGAGTGGTTATCGTCTGTGGACATTTACTCCAGGACCAGGGCTGATGCCAGGCAATTACAGTCTCACGTATGTGTTCTCGGTGCGTTGTCTCTATCATCCAAAGACGTAACCACAAGAGTAGATATGTTCGTAGAATGTTACGTGACAACTCTGGCGATGGAAGAGACAAAGTGATACCTCGGAGTATTTGAGTTCCAGGCACAGATTTTACGATTATTGAACCAAGGAAATAAATGGGACCAGTTTTCCTGCAGTCATTAGCCGGAAATAATGGTGCTTCTCTCCTGGATTTGGAATCCCGAAAGGGACGTGTGTTGCCTACCGAATGAGTTGTTTATTGCGACGATTACGGAATCGGTTCACTCAAACGTGCTGAATCGGTTTTACTGAGGAAGTTGTCCAACGCAGGGCAGTGAGTTTGGTGTGACTTTGAACTAAACTTATTCGGGACTGATAAATGTAAGACAAATTCGAAGTTTACACATCAAGAGGGTCTCCATTCACATCCCAAGTAACAATTTTAGTTTTATTCCAGCCGCGTAGCACTCTTCCCGGCTTTGTTGATAAAACTACATTCAAAACTGTTTTGTCCACCAAAACCTCCTCTATGCATCTTTAAAGCCGAAATGTGTAGAAAGTGGCCCACTCTACAGATGGTTGTGAAATCAAATTGATAAAAGCTTTACTAGATCATGAAGATTTTGAAAATGCTCTAGTGAGAGATGTTATGACCACTTGAGAACCTTCATAAAACCTATTGGCCGCCAATAGAACCAGCATAGGACCGAATGGTCACAGCTTTCAAACTTGTGGTTGGTTTGTTTTTGTTCTGCTTTATTCGATTCTCTGCTCTTCTGATCAATTTAACAGTAAATAATATCTAATAAAAAAGTTTTAGTGTTGCTGGGAGTTTTGTTTGATAGCAATATATCCAAAGCAAATTGAGTTTTTTATGGCGCATTTAGCTACATATGCTACTATATGCGCATTGAATATTGTGGTGAATTTTGGCTCGATAAGAGCCGAAAATATATGTGCCTCGGAGATAACATTAACAAAAACAAAATTGAAACAAATATATTCGATAAATTCATCATGATTTTCCTGAAAATTTATGGAATTCAATAAGGTTATCTAAAAGAATGACAAAATTGGTCTCAGGTCTACAGTTCATTAGCATTTCATATAATATTTGGAGTAATTCCACATTTCAATGATTTATCATTCTTCAATATGGCGATTGGAAGAAATCACAGTTTTGCCAAAGAGCCAATTTATCTTCGCAATGGCTACTATAAAACTATTTGGCAATTTCGTGACTTTTTCCAATGACAATTTGCTGTTTAATGCATTCACTGGCGGCAAACTGGTTTTAAAATGCTTTTTCAACTGACCATAATAAGATAATCTAAATGAGTCCTAGGACGGTATTTCAAAACAGAATTTTATGAGTTCTTAAAGGCGAAATAAAACCTTTGAAAAGAGTTAAAGATATTTTAGAAGACAAGGTTTTAAGATTGTTGTAAAGAAGTTGTGTAGGTTCTAATGAACTTAACTAAAATTTGAAACCTATTGGCACCTCCCGGAATAAAACCAAATTGATTTCCCGTGGCGTTCATTAAACCTTAATAAAATCTAATAAAACTGGATGGTTTTGGCAATGTTGCTTGGGATGTGAATTTTAATTCAATGAATTAAGCTAAAAATTCAAAGGGCACAATTATGGAGAGATCCTTCATCTAATCCGTCCCTACAAAAAATGTGCTAATCATACACTTTCAAAATTTTCAAATTTAAAATTGCAAAAATTATCCCAGATTTTGACCGAACTCTCAATAAAAGATTATGAAACTTCCCCTCAAAGTAATCAAAAATAGTCCTGGAAAAGTTGGAAACACTTCCCAGAGAAGACGAAAAAGCTTGCACTGGAAAGTGAAAAAAACTACCATTGTAAATTGAAAAACAAAAATCCCGTATAAATTGGAAAAACATCAAATAGAAATTGGAAAAATATTATCTGTAGTAAATAAACTAAAAATTGCAAAAAAAATCTTCAGAAGTTGGAAGACTGACGAAAATAACTGAAACTTTGTCTGAGGATTCTCGGATATAAGCTAATTGTTAATTTTAATTTGGCAAAACATCCACTGGGAGTTGTTAAAACCTCTACAATAGATGTTATCTGTGAGATAACAAAATATCCCCTGGATGTTTAATGAAATTTTTCTTCAAGTGAGTGATACTTCTTCTGGAAGTTTGCAAAACTTCACCTGAGAGTTGACAAAAGTTTCCCTGAAAGTAGAAACAAAATTCATTAAAAAAATCAAAAAACCAAGATTGAAAGTTGGTAAAACATTCCGTAAAAGGTGCAAAATAATTTTTACGGTTAGTTGACAAAATTTCTTTAAGTAGTTATAGAAACTTCTACTGAAAATTGGAAAAACTTCTCCAGCAATAACTTCCCCTGAAAATTGAAAAAAAAACCTCCAGAAAGACGGAAATTTTCCTTGGATGTTGGAAAAACTTGCTCTGAAATGATGTAGAAGGCGATGTTCGCTCATCACCATAAGGGCCTCAAGATTGCACACTGATGTTTGCTAGAAATGAGAGATATGAAGAGATAGTTTCGTCAGTGTACGGCAGGTTGTTAAAATTGAATAGAAGTATTAAAAATTGAGCGAAGGGCGTGAATATTTCAGTACTCGAACTAAGAACGCACACCTTTGCCTAATATTCCACTGCGATATGGACACGAATTAATCTTTTTCTACATCAGAATCGTTACTTCAAGTACAGAAAATACAAAAATTTAAAATATATTGTATGTTCCCCTGGAAGTTTAGACAACTTCTATTGACATTTGGAAAAGTTAAGAGAACTAACGAAAAAAATTGAGGACAACTTCCTTTTTAAGTGTTGCAAAAACTTCCCCACCAAGTTAAAAAAAAACCAACTCCTGGAGTCCAAGTTGAATTAAAAATTTCCTTGAATGTTGGAAAAATATCCCCTTGAAGTTGAAAATTGTCGCTTGGAAGAAGAAAAGCTTTCACTCGAAGTTGCAAATCTTCCTTTGGAAGTTGGAAAAACTTCCCCTGAAAAATAAATAAACTTCCACTCGAAACTTAACAAAATAGAAATAAAAAAAAACTTACCCAAGAAGTTCCCATGGTTTATAGAAAGACTTCCTGTGGAAGTTGATAGTACTTCTTTCGGACGATGGATAAACTATCGATTGAAGTTGAAAAAACTTCCTTTGGAAGTTGAAAATACTTCTTCTGTAATTTTAAAACATTTCTCCTATAAATTGGAAAAAAATCCCTGGAAGTTGGAAAACTTCTCCAAGTAGTTGGAAACACTTCTCCTGTAAATAGGAAACATTTCCCAGGAAGTTGGAGAGACTTCCCTGGATGTTGGAAAAACTTCCACTGGAAATTGGAAAACCTCTCCTGAATGAATCCTAGAGGGTTTGAGCTGTTTAGTGGAATACCTGTAACTAGAAATTAGAAGAAAAATTAGTATTTTCCATTTAATTCCAACTACCTTTGCTAATCTTGACAGATACGCGTATTTCGTCTACAATGTGCAGACTTCTTCAGTGTCCAAGTCGAGTTATTAGTACGAGACACTGAAGAAGTCTGCACATTTTAGGCGAAATACGCGTATCTGTCAAGATTAGCAAAGGTAGTTGGAATTAAATGGAAAATATTAATTTTTCTTCTAATTTCTAGCTCTCCTGAATGTTAGAAAAATTTCCCATTGAAAAATAGAGAAACTTCCTCTGGAAGTTGAGGTTGCTTACCCTAGAAGTGAGGAAAACTTCCCCAAAAAGTTGAAAATTTATCTCACGGCTTATTGAAAGACTTAGTGAAAGTATAAAAAACTTCTTTTGGACGTTGGAATCGAAGTTGGAAAAACTTCCACTGGAAGTTGAAAAAACTTCTCCTGTTATTTGGAAAGACTTTCCTGGTTGTTGCAAAAACTTTCCCTTGAAGTTGTAAGAACTTCCCCTGGAAGATGGAAAAACATCCTCTGAAAGTTGAAACTTCCTCTGGAAGTTCTCAAAAAGTAGGAAAATTTTCCCCAAAATGTAGGAAAAACTTCCCTAGAAAGTTGGAAAAACTTCCCTTAGACAATGAAAAAAAATCCTCTGAGAGTTGTTAAAACTTTCCCTGAAAGTTGGAAAAACTTCTCCTGGCAGTCGGAAAAACATCTTATGAAAGTTGAAAAAGCTGCCGCTGGAAGTTGGAAACACTTTCCCTCGAAATTGGTAAAACCTCTCCTGGATGTTGAAGAACCTTTCCCTGGCAGTTGGAAAAAACTTCCTCTGAAATTTGGAAAAACTTCTCGTGGAAGTTCACAAAACATCCTAGGAAAATTGGAAAAATTTACCCTGGAACCAGGAAATACTTCCTCTGGAAATTGGAAAAACTTCCTCTGAAAGTTGTTAAAACTTCACAAACCTTATGTGAATGTTGGAAAAACATCCTTGGAAGTTAGAAAAACTTCCCCTAGAAATTGTAAACACTTCCAAAGAAAGTTGGAGAAACTTACCTTGGAGGTTGGAAAAACTTCCCCAGAAAGTTGGAAAAACTTCCCTAGGAAGTTTGGAAAATTTCCCTAAGAAAATGAAAAATTCTTCCTCTAGGAATTGGAAAACTTCCCCTGGAAGTTGGAAAAACTTCTCCTGGAAGTTGAAAAAACTTCCTCTGGAAGTTGAGAAAACTTCCGCTGGAAGTTGGAAACACTTTCCCTGGAAATTGGGAATAGCTCTCCTGGAAGTTGTTAAGAATTCCAAGGAAAGTTGGAAAACTTCCTTGGAAGTTGGAAAAACTGGCTCAGGAAGTTGGATGAAACTTCCCCTGGAAACTGGGAAAACTTCCCCAGGAAATTGAAAAAACTTCTTCTGGAAGTAGGAAAAACTTCCTCTAGATGTTGGAACTCCTCCCGAAATTTGGCAACATTCCTCTGGAATTTGTAAAAGTTTTCCAATGAAGTTTATAAATATTTCTCAGTGAATAGGAATAAAAACCCTCTGTAACATAATTAAACTTTTTTCCTGTCCTCCAAATTGATTTTTTTTCCCTAGAAAACCTTCCCTTGATTGTGACCATTTCTCCTGGAAGATGGAACAAAAATTTATTTCTTTCAAAAGGCCAACCGCTTAATGTCTCTTATATAAAAATTATTCATTCATTAATTCCTCTAAAGTTTGGAAAAACGTCCCCTGAAAGTTGAAAAAAAAATATTCGCTGGAAGTGGGAAGAACTTAACATTTCAATTGAAGAAATTTCACCTGGAAGTTAGAAGCCTTCTCCAAGTCGGAAAAAAAACTTCCCTTGGAAGTTGGAAAAACTTCACCTGCAAGTTGAAATAAACATCTCCTGAAGAAAAAACGCAAAATTCAATGAACATTCCTTTAAAATTGGAAGAATTACTTTCCAAAAGTTGGAAAACCCTCCCAAGAAGTTGAAATAAATTCCCTGAAAGTTGAAAAAACGTCCCCTCAAAGTTGGAAAAAGTTCCTGTGAATCTTAGAAAAGCATCTCCAGAATGTTGAAAACATTTACCCTGAAAGTTGGCAAAATTGTTCTAGAAGGCTTTCCTGGAAGTTTGAAAAATTTCCCCTGGGAGGTGTAAAAAATTCCCCTGGAAGTTCGAGAAACTTCGCCTGATAGATAGAAAAACTTCCTCTGGAAGTTGTAAAGACTTCTTCTGGAAGTTGCAAAAACTTCCCCTGGAAAATGGAAAAATTTCCCCTGGAAGTTGGAGAAACGTCCCCTGAAAGTTGGAAAATTTTCCCCTGGAAGCTGGAAAAACTTCCTGTGGAAGTTAGAAAAATAACACCAGGAAGTTGTAAAAACATCCCCTGGATGTTGGGAAAACTTATTTTGGAAATGGGGAAAAGTTCCCCTGGAAGTCGGAAAAACTTTCTGTGGGGAAACTGTGGGACAACCTTCCTGGATGTTGAAAACCTTCCCCTGGAGGTTGTTGAAACTTCCACTGGAAGTTGGTAAAACTTCCTCAAGCGACGTGGACTCCTCCTGAATTGTAACAAAATTCTTCTGGAAGTTGGAAAAACATCCCGGGGACTTTGGAGAAACATTCCCTGGAATTTTGAAAAACTTCCCTTTAAAGTTGAAAAAACTTGCCCAGGAATTTGGAAAAATTTCCCATGGAAGTTGGGAAAACTTTCCGTGGAAGTTGGAGAAACTTCCCCTGTAAATTGAATAAAAAATCCAATGAAAGTTGGAAAAACTTTCCCTGCAAGTTTGAAAAACTTCCTCTAGAAGTTAACAAAACTTTCAAGGAAAGATGGGAAAATTTCCCCTGGAAACTGGAAAAACTACCTCTGGAAATTGGAAAAACTTCCCCTGAAAGTTGGAAAAACTTCCTCACGAAGTTGGAAAAGCTTTTCCTGGATGTTGGATAAACTTTCCCAGGCAGTTGGAAAAACTTCCCCTGCAGGTTGGAAAAACTTCCCCTGGAAGTTAACAAAATGTCCAAGAAAAGATGGAAAAATTTCCTCTGGAGACTGGATAAACTTCCTGTGGAAATTGGAAAACATCCCCTGAAAGTTGGAAAAACTTCCCAAGGAAGTTGGAAGAGCTTACGCTGGAAATTGGAAATACTTTCCCTGGAAATTGGGAAAACCTCTCCTGGATGTTGGAGAAACTTTCCCCGGCAGTTGGAAGAAAATCCCATGGAAGTTAAGAAAACCTTCCCTGGAAGTTGGAAATACCTCTCCTGGCAGTTAGGAAAACTTCTCCTGGAAGTTGGAAAAACTTACCTCAGTGGTTGGAACTCCTCGTGAATTTTGGCAAAATTCCTTTGGAAGTTCGCAAAGCTTTCCCATAAAGTTTTTTGAATCTTTCCCTGAGAGTACCTCTGTAACATGATTAAACAAAAAAAAAACATGATTAAACGTTTACTGAAAGTCCTCCATGTTGGAAAATTTTCCCGTAGAAGTTGGAACAACTTCTTTTTGACACTAGTAGAGATTCCTCTGGAAAATGAAATCAAATTCCCCTAGAAAAACATCACCTGAAAGCTAGGACAATTTTCCCTGGAATATCGAAAGCTGCCCTTGAAAGTTGGAAAAACTTCTCCTGGAAACCCACTTCCTAGAAGTGGGAAAAACTTCTCCTTGAAATTGAAGAAAGTTGACCAGGAAGTTGAAAGATCTTCTTCAAGTTAAAACAAATCCCCTGGAAGTTGTCAAAACTCCATCCTGGAAGTTGGAAAAACATCCCCCAAAATATGCAAAAAAAAAAAAATCCCTTGAAATGGAATGAACTTGCCCTAAAATTTCGAATAAAATCTTCTAGAAAGTTGAAAAAACACCCATAGCAGTGGAAAAAACTTCCCCTTGAAGTTAGTTAAACTACTTCTTGAAATTGGAGAAACTTCTGGAACTTGGAAGAACTTTCCGGCCAAATTGGAAAAAAAAACTTCCCAATGGAAATTGGAAAAACATGCCCTGGATTATAGTAATTGTTAAAGCTTCCCTGGAAGTTGGTAAAAAATTCCCCATGGAGAGACTTTTCCTGAACCTGGAAAAACTATCGTTGGAACTTCGAAAAGCTTTTCATGGAAGTTGGAAATACTTCTTCTGTAAGTTGAAAAACCTTTCACCGGAGGTTGAAAAAACATCCCCTGGAAGTTGGAGAAATCTACCCTGGAGGTTGGAAAAACCTCCCCTTCAAGTTAAAGGTTGTCATGCAACAGTGCTTATGTCTTAACTTTTCCTGACTTGAAATGTATGAAATCTGAGAAAAGGAAAATGAAAAAAAAAATCGTTTCTTCGGTTTGAGCTGAAGGTCTCAGATATACAGAAATGGCTAGCATCGTCGCTGAATTGCATCATCACTTAAAATATTACAAGACAAAACTTGTTTTTTTCTGGTTAATATCTTTGGGAGGCTCAATCGTGTAAGCCTGAAGCCATTATATGTTTTGGGTAAAATTTTGTAGGGATATATTGAACAAAAAAACATGGAAACTAAATTTCGTAGTCCTTTCGGAGAGTTGTCGCTAGCAAAGGGACAAAAACAATAAAAAAATTTGAAATGCCAAATTATTAAGATTTGTATGTGACAGTCAATCCTTAGCAACAAACTTGTTGCCATTCGGTTGAGATAACATAAATAGGACTTGCTATGTCATAATCAAGTTACTACAACTTATTATGACCGTAGTGTGCTACTTGGTATGGTGGTAAATGTACTGTGTTACAATTTTTCCATGATATTTTACGTTTTTAAATACGGTTAAATCTAATACACGCAAGAGTAAAGTGGCATCCCGAGCAGGAGAAAATAACATATCAATATCTAATTTTGATCTTGATAACAGGCCTTGGTGCTTAAGAGCACAGCAAGCAGTAAAGATTGGTAATTCTAAGAAGCTTGAAGCTTATATCAGAGTGCAGCCGGCTGAGCTCGTTTGTCTCTTGTCTTGTTCTTGTTCCACAGCACCAGTTCAAAGTTTGACTTTCTGGCGGAATGGTGCTGCAATAGCAAATAACAGGTCAAGCCGAAATTTATAGGTTTATTCGAAGTATGACTGAATTGGAGACATGAAAAAAGCTTTTTTCCCGAAAATAAGCGAAGGCTTACACGAATAGTGGTAAATACGTTAGCAAACTCGACGAGCATTTCTGACATGTAAGGAGTGTATCGAATATAAGCTATCCACATACATTTGCGTTGTACGCATGTATTTGTGATGGTAGTTTATGCTCTGAACACTGCATGTTTGCACTGTGCGTTTGACTGTCAGCTTTCTTTTGTTTACTTGTTTGTGCGGTTCCAATTCTGCGTTTTCAAAATGTCGCGTATTGAAAAGGAAGTGAAAATTAAGGTTCTGGACACATGGCTAAGTGAGAAGGGTATTACTATGCGAAAATTGGCGAAGCGGTTTGGAATTCATCATGCGAGTGTTAAAACTATCAATAATAAGTTTGGGAAACACTATTCTTTGGATGAGCCCAGAAAGAGGCAGAAAACCCGGTTCTTCCAACCCGAAACTGGAGCAGAAAGCGGTATCTCTAATCATGAAGAACAAATCAATGTCAATACGTGATTTGGCCAAAAAAGCAGGACCGAGTGTCGAAATGATCCAGCGTGTCAAGAGGCGAAACCACCTGAAGACCTACAAGAAGCAAAAAATCTCGAAACAAAGTGCAGAACAGAAGAAGCGAGCAGCAACAAGGGCCCGGAAATTGTATTCGCGTCTTTTGCAGCGTCCGGATGCATGCGATGGACGATGAGACCTATGTAAAGGAGTACTCAAAAACCCTTCCAGGTCCACAATAATTTACTGCCGTCGTTGGGGAGGATGTGAGCGATGCGGACAGGTCGATTTAAGTGGAGAAATTCGGTCGAATGGTACTGGTATGGCAAGCAATATGTTCCTGTGGTTTGAAGTCAACCATTTTTTACACTACCGGGACTATAAATGCGCAAATCTATCGATCTGAGTGTCTCCAGAAGAGATTGTTGCCTTTATATAAGAAGCATAGTACACCTCCACTGTTTTGGCCGGATTTAGCGTCGGCTCACTATGCCAAAACCACTCTCAATTGGCTTGCGGAAAAGGGTATAGATTTCGTTGAGAAAAATATCAATCCACCAAATTGCCCTCAGCTTCGACCCATCGAACGTTACTGGGCAATCGTGAAGAGGGTCTTCAAGAAGACTGGTAAGACAGCTGGGAACATGCAGAAGTTCAAAAAAATTTGGGCTCAAGCGTCCAAAAAATGCGATGCAACACTTGTCCGGAACTTGATGAAGAGCATTTGATCCAAAGTTCGAAAATTCGTGAAGGAATAACTTAAATTTCATCCAGTCTTCATTATAATCAAGTTTAACCTCGTACAATAAAGGATCAATTTTTTGTATGAATAAAATATCGGTTTTCAACATAATTTGAAAGAAAGTTTGTGGATAGCTTATTTTCGATACAATCCTTATGATGTTCAAAATCTGTACCGTCCCCAACATTTTGATCTTAAAGTATTAAACTTTTCTTTCTCTAAAAAACATAACGGCAACTTTAAAATCATCCTCAAAAGCTTCAGAAGAGCAAACACCAGACGGACAGAACGAATAAAAAAAAACTATCACATTTTATTGTCGCAGGAGTTGTTCACCAGCTCGTGTTTTCCTGTGCTGTCCATTTTGCACTTTTTATCCAACCAATAACAGCAACCACCACCACCATCATCATCATCATCCTTACCGCAGCAGCAGCAGCCAGGAGTAGCAGCAATTGCCACCGGGATTGTTGTTATTTTCCGCTAGATTCTTCTTCGCCTCCGCTGCATTATTGTCGCACTCGTCCCTCCCCCGCAATTGCTGCCACGCCAAGTCAAACCACGCCAAGCCAGCAGCAGCAAATGAGGTTACACGTGCTCATAAATTCCGGATTTAATTAATTTGATGTTATTTTTTAATTTACTCCAACTTTATTGGGTTGTCCCTCGGTGTGTTGGTTCCGGGGTGATAAAGGCGCATTCCTGCCGATCATGACCGGTGACTGGACCCGGAGCAGGCCGGCGACAAATGGGACATACTTATCACGTGGGCAATAACCGCACGTATAATTTCTCCGCTTTGTAATCGTCGCCCCATCTAACTAGAGAGAGAGAGAGAGAGGGAGAGGTGGGATATGGCAGTCAGTTTGTCTCTATTTGTCTGTTTATCTAAGACGCGTGGGAGTGTAAGCCCGTGGTTATTACATACATGGATGAGGGTGCCAACAACAGCAGCGACGACGACGACGACGACGATGACGTTTGCTTTTCCTCGTGGGAGTGTGTTGGAGTGATTGTAATGATAATGGCAATGTGATTGCCTTAAGCGATGCTGATGAGTTTGCATTAGAACCTGGTTGTTGTTTCAGGAAGTGCTAGGTTAATTAATTCCTCGCAATTCAGCCTGGCGGAACAACATGGCCGGGATTTGTTGGAACTGTTGACGCGGAACAAGTGGTTACGACTATTGTCCAGCGAGATTTCGAAACACAACAGAGTCTTCAAACAATGCAGTTGTCAATGCAAGGAAAAATAATGTATGGAACAATTAAAATAATATTAGATGGCAGCCTTTTGGAAGACACTTCTTGACGATTAGCAAATAACATTTCGTGTTAAAATGCATTCACAGAAAATTCATCAGTCGATAATTAACATACAGTATTGGAAAAAACATGTGCAACTCAAATCGAGCAGCCATAAAAAGCATTAGTAAATTTCAATGTTTCGAAATCGAAATCGAGCAAGTTACTGCAGTTGACGGTTCAGGAGTCTAGATGTTTGCTACATGATTATTGCAGCAATAAGCTGTCAAATAACAGTTCACCGGCAGTGTTTTGTTGACAAGAGCCATTTTGTGCTGATCAAAACTAGAGCAACTTCTCGCTTTTTTGGACTTATTCCTCTAGAAGTGTTTAAAAACGGTGGAAGAGGTTTTGTTTGTTGACAAAAGTGTTCCTACTTGCGTTATTGTACCATAGCAAGGTAAATATTGCATGATAACCATTGAGAAAGGTCAATACGCATGTTTTCCTTATATTTATGTCATTAGATACCAAAATGGCTCCAAAATAATCGATGATTACAAGAGCGGAATTTATCAAAAAACGATTTGTGACAAACACCAGGTGTACCAAGACTGTGCTCAAAATTTCGTTCAACCGGGAAGATTTCTGTGGACAATAAAGGTGAAAAACCACGGTGCACCACATCAAAAGAGGACTCTATGATCGTCAGATGCATTAAGAAGGATCCTTCCAAATTTTTCTTCAAGGTGCAAACGGATTTACAGTTATCTGTATCGGACCGGACAATCAGATGACGTGTCGTTGAAGCCGGATTATTCTCTCAACGCCCTGCGAAGAAACCTCTGATTTCACTTAGGAACCAGAAGAAAAGACTCCTGTTTGCTCAATGTAATATTGGCTGGGATGTGCAGAAATGGCGGACGGTTCTGTTCAGTGATGAATCGAAGTTCAACATCTTCGGAAGCGACGGGATTTGCCGTGTACGTCGATCGACTGAAAAACGCTAGATTCACGGTACTGCCAAAAGACGGTGAAGCATGGCGGAGGCAATGTGAGGGTCTGGGAATGTTTTTATGCGAACGGCCTTGGTCCAATTCATCGAATCGATGGAATCATGGACCGTTTCATGTACAATAACATCCTGAAAGGTGTTTTGCTGCCTAATGCTGAATGGTATATGACTTTAAAATGGATATTCCAACAAGATAACAACCCCAAGCTCACCGCCAAAATGATCAAACAGTGGTTTAAGGATAATGGTGATGGACTGGCCACCTCAATCTCGGATATGACCCTATCGAGAACCTGTGGAGATCGTGAATCATTTAATTGATCATGAAGGTGTTCGAAATAAGGATCAGTTGTTTGCACAAATCCAAAGGCTTGGGCAGTAATTCCACTAAAACTTCATTGACCACCCGATCGAGTCTATGCCTCGCAGATGAAGGCCGTCATTGAAAATAAAGGATTCACTACGAAATATTGAAAGCCAAATTGAATTTGGTAAACAACACGCGAAGTTGCACTTGTTTTGTCCAGGAGAACAACATTGACTTTTTTTTAAGAATTGTTATGTATTAATAATAATTTGTTTTGTTATAATAAACAAGAAAAGTGCTGTTTCTACAAACTAAAAAACATTTTTCTCCCAATTGACTTTTTATAAACCTTCAATGTAGAGTGATTGGGATTGACTGGTTGCAAATGTTTTGCCCAATACTGTATCACTGCTTTTAGTAGACCATTAACAAAAGGCGGTACTTACTGGGGACTCTTGGAACATCGACTGGATCTACCAAAAATTTCATACAGACTACTGTCATGCAACAAGAAGAAGACTTCACTCAACAGACCTTATCACGTAGCATAGCCAGAACCATCCAGCTTTATTAAGTTTCATAAACAGCCAAACCATCCAGCTTTATCAAGTTTCAAAGTTTTATGAAAGCCACAAAAAATTAATTTGGGTTTACTAAGGAACCATAAAGTGCCAATTGGTCTCAAATTTTATTAAGATTTGTAAGAACCTCTACAGCGTGTTTAAAACTATCTTATAACCGTGTTTTTTCAAATTCCCTTTACTCCTATCAAAGGTATTATTTCGACTTTATGAACTCGTAAAATTCTGTTTTGAAATGCCATCCTAGGACTCATTCATATTTGTGGTGAATGCGGTTTGCGTCCATTTTCGGATTCCGCTCCGTGAAAAACGTCCGTTACTCTCAAACTTCGTCTAAATAATGGTCTTCACTTCAGTCCTTGACCGTACGCTATACCGCTCGTCGCGGTAGCTATACGACTGTATTTTCCTCTCTCTTTTCGTTTCCACTTCGTTTGCGCTCTCTTAGATTCTTTCCCTCTTACCTTAGCGCTCGTCTCGGTAGCTACACGACTGTATTTTTCTCTTCCTTTTCGTTTCCTCTTCGGCAGCGCTCTCTTGAACCGGTAAAGAATAAGATTCTTTCCCTCTTACCGTAGCTCTACCTCTCTCGGTAGCTGTACGGCCCTACTCTCTTTCGCTTTCTTCTTTCTCCACGCTCTCTCGAAGCAGTATAGGGATAAATACCGCTATGGTTTATCCACAAGTAACCGTTCAGCTCACGCTTTAGCCGTGATGCCAGTTATGCTAAAGGCTAGTTATTAATAAAATAGCCCATGTCTTCACTTGTATTTATATTTTGAAACCTCTCTCTCTTTTTTTAATTCGTCTCTGATCACTACATTATTCTCTTATGGCAAAAGGGTATATGCATCATAAGATTGGACAAATTTTCATTAACAAATTGAAAAATGCTCCCTAAAATTGCTCGTTAAATTCAACAAAATATAACCATAAAGTATATGAAATGTTCCATAGACATGTGAAAACAGCTCCATAGAATAATGGAAATTGAGCATTGAAACCCGGATATGTTAATTAATGATAGATGCAATGCTAAATATATCATGAATAATCTGACAATGGTTTACTTGAAAAGTAACCTTAAGCATCAATTAGTGTACCATACGGATGATGAAAAGTACTTGATCTTGTATGGTACATTAATTGAAGCTTAAGGTTACTTTTCAACTGGATCACTGTCAGATTGTACATAATATATTTAGCATTGTATCTAACATTTATGAACATATCCGGGTTTTCAATGCTCAATTTTAATTATTCTAAGGAGCTATTGTCACATGTCTATGGAACATTTCATATATTTTAAGGTTATATTTTGTTGAATTTAACGAGCAATACATTTCATTTTAGGGTGCGTTTTTCAATTTATTATTGAAAATTTATCCAATCTTATGATGCATTTATAGGGCTGCCATTCTCTTATAATGGTCAGTTGAAAACGCATTTCAAATCCAGTGTGCCTCCAGTAAGTGCATTAGAGGACAAATTGGTTATATAGTAGTCATTATGGGTGGACAACCGAAAAAGGATGCCAAAGCAGGGAAAAATTCGAATGCCAAAATCACGCACCGCGTACTCTTACAACGTATTTGTATTTCAATGATTCTAGCGGGAACATCAAACGTCAAAATAAGGGAACATGTTATCGTTATGTTGTCGCTCTGCAGGGGTGGATTCGCGCACTTGTCTAGCGCAACATTCTGAAAGGGTTCAACACTCCTTCTCGCGAATCTAATCTCGTGTCTCTTTCACGGCCTCTTCCTCGATCGGCACGATAGCCAATCCCATCTCCGTAGCAAACCTCATGGCCTGTCTTGATCCAAGTGGTTTGGTCAAGATGTCTGCAAGTCACTGTTGATTGCCGTTGTATCTCTTTCAGCAAGCGCCGTAGCTAAATGGCCTCCTGAGTAGCCTCTAAAATGACCACTTACTCGGCCTCCATGGTTGACATCGCCACGCAGCTCTGCTTCCTGTTCACCCAAGTCACGATTGCTCCTCCTAGGTTGAACATGTAACCACTACAGGACTTGCGGTCACGGCTGTCACCCACCCAATCGGCATCACAGTACCCTGACAATAGCAAATCACAACTACATCTTCCGAGCTTCAAGCCGTAGTCACCCGTGAGTAGCAAATAGCGAACAATGCGTCACGCCTCGTTCCAGTTGGTTACTAACGGGCAAGGCAACTTATTTTTCGGCTCAGGATTTCAACTGCTGCTGCAACATCTGGACTGCTGTTGACAGAATAGGTACAGCGGGCACTCAATCAACTTGTGATATTCTTCGCTGCTTTTCCATCTTCGGGCTTCCTTGGGTCACTTAATAGTATCCCGGATCCTTAAGCTTTATCCAAGCCGAACCGTGTCACTACTCTCTTGATGAAAACACTTTGGCAAATCACGAATAGTCTGTCTGAATTCTTCTGCACACGAATGCCCAGGAAGCACTTGGTATCTCCAAGGCTCGTAATCTTCAGTTGTTCCTGCAACGCTTGTTCGACCGAATCGATTTCCTCCTCCTGTGCGCAGACCAGCATCAAATCGTCCACCTGTTCTTGCCAATACGCTTCCGATATACAAAGTGCACTGTTCAAACCCAATCTGCTTCAGCAAATCCGTCAACGTCTTGTCCCAAACTCTCGCTGCTTGGCTCAAGCTGTAAATACTTCGCTTTAATCTGCACACATTCTTCCCCTTCCCGTATACTCTGGCGGCTGGCACATGTACACTAGCCTGGGACACGAACATATGGAAGAAAAAATATTCGCTCCCTACTGATTTTTAGAAGCCTTTTGGGTCCCATAATAACTGTGCAAAATTGTACCCACTTCGTCCAGCTTCTCGGACCAGGTACGCATATTTTATATCCGGGTGTTTCACGTACATTCACCAATGGTTCGCAATAGTTAACAGCACTCAAAAGTAGAATACATCGCCACAGGTGCAAATAGGGCTGCATCTTTGTGCCACGAGTCTGGCCTTCAATCGTTCTGCCGTGCCGTCCGCATCCACCTTTTTCTTGTAAACCCACTTCCTACCGACACTGTTGCTAGCAAGAGGCGGGTCTACAAGCTCCTTTGTATCGTTCGACTCCAAAAACTTGTACTCAGCATCCACTGGCAGCAATCCATTCCTTCTTCTTACTGCAACTGACCGCTTTCTCGTACGACATCGGTTCATCCTGGTTCATCGTTGCCATGCCTACGAAAAAGTCTCCGAATCTGGCTTTCAAAACTCCTCCGGTGGAACGATGAGAATTCTCCCGCTGGGTTTCATTCTCTGGAACATGATCTTCTACTGCACCGTAGTATAACGCTTCAGCCGATTCATATCCGTTCAGATCTATTTCTTCCACAGAAAAATCTTCGGGTTCACGAACTGGTTCCGGCTCATGCGTGTTCTCCAGAACAGGAAGTGGCTCCAGCTCAACTGTTGACTCGATTGCTTCCAGTTTCCGCTCGACATATAGTTCACTATCCATTCGCCAATACTCGAGGAACTTTACATCCCGACTGATGGTGAGTTGTCCGGAAGTCGTTCAAGCTCTAAACCGCTTACTTATAGCTTTTGAGAAGGTCATCTACAATTAAAACCCCCATAAGTGTCGCAAGTAGTCCTCATTCGAGACATATATTCCTTGGTATAGACGACTTTTAACCTATAAAAGCTTGAGCATAAGCATGAGCATGAGCATGATTGACCGCCCGAGGTTGCTACTCCGTTATGGCCAGATCATCTGTTATTACACAGAGAACCAACCCAACCCAAACCCCCCCTACGATCATAATTAGTAGCGGTAACTTGATTATGACTAAATAAGTCATATTTATGTTATCTCGACCAAATGATAACAAGTGTGCTACTATGGAAAAGATTATGCTTGGAACCAGCATTCAACCTCAATGTGTAAAAACTGATGATCCCAAACCAAGTCAATACCGGCGCCGGCCTCGTCCAATTACAGGTCAAGTAGGTAATGGGTAGGAATATGTTGACGTGATACTCCCTTTATTGGAAGCCGAGAACACCTCTGAACTCCCACGAGAAATCACTGGGATGTTGGATTGAATGGTTAGGTTTGCAGCGGGATCCATTTTGGTTAATGGTGTGCTGAATTCAACTGGTCGTTGGCAGTGAATGAGATATTTAACGATGTTCCCGATTTATTCTCTGTACAGAGATGCACATTAAAGTTATTCAAATTTTGGCACCGATTTAAACCAACAGTAGGGATCCTGTTAGGGCCACTCACAAGTGTGGTTGGTTTGTTCCACCAGAATATAAAATGTGTTATAACATCGAGTTTGAGGACCGATTGAAATCAACAGTAAGGATGCTGTTGGAGCCACCTACAAGTGTGAGTGATTTATTGCCATGGAATACAAGAATACGTTAAAAACATCGAGTTTGAGGACGAATTTATACCAACAGTAAGGATGCTGTTGGGCCACTCACAAGCGTGAGTGGTTTATGTCAATGAAATACAAGAAAACGTTAAAAACACAAACTTTGAGAGCCGATTTAAACCACACCTGGAATCATCATCCCTATTACCTTGAAGCAGATAAACTTCCTTAATGATTGTATAATTGATTTTAGACCTTTAACCTATAAAGCTTAACTGAAAAGCAAACCCTGGGAGCTGCTGGACTTGAAATGCGAGTTGGATGATGATTTTTTTTCGAAGAGACAATGTCTCAAGTAGGATTGTACACAACATCCAAACAAATGCATCGGTGGCTCCAGAACACTAACTTCAGTGCCGGCAATAAACTATACTTGAGAAGAATAAGGTTGAAGAAAATGCAAGAACTATAAATCTACCTGTTCGCAAATTTGTAGAAACTACTTCTCCTCGAAGGACCCTAATGATGGGAACGAGTACGAGGGCCCCACGACATGACAACAGTCGCTCACTTGAACATCGAAAGCTGCAACATTGTTGCTTATCAGAACAAATTTGTACCACTTTCATGAATACACATTCTGAATACACCCTCCCCCCATTTTGAGTGTGTATGAGTGTGAACCCACTTTGCATAGCTCGAATGAATGTCTTCTCGGGAGCAAGTTTTTCCAGTTTTCATTGTATGTGTGCTCCAAGGGCTATACGCTACGGATGGGATGCTACAAAACTGACGCTCTAGTTTCGCTTGGACGTTGTCAATGAAGCTGGCTAGTGCATTGGGAAATCGTGCGAGTAGACTAGAACAAAAGAAAACAGGGTGAAAAGTTTTACGTCCCTCGCAGTCGGCATTTTCGAATGTGAATACATACGAGAAAGCGTTGGGAAAAGCGCAGAACTTGGGGACATGGTGTTGCTGCTCGAATAGCTCGAAAACATCATAAAATGAAAAGGTTAAGTATGTTCCTCTCGGAGTTTTCCGGACGGACGAACAGTTTTTGCCAGCTAGGGTGGTCCTACTTTTAAATATTTTTGTCGGAATAAGATTCCCTTAAACCACCTCACCACTCATATCCTGATCCTCATGTAACATTTTTTTTTTAAACTAGGCTCAAGTGCGAGTATATGTTTCATTCAATGCAGCTGACTCGCATTAATGAGTGTCTAGAAATAAAAACCGAATGTCAAGCACCACAGTCACGTAGCCGGCAGAGGCTCACCCGAGCGTGCCAAGCCCGTCGTGTTTGTCTGCCCTGGAAAGTTGGTTCATATTCTCCACGGCGCTGCTTTCTTCTCACCTTGACACAATTTGACCTCGAGGCCCGGCGGCGAAACCGGCTACGGACGGCAGCGGTTTTTTCTTTCTCGCGTAACATGCCTCTTAACGACGATCCCAAGATGTTGCCGGTATTTTATAGTGTGGGCAAGCTATTTTGATTACCTTGGCACGTTGGTGTTGGTCTTGCTACATAAAATGTGATGAAAATCGTTTGCAAATTTTGGGCTCCTCCTCCTGTTGTGAAGATTTGGCATTTCAAGTGGGGGTGGGTTCGGAAATGAAGATAACCGTTATAGCGCATTTTCGAAATAACGAAGGTCTCAAATTAAGTTTTCAAATAGACTTTGAAGCCATGGGAGAAAGTTTGAGAAAATACTCGACAGGTGCGCGAGGGGGTAAAAGCCGTACTTGCTCCTTGTTGAAAGGCTTTGTTTTACGATTATTTAAGTTGTGTGCGCTCTCATATTCAGTCAGTGATTTTATGAACCAAGGGCATAAAATAAAAACTTTTTAATGACATTGGCTTCTGACGTTTGGGGGTGGGATGTTTCGGGGGAAAAAAAATGCAAGGGGTGAGTTCCCTGCATGGCAAAGTCTTACGATAATGTTTGGCGTGCCATTTCATGAGGTTTTGGAGTATGTCGTTCTTTCGCTAATGGGAACTTGTTTGTTAGAAGTTTAGTTGTGAACCTTAAAACGAATTTGAAAGTCATTAGCTTGCTGTTATCTGAATTTCGGAGATGGGAAAGAATAACTAGATATAAGATATTATTTACAACATAACACATTAGCGAGGGATGAGCTCATACATTTCTGATTTATTCTTGATTATTCGGATGACGAAAACTCAAATCGAATTTTCAAATAAAATCTATGATAAACTTGTAGGGCTTGATTAAACTTAGAACTGTGGTACATAAGATTTACTGGAGTGTGGAGGCCACAAAGACCTCCGCTTGTACTAAAGCTCCTCATCGTTGGGAGCACACAAACCTTCGAAATGGCTCTTCGAAAAACCCAACTGCTGGTGACAAATTTCACGTCAACGGTGGAAATCGCCCGATCATCAATTAGATGATCGTTCCAATAGTGACGTTGTATTATTTCCTTGTCCACTTTCACCAGATGTGCAAATCGGATAGATACAAAGTGTTTAATTTTTTTCCCCACAACATCTAGCTCTATCCCATGTAACAATTTTAGTTTAATTCCAGCCGTATAGCACTCCTCCCAGCTTTGTTGATAAATCTATTTTCAAAACTGTTTTGTGTAACATCCCTCCTCTATGTTTTTTTTAAAACCAATACTTGTGCAAAGTGGCCCACTTTGTGGAATCACGGTCATAAGAGCATTATAAGAGCATGTAAGCGTTCTTGTGAATTTTAATATACGATTTGTACCTACCCATAAGGTAATTTGACTATCAATGATCAAGGTTTTTAAAGGCCATGATGCAAGGGTTTACCCTACTGTCTGTCTGTCTGTCTGTCTGTCTGTCTGTCTGTCTGTCTGTCTGTCTCGCTTATAGATTTGGAAACCGATGAAACGATCGACGTGAAAATTTGTATGCTGTTTGTTTGGTGGTTACAGGCCTCTTCCTCCTTCTGAAATGGGAGCTCTCATACAAAAAAAAATTACAAATTTCTGCATATCTCGAACTAATTATTCAAATAGAACAAAATTTGGCATGTACAGGTTTGATAGCAGAAAAATGTTTTGTTTAGGCGTTTGAAAGAGGGGAGGGTCCCATACGAATACAAGACAAATTTCTACATAATTCGAGAAATAATCAAATGGAATCAAAATACGCATGTTGGGATTTTTGAAGGCAAGAAATGGTTCTATTATCATTTGAGCCCCTCCCACTTCTTGAAGAGGGGACTCCAATACAAATTAAATAAAAAATTCTGCATAACTCTAGCTAATTCAGTAAATGGAACTAAACTTGGCAGGTGGAGATTCTTGAGAGCAAGAAATGTTTATATGGCCGTTTAAGACCCCTTCCCTTGCTAGAAGAGGTATCTCATACAAATGAAAATTAAATTTCTGCATAACTCAAAGAGAACAAATCAAGCAAATGGAACCAAATTTGGCATGTGAAGGTTTTTGAAGCCAGAAAATGTTTTTTTTTTTCTGAAAAGGGGGCTCTAATGAATAGAAACACGAATTACTGGAAAATATTAATTTGGTCAGATCAAAACCTCTCCCCTGTTAGAAGGCGGGTCTCATACAGTAAGAGACAAATTTCCGCATAGCTCGAGAACTAAGTAAATTGATTCAAATCAGGCATATTAGGGTTTTTGAGGCAAGAAATGTTTCAATTGTCATTTCAGACCCCTCCCACTTCTAGATGAGTGGGCTCTCATACAAATTAAACACAAATTTCTGCATAACTCGAGAACTAACTACGCAAATGGAACCAAATTTGGAATGGACAGGTTTTTGAACGCAATAGAAGTTTGCATTGTTGATTGAGACCATTCTCCTTCTAGAAGGGAAAAGGGGCAGGGTTAGCTCTCAAACAAATTAAATAAATTTCAGCATAATTTGAAAACTAACTAAGCGAATGGAACAAATGTGGCATTTTGAAAGTTTTGTGAACAGTTATGACATTGTAATATTTACACAACTGTTTTGTTCGTATTCTCCGTACATTGGAGTAACAATTATGAAGTAAAGGAGATGTTCGCTCATCACCACCATGAGGCTTGGGCTCATTTTCGTCATAGTACGGAAGGTTGTGAAAGATACGAATAGAAGTATTAAAAAATTGAGCAAAGGACTTGGATATATCTGGGCTTGATTCGAGCACTGCTATATCCAAGCTTTTCACTCAATTTTCAAAACTTCTATCCAATTTCCACAACCTGCCGTACACTTTCAACACTTTTCTTCATATATTTCATTTCTAGCAATCATTACTGTCCACTCTTGGGGTCTCATGGTGAGTGGACATCTCCATCTACATCATTGTTATGTTCTTAAGCAAATATAATGAAAATGAATGAAGATCCATTGTCATCATTTTGAACAGTGCTTATGAAATATCAAAACAAGATATGGTTTTTTATTATAATAACTAACTGAAAACTCTGTTCTAGTGAAATATTTCACACATATCTGAAATATTTTAGATCTAACAGGGTTTTGAATGTGTCCAGATTATTGCGGTTACACACCTTATGCATTTGTTTAGTTTCACGTTTGATGACCAATTTAAACAAACTCACAAATTCCACTAATAGACTGGTCAACTTTTCGTAAATAAGACGAACCAATCACCGATCAAGTGCTACAATTACACTAATATTTCTTTTCTCTCTTTACTTTTCAGGTAAGTCTGGTACCAAGGGCATGGCGTTAGATAGGAAATGTGTTATCAAAAAGTATTTATTTTTCCATACAATTTAACAAGAGGAATTTGATTGATGGAAACGGTAAGCAGTGAATGAAATTAAACGTCTGGTCCATAATACTGGGATGACTGTTGTTGGACTGGTATGGACAAATTTTTGGCACAATTCAATTTTTTACATCCCATGATATCAAAACCCTTTAAAAATAACATAATAACGGAAATATTTGAATTTCATCAGTTTTAATTCCTCTTTGAGGCCATAATCGTCAACAAGATAATAAAAAAAATCAAAACACTTGCCTCATTCGTGCTGCGCAGTTTTCCACTTACCGATAAAAACCAACCAAAAACGAAGAAATGGTACATGTTCAAGGTGATTAAACTCAGTTATTAGTTTTATATACTGTTGGGAAATTTTTACATTTTCCTACAAGAATCAAACACAACCTTGCTGAAGACAACCTATTGACAATAGAATTCAAATCTGTTTCATGTTATCAGGACAGAGTTCAAGAGGTTAGTTTGAAACCACAGACCAAGGGGATAAGAGGAGGTATATTTGATTTAATCATTTTCATAATTTGTATTGATCGATTCTTTGAAAACCTTGTCTTCTCTGCTTTTGTTTGCATTATGCGAGAAAGGCAAATCGATAGTCCAAATGTGTTTCCCAACGCGTAGGCCATCAACAACATCTTCGTCGACGTCAGCAACAATGGCCAAAGTAGGCAATCCGCAGAAATGTTTTGCTCTTCAAGCGGAACATGCGTGGTGCTAGGCGGTATCGCTGAACTCCGGCTGCGCTCGTTGTGGACTTCTGAACCATCACCGTCATAGCGCTGCGAATGTGGCGCTGAGTGACAACCACGGGATCGTTCCAGACTTTGTAGGCGCCAAGAACTGGAAATACATACTTCTCTCTGAGCCATTGTCGGTATTGATGATGCTCATAACTCAAGCAGTGGGTCTTACCGCATCACGTGGAGGGATTCCGACCACAGTCTCGTTGACCATCGATCTGTGAACTTCGAGCCATTGCAGTTCGATTATCACCTTCTCATCTACACACGTTGATCAGTCAGCGTCTATATACATGACGCAATTACAATGCAGCAAGCATTGTCATAACCGAACTGGATGATTTGTTCGATGCAATGCTGCACGCAGTCGCCTGCTGGCATTCAATTTATTTGGCTGGCTTCAGTACACACAACCCCGGCGTGGGGATCCAGCGATACCGCAATACGTTCGTGGCCGTTACATCGCCGAGATGGACGCTCAATCGGCACAGTTGACCGGTATCACACTGGATGGTGGATCGCACGACACGGTCATGGATCCAGCTGCCGGTCCTCTGGATCCTTCAGTTATAGTTCTCACCGAGCTGGCTCATCTGGCGGTGCACTACCGGGTTTATCAGCGGACACTGGCCGGATGATCATCAGCACCCAGACGATCCCGTTCACGACTACTGATTTCTTCACCTGAATGCTCAAGTCTAGAACAAAGCGAAGACAGGTGGCTCTACGATCCTAGCGAACATGGGCCGTGTTTGAAGAATGACGGCTGCTAACAGCATCAGTCCGGACGAGAGGATTAGTGTTGATGAGTTCATCGATCCGGATACCGCATTGGCGGCTATGAGCTGGCATCCACACGAACGTGCGGGACGAGTTTGGTTACCTGGAGAAATCGGTCCCGTGGTGGAATCCAGATGTTGGCGCGGCCAGGTCCAGATACGAGGAAGAGGCTGCGACCCAGAAACATGGTACCCGCAGTAGCAGGGTCGAACACAGCGGATGCTTTGAAACAGTTCCAGGAGGCGAAGGCTAAACAATGACAGCTAAAAAAGTAGTGAAGGACGCTAAAGAACGATCATGGGAGGACTTCGTTGGAAAAATATCTCCAAGTAGCACTACGGCAGAAATGTGGCGAACGATGAACATCCTGAGAGGATAGTGCCAGCACAATAAGGTGGTTATCAGACGAACCGACGGGTACACGGATAAGACGGAAGAGTTGGCTCCAACACTACTGTGAGAGATCGGCGACCTCTAGCTATCCCTCAGTGTTTCAAACAGCGAAGGAAAAAGCGGAACGTAATCGCATGGACTTTCTTTCAGATGCCAACAATATTTATAATTCGGACGATATTTATAATTCGGGGTGAACCCTGGATGAACTACTGTGGGCACTCGACAGAGGACGAAGTGTCTCTACAGGTCCCGACTCAATAGGGTATCCGGTGCTTAGACGTCTACCCGCATCCGTCAAGATTGCGCTACTCGAGCTGCTAAACAGAGTCTGGCGTAGTGGTGTATTCCCCCTCAGCTGGCGAACCGGAATAATTGTGCCAAGTCCGAAACCAAATTGCTCCGACTCAGGACCGGCAGCTTTCCGACTATAGCTGACCAACGCTGTATCGCGAAAGTCTTCGAGCGTATCGTAAACCAGCAGTTAACGACTGAGCTGGAGTCGAACGGACGGCTAGACAAGAGACAACACGCTTTTAGAGCTGGGAAAGGTGTCGACACATACTTGGCGGAGTTGGATAGAACACTGCCCAATCGCGACGAACACTGCCCTAATAGCATCACTCGATCTGTCGAAAGCGTACGAGCCACAACTTGGAAGTACGGCATCCTGCACACGCTAAGGAAATGGCAGATTGGAGGACGCATGTTCAACATATTGAACAGTTTTCTCGCCGACAGATCGTTCCGGGTAAACGATGAAGAGCACGTATCGCGTGAAATGCTGTTGGAAACAGGTTCTCAAGGGTCAGTACTCTCGGTCACATTATTCCTCGTTGCCATGCAGCCGATCTTCAGAGTGGTACCGGAAACAGTTACTGTTCTCTATACGCGGATGATATATTGTTGGTGGTTCGAAGAAACGAAGAGCGGCCTTTGTACCGCGTTTTACAAACTAACTGCAGTGAAAGCTGTCGACAAAATGGTCTAAGAGCGTCGGATTTAAAATTTCCGTGGCAAAATCGAACATTTTCTGTGGAAGCCCCAACGCCCGTCGAGAACCCAGCAGCGATATCTTCATCGACCGAGTAGCTATACCGAAAACGAATAGGATTAAAGTTACCGGTGTCCACTCTCGACCGGTTACTGTCTTTCAAACAGCATTGCAAAGCTGTTAAAGCAACATGTGAATCTAGGCTAGGGATTCTTAAGTTGATTGGTGCAACGATTCCTCGAGGACAACGCAACTGTCTTTTATGCATTGGATCAGCAATTGTCACATCACGACTTCTTTACAGCATTGGGCTCGTCAGTAGAGTGAAGGATTCGGTGGTGCAAACGCTGGCACCTATCTACAACCGGATGGTCCGATTTGCCTCAGGAACGTACGTCAGCAAGCTGTGATTCGAGTTGCATTCCGAATGCTGGAGAAAGACCATCGAAATGTCGATCTTCCAGATGTGCAAAGAGTGTCTGACTGGCTTAGGATAGTTGATTTGCAACTCCCTAACATCGCCGTTCGAATGCGGTTAGCCAATTCGGAATGTGGTATGAGCCCAAACCATACATTGTGTGGGACGTGAAGCGACAGGTTAAAGCTGGAGGTTCACCCGATACGAGTGCGTCCCATAGTACAGGAGTTGCTGGCTAACCGCTTTCATCGAGCTACGGCTATTTTCACGGATGGATCTTAGCGTGGCAATACAGTTGGTGTAGGAGTTTTTAACAGCACAAGGCAGAGAGCGTTAAGTCATCCGCCACAATGCAGTGTATTTTCTGCAGAAGCATATGCGATAAAACCAGCTATCAACGCGGCGGGAACAACAAATCAGCTAATCATCCTCTCGGACTCTGCAAGCTGTCTTTTGGCCATAGAATGTGGTAAATCACAACATCCGTGGATACAGGAAATTAAAGACCAAATACGGAATCGTCCGATTTACCTTTGTTGGATTCCCGGCCACACAGGCATCCACGGTAACGAAGAAGCAGATCGGCTCGCCAGCGAAGGCAGAAATAGCGTACCAATCAAGCGTTGCTGTCCCAAAAGAGGATGCTTTTACACAGCGTTATGCAACGACGATGAAAACGAAAAGTGATTGCTGAAGTATCTGCATGATTGCAACATTTAGCAGAAACTATGAAACACGAAGACAGAAGCAAATTTTAAGAACCCGAAGGACAGGAAGAAAAACGAAGTGTATGAAAATAAACATCAAAAAGAAATGAAAAAGGAAGACGATAGAGAGGAAGAAGTCGTGAAATAGCACAATGGAGAAAAAATGTTGAAAGGAGATAGTGAGGAGGAAGAAGATGGAGAAAAGCATGACGGACAAGAAGACGAAGGCGGAGAGGAACATTACAAAGAAGAAGACAATGGAGAAGAAGATAAAGATAAGGAATAGAATATACATGATGGAAAGAATGTGTTGGAGAGAAATATGACTGAGAACAAAATGACTGAGAAGAAGATCATGGGGAGGAAGATAACGAAACGAAAAAAAACAAAGAAGAGCATGATGGAACGAAGAATGATAAATAGGAAGAAAACAAAGGAAAACATGAGAAAAATGAAGATGATGGAGAAGAAGATGGTGCAGAGGAGATGAAGATACCGGAGAAGAAGATGGCGCGGAAGAAGATAACTGAGAAAAAGCTGATGGAGAGGATGATATTCAATAGGAAAAAAACGAAGAAAATGTAGAAGAAGAAAAGAAGAAAACCAAGGAAAAACGTGATGGTGAAGGAGATCATGGAGAAGAAACAGAACATGTTGAAGAAAAGTGCCAACGAAGGTGAATCATCTGGAGGAGCCCTAACCAAGGGAAAAAAAGCTAAATAAAATTAATTCATATTTATTATTAACAACACCATTCACCTCATATTGTACATTCTACATTTTCACAACTGAAACTGACATGAATGCATCCGATGGATGTAAAATGTCAATAATAAAAAACAACAACAACAACAAATAGTAAATGTGAAAAGTTTTACACTTTATACCTTGAAAGTAAAGCAATTTAGGGACATTTATGTCAAAACATTTCAATAAGAGTTCTTTCGACAAGAAATGTTTATGTGACAGATCTAAGCCAACACTTCTAATGTCCAATGCAATGCCGCTATCTTATGTATGACATTTCTCGAGTAACTTATTATTAGGGCTTCAAAACTTATTGTTGACAATGAATTTATACGTTTATCTCACCCGAACAACGAAAATTCCAAGATATCCAACAACTTCATATCGTATAACTTTCATTCCTCTACCAGATGTTGCTATTAATTCACAAGAGTAATTTTAGATTCAAGAAAAATCGACGTTTCAAGTCATTGTTAACAATTGACTTTAAGGCCCATATCATGAATCACTCGAGATTTGTATTGTTTACTAGACCAGATGTAGACACAGAAAACTTATTGATGGCTATACTAAGTGTGAAATTTACTTATGTCAACCTATAGTTAGTATTTTTGGTGTGAAATATACCAATTATAACAAAACAATGAAAAACGCAAAATATCCATCATTTCCTACGAATGAGCAAACGACATGCTCTTCATCTAACTCAAAATAAGACGTGTATTTAACATTTATAAGCATTTTTACTTTTTTTTACTGCGAATGTTGTATAATTTATATTGATTGAACATTGATCGAATTGAAGAATAATTTCCTAATAACACTGCATTTCTCCACAAGATGTCAATGCATCCCTCAAACCATGTGATACAAACATAACCCATCCAAAAACATAAGCCATATGATGTTCAGTGCAACGAAAAAAAGAAGCAATCCAGCAAAACCTCCGTCATCGGATTACCTCAATTGACCGAAACGACCCCCAATTTATCACAATTTGTTTCCACCCAAACTCAGCTTGAACCCTTGGCCTCTGAAAACAATCCCCAGCACTGCAATGCTCCGCAGCAAAACCGTTCGAATTCTACTGAGCACTATTCTTTATTCCAAATTCGCCATCCCACCCGGAAATGGGGCAGAACGAATCATCATCCCCATCCCGAAGGCTGCACTGCTAGCTCTGCATCGGCATCATCATCAAAGTTGTACTTATGCATTGTTCTAGCAAAAAGCGACTCTAAGCAAATGCCTGGCCTTATGAGCTAGGGGGTGGCAGAGGTGGAAGATGCTCTTAGCGGAGAGAAAGTGCAAACATACTCCATGCAGCTTCTTTCTATGATTCTTCGCACTCGTTCCGGCGGTGAAAATGCCGAAACGTACAAGAAAAGTGAATTGAAGCGATGTGCGAGTGAGGCAAAACACAAACGAAACTATGAGAAACTCCGACCAGGGATGCCAGCTTACAGCTGAAAAACTTTATGAGTCATAATAAAAAATGTAATCGATCGTTGCATATTAGGCTGAGTTAAGGGATACATACCCTATTCTTGTCAAAGAAGATGTTTCTGGTATTATTTGGGTAATTGCTGGACCCGGAACAGCTAGAAATCAGCTCCATAAACAACCCTGAGTCTATCCCCTAGAACCAAAGTAGCATTATTGAAAAGTAGTGATGAACAGTGGTTTGAGATAACTAGCTTTTAAAACTCCGGATATATTAGAAATCGAAAATTTCGTAGAAACTCCAAGGCAAGACAACTTGCCGCACGTAAATGCCGTTTTCCGGTCGTTGCAAACAACGTCAACTTGCGCGTTCCTTCCTTCTCGTGATGCATTTTCGACGTAACCTTCAACAATTTTGTGATAACTCATTGTCAAGGCATAAATAGTTTGCGGGAAACAAAAATTTCATAGAATTTTTTAAACTTCCTAAAATTTATGAACTTTTTAAAATCTGGCATCCCTGGTCCACATCCTCTTGGTTTGCCACTACCAACAAGTCCTAACCAGAAACAACAAAAGCCGTTGGGCTCAGTCGTACAACATTCTGAAGGCGGAGAATAGCAAATAATTGCAGCCTAGACACGGACTTGGCACGGGGTTTGCTTGGTGAACTGCGAACAAAAGCAAAACTGTGCACTACATTCTCCTCATCCGAGTACAAAGCCAAGTCCAATTTCTAATGAGGTGATAAAATGTTTATTACAAGCTCGAATAGGTTTTCCTCCTTCCATGCGTGGGGCTGGTAACTGGAAAGAGGTTGCGAATTTTGAGTCGAAGATGGGTTGTGGTGCAAACGAGGAAATGGGATGTTTATACACACATGCATTCAGCACTGTGGTGGAGCTGGCTGGGAAAAGTTGGCCCGTCGTCGTGAATGTGTGAATCTATGCGAGGAATTGGAAATTTGGAGTTTGGCAGTTTGCCGACAAAGTGCAGAATCCTATAAGCGGACGATGTGGATGACCGTTGTTCGTGTGGATGAGACATGTTCGTGTAACTAGATTTTAAATTGGACACTTGGATTGGTTGATGTTTGTATGAATGTTTAATTTTAGTTGTCAAGATTGGCGAGAGTGGCGTCTGGGTGGAAACTAGATCGTCAGCCATCATACCCAAGAAATACAGCTTGTTATAAACAAGTTGAAGGCACTATCTAATGACAAAATTCAGGTAATAATGAAAATGTATGCTACCTTATCTCATACTCTAATATGACATAAAAAAGCACAAAAGTGAAGCTTATACAACATAAAATTTCAAAACATGCGAGAATTATGAACTAAGCCCGATCCACTGTATTGTAACACCCTCATTTTGTTTGAGACGAGATGCAACTTTTCAACTAAAGGATGATACGGTCAAAATTTGGTCAAGGGAAAACGCGTGTAAATCGGTGAAATTCGTTTATTTAAAAAATCAAATTAAATTTCTTTTTTCAAGTTCAATTAGTATAAAAATTCAGGAAAAAATATTCAGTTAGGCTTCCGCTTTTTCCAAATCCGAATTGCCGGGCCTTACGCTTGACCCTGCCATCAGATTTTGTACAGCCACCTTGTCCACCTTCTTCGCCGCAGAAAGCCAGTTTGCCTTGAACTGCTGCTCGTCCTTAGCAGTTTTTTTGGTCTTCTTTAGGTTCCGCTTGACAATAGCCCAGTATTTCTCAATTGGGCGGAGCTCTGGCGTGTTGGGAGGGTTCTTGTCCTTGGGAACCACCTACACGTTGTTGGCGGCAGTACCACTCCATGGCCTTTTACCGTAATGGCAAGATGCCAAATCCGGCCAAAACAGTACGGAACAACCCGTGTTTCTTCAGGAAAGGCAGCAGACGTTTATTCAAACACTCTTTCACGTAAATTTCTTGGTTGACAGTCCCGGAAGCTATGAAAATGCTGCTTTTCAAGCCACAGGTACAGATGGCTTGCCAAACCAGATATTTCTTTGCGAACTTTGACAGTTTCGTGTGCTTGAAAATATCTCGCTACCTTTCCCTTCCTTTTGCCGTATGAAAACTCCTGTCCCGGAAGCTGCTTGTAGTCGGCTTTGACGTAGGTTTCGTCGTCCATTACCACGCAGTCAGACTTCGTCAGCATCGTCGTGTACAGCCTCCGGGATCGCGCTTTGGCCGTCGTATTTTGTTTATCATCGCGATTTGGAGTCACTACCTTCTTGTAAGTCGATAGTCCGGCTGGTTTTTTGGCTCGATGCACGGTTGTAGACGATACACCCAGCTTATTTCGCGGCATCTCGGAGAGATAGAGTTGGGTTTCGCTGGAAACTACCGGCAACTCTCTTTGTCGTCTCAGCGGCCTCTCGGTTTTCGATTTCCTCGATCCAGACTTCCTGGCTGTCGACAAACGTTCCCCAAACACTTTAATTACATTTGTAACGGTTGATTTGGCAACTTTTAGCAATTTTGCCAACTTTGCGTGCGAGTAGCCCGGATTTTCGCGATGCGCGAGCAAAATTTTGATACGCCTGCTCTTCTTGCTTGGACGGCATTTTGACAACTGAAGACTGATTTTCAAAATCAAAATAGAGCAACATTCTACACACACACACCTTCAAAATGAGGGGTGTTCAGGTTTTTTAAATGCAAAATTGAAAGAAATACGTCAAGTTGATATTGACCAAATTTTGACCGTATCGCCCTTTAAGGCTTGCTTCATTTAGAATTGGAACAAACTTTTGCTCATATTGTGGCGCTCCTGGTGGACGGATTTGGAAGTTCTTGCCGCCCACGTGTCGGGAATTTTGTCAGCTTCACGTATGTATTTTTGACATTCCGCAAATCGACTGTACTTTGTAAACAATCAACATGGAAGCCGAAAGAAGGGAAAAAATTGTGCACAGTTATTTGGAAAATCCATTGTGGTCTGCATCTAGGCTAGCTAAACAGCTGAAATTGCCCAGAAATACCGTATGGCGCGTTATCAAACGGTATAAGGAAACATTGACGACGACTCGAAGCCTCAAGCCAATCGTCGGAGTGGAACTGTCGACCGGAAACTGCGTGGTAAGATTTTGAAGACGATTAAGAGGAATCCCAATCTGTCGGACCGTGATGGCAGAAAATTCGGTGCTGCCCATAGTACCGTGAGGAGAACTCGACTCCGGGAAGGAATCAAGTCGTATCGAGCTAGCAAACAGCCAAATCGGACCATAAAACAGAATAGTGTGGCTAAAATCCGTGCTCGGAAGCTATACGACCAGGTGCTGACCAAGTTCGACGGGTGTCTTCTGATGGACGATGAAACCTATGTCAAGGCTGACTTCGGGCAAATCCCAGGTCAAAAATTTTACTTGGCAACGGCTCGGAGGATGTTCCAGCTAAATTTAAATTTGTTTTTGCCGACAAATTTGCACGAAAATTCATGATTTGGCAGGGCATTTGCAGCTGTGGCGAAAAAACGAAAGTTTTCGTTACAAATAAGACAATGACGTCGGAACTATACCAAAAGAGTGTCTCCAAAAACGAATTTTGCCGTTCATTCGATCCCACGACCATCCCGTAATGTTTTGGCCAGATTTGGCAAGCTGTCATTACAGCAAAGTCGTTCAAGAATGGTATGCAGAGAAAGGGGTCCAGGTTGTTCCGAAAAACCTTAACCCACCCAACTGCTCCCAGTTCCGCCCTATTGAGAAATACTGGGCAATCATGAAGAGGAGACTCAAGGCAAAGGGAAAGGTTGTCAAAGACATCAATCAGATGAAGACCTGGTGGAATAAGATAGCTAAAACGATGGACGAAGAAGGTGTGCGCCGCCTAATGAGCCGTGTTACAGGAAAAATTCGAGAATTCCTTCGAAACCGTGACGAATAATTTTATCCGTATTTTTTCTTAAAAGTATGAAAAAAACGCTACATTTGTATAAAAGTAGATCTTGAATTCAATAATAAACAACTGAAATACAGGCAATTGTTTTTGTTCCTATTCTATCTGAAGCAAGCTTTTTAACTTTAATGTGTATCATTGCGACCGAGGTCCGAGGAATAGCACTGAATCGAGCTTCGGAGGACATCAACGTCTCCTCAATAATGCTGATGCCGATCAATGCTTAGAGACGGTATGGATTTAATCAACCTAACAGGCGACTAAAGACTGTATTCGATGAAATTTGGACACACGCAATTGTTCGTAACTTTTTAGCGTGTGGATAAAAATTATTGAAATTTTAACTGAATGTATTTCATTGTGTTGTGTCAATTGTGTAATGAGTTTCGTGAAAATCGGTCGAGTGATTTCAGTGATGGCTTCGAATGAAGAAATAGTGCGCCAACAAATTTTGGGCACTCACTTCGAAAACCCAAACGCTTCTCATCGATGGATCGGAAAACAGCTCGGAATCGCACATTCAACCGTATCTCATGTGATCAAAACGTTCAAGGACCGTAAGACAACCAAGCGGAAAAATGGTAGTGGCAAAAACCGTGGCACATCAAATCCGGAGAAGCCCATGATGGTTTTGAACCAATTTAAGCGTTATCCCAACATTTCGGGATCAGGGATGTTATGAAAAAGGCGAAAGTTTCAGTTTGTTTTGTGCAGAAAACAATGAAACGTTCTGGATTACATGTGTACAAGGTCCAGAAGGCACCGAACCGGAGCGATAAACAGAACTCGGTGGCCAAAACTCGTGCAAGAAAACTGTACAGGAGTGGCTCACAAAACCGTTCTGCATTGTGATGGACGATGAGACCTACATTAAAGCCGACACCAAACAAATGCCAGGACAGGAACACTACGTCGCCACCTTCTAAGTTGGCTGTTCCGGAGAGTGTACGGAAGAAGAAACTGTCGAAATTCGCCAAAAATTCCTTGTCTGGCAAGCGATCTGCGGATGTGGCAAAATGAGTCAGCCCTTCATCACCTCTGGGACCGTCAACGGACAAATCTACAAGGACGAATGCCTCCAAAAACGACTTCTGCCCTTCTTGAGATCTCACGATGGCCCGACACTGTTTTGGCCGGATTTGGCATCTTGCCACTATGCCCGGTCCGTCTTAGACTGGTACAAAGATAATAATGTAGTTTTTGTACCAAAAGACGTCAACCCTCCAAACACTCCGGAACTTCGCCCAATTGAAAAATGTTGGGCAATCATGAAGGCAAAGCTCGTTAAAAATTCCAAAACTGATAGAAAATGAACTTGAACTAAAGAAAGTGTGATTAATGTAAGTAAGCAAGTCGGTCCTATCATTGCCCAAAATTTGATGAAAGGGGTCAAGGCAAAGGTGCGGGCATTTGGGTTGGGAGAAGAGGTTTAATAAACCAATGATGTCAAAACTTAACCATTTAGTAGTACTTTATTTCCAGAAAGTTTGAAAAGAATCGGGCTCAAGGAAAATTTTTGGTGACCTATTTTGTGTGTCCAAATTTCATCGAATACAGTCTTTACCTAGCAAAACCCCTTGTGCCGAACTATTCAATTGGTTTACTGCCCTCTGGTGTTGTCACCCGATGTTACGCGTGCTGTTACGTAACTTTTACCAATCGAGCACTGAAGATTTGCTGACCATCTCTTACTGACGTCAATGGCGTATTCTCCATTCGTAATGTGATCGAGAATGTTCCATTGAACTACTAATAAGATCGAATTTGAAGCATTGACGATTTTCCACCCGAATCTGGTTGGAGTGTTCTACTCGAAGGATTGAACTACAATGTACCGATCTGTAGTTCTGCCGGTTTCTCCTGCGTGAAACACACCGCTGCTAAGGATAGTAAAGTGGACTCGTAATCCCAGGCAACACATCTTCCTGATTTTATGTTGAGTAAACTTCTATGTAACCAAATCTAGTCATATTAAAGTATTTTCAACCGTTATAAAACTTTTGTGTTGCTTGGGATGCGGACTGCAAAGCAGACTCTGTCATCATCGTTCTGCTGAAAAAAGCCTAGCTGTCACAAAACCTGCAATGAGTATCGCAACTCAAACTTCTCGCTTTACGGCAAGCTATGTCAATTCCAAAAAGAAAAGTACGACCTGTGCAATGATAAATCTTCGACTTGTGTGGAGAAATGCAAATTGGTTGCGGCTAACCTTCCATTGGTAATTTAGCGCATTCCATCACTGCGTTTTAAATGGAATCTGCTATCTCAGATGCCAGAAGGAACCTGCCTTGTTTATGAATGCTGCCAAATGACTAAAAAGCAACTGTAACTGTCTGTCGCTGCATCAGAGCTTTGGTTATTCCTCTTTCTCGAATTATCAATCATTCGTTTACTGACTCAGAATTCTCCTGTACAGTGCCTTATGGTCCCGATTCTTAAAAATTGTGATAATCGCGAGGTTAAGAACCACAGAGGAATCACTAGCTTCTTAGCTGTTTGAGATGGTCTTGTGCAGAGATAGTTCTTTTTTAATGGAAAATCTGCATACAGACTCCTGAAGAACTCAGGGTGTAGAGATGAGGGTGCCAACTCCTCGACCGACTAAAATCTAATCCGTGGATTTAGCCTTGGTTCAAAAAACCCCCCCTCCCCTCCCCGGAACCACATTCCGATGGGCTATTGGCGATAAGCACCGCTTATGTCTCGTTACATAGGACTTTAGGAGTTTGTCCCAGGTACAGCGGCCCAGGTGTCCTGTTTTTGACACATTCTCTAGTCAGTGCAAGGCAACCTCCACACGTGAAAGGAAACTTCCCTATGTCACCAACCAATCCATTTGGATATCTCCGGAATCAGTCGGTGGATCCACCTACCTTTGGTGGAATTGTTCCACTCCTCTGCCACTAGACCATTGATGCGACTCTGTTGGTCTTACGGATACCTCTCGTATTCCTTTGCTCGAAGCGCTCTTTGTCTTCTTTTATGATGAAGTCGATGGGCATCATCACCGCTAGGACGCAAACCGCGTCGCGTGATACTGTGCGGTATGCGTTGACCACTCACAGGCACATTAGCCTGCGGGTACTTTCGAGCTTGCCGAGGTAGCTCTTAGTAATCAGAGCGGCGGCTCATGTCAGCCGCCGTACCTCAGTATAATCGTGGCGACGCTGGTCAAGAGCTTACGATTGCTCCCTGTAGTGCTGAGCTAATCGACATCATGCCGGTTAATGCCGATGGCGTAGTCGACGAGGCTGGTAAAGGACAGCTTATTGTCGATCAGAACTCCTAAGTACGTCAGGGACCGCTTTGAGGTGATGATGCAATGACTAGCACTGATCGTAGCTCTTTGCTCCGATTTAGTATTATTGACCACAGGGATCTCCGTTTTGTGGTGGGCTAGCTCCAGTTTCCTGGAGCGCATCCATCCCTCGACAATATCGAAGGAGGGCGAGACCGTTCATTCCATCTCCGCTATGGATTCTCCCTAGACCTCAAGGGTAATGTCATCCGCAAAACTGCCAATCTTTACCCCGTTTGGGAACTTCAATCTCAACAATTCGTCATACATCGTCTTCCAGACCACCGGGCCCAGGATTGAACCTGACCGAACTCCTGCAGTTGACTTGAGCACGTTCTTGGCCCGTCATTGTGTTGTACAACAATACCAGGTTCTGGAAGTAGTTGCCCAGAATCTTATATAGGTTACCCGGACCTGGGGGGGGATTTAGACCAAATTGGCGATAGCCTCTCAACTGGCGCTATTGAACGCATTTCTCACGTCCAGGGTGACTACTGAGCTAGCGAACTCCCCGCCTCTTGCGTTGGATTGCCACCTCTGCCGCCTTAATGACGGACCTGATGGCATCAACCGTTGACTTCCCTGTCGGAAGCCATACTGATTGTTGGACAGGCCATCTCTACTCTCTGTGTACTTCGACAACCTGTTGAAGATAACCCTTTCCAGCACCTTACCCGTCGTGTCCAGCAAGCATATCGGACGGTATTCAGATGGATCGCCTGGTGGCTTCCCTGTCTTCGGGAGCAATACTTGAGTCTTTATTTTCCAGGCGTCCAAGAAGACGCTCTCGTCCAAACACCTTTGCTTCACCGCCCTGAACATTTCGGTAGCCAGTGAAATAGCCGTATTGATTGCCAGGTTCGGTATAACGTCAGGTCCTGGCGCTTTGCTTACCTTTAGCGACTTGCCTATCGCAATTAGTTCCTCGTTTTTCCTTATCAACTTCATCCACGGTGCCATTGTCATGGGACAATCCTGCAGTTATGGGAGCCCAGGAACTCTGGTTGTGGCACGGAAAGAGCATCCCCTATTCAGGGAAGCCTTGGTGGCAACTAGCGCCTTACGATGCTTCGTTCTTTTGGAGTCCGACCGTGCTGTTTGCGTCCTCCTTCTACTTGCCTTATACTTTCTTTGAGCAATTAAAAAATGGAACGCAAGTTGACGTTATTTACTAGTTCACTGATCTGCAGGCAAAATTTGACTCGAAATTAATCAAGATGGATGTGTAGAACCGGTCAGCAACATGGTTTCATTGTAATTTGGCTAGTAGAACGTTCTGAGTCCCAGTGTGTCATCAAGTTTTACGAACTCGTCGGAAGTGCCTCATGGAAGCAACCTGGGTCCGTTATTTTGACTTCTGTTCTTCGTCGACGTAATGCTTCTTCTCGGATCTGTCTGTGGACTTGCATATGCTAATTATTTACAGCTGTATTTCGTTGCGGTTCTTCTGAATTGCCGGACAAATTTTCGACTGGTGTTGTCGGAACTCTACAGCGAGCTTGTCACAGTCAGCTTGAGTATTCGCAAATGTTTGGTAATCGTCTTACGTTCGCGTCACTCGACCTGTTATTTACGACTACAGCATCAACAGTAACGCGCTGAAAAGAACCAAAAGATTCAACGGTATGGGTATCTTGCTGGATGAGAGATCTACGTTCACTTTGCGTCGATTCGCAAAAATCTTCAATGTATCGCTGATCATTACGCTAGTACTAAAAACACTGTACTGTTCTCTTGTTCACCCCCCCCCCCCTGGTAAACGCTGCCTTGGTCTGAATGCCTTATCAACTGACGTGGAGTCTACGGATCGAAAGTTCTTTTGAATAGCATTACAGAATCTGCACTGACGCAATGCAGAAAACCTTCCTTTCCGGAACATTCAGAAAGCTGATTCCATTCCCAAACTTATGATCGGGGAAGTCGACCGCTTCAAACTTCTCTCGGTACTGAATATTCTAGTAGCTCCAAGAACGCTTTGCGATGGTTCAGTGCTTCAGCCATGCTTCCACCGAAGCGCTTTTGACCATTATTAACCGTTGACATCCATGATACGCACTTTTACAGCTGTATTTCCGCAAATTTGGTTACCCATCACATCGGCTGATTTTTAAAATTAGGATCTCAACAATCCCTGTGATGGTTATTTTATGAATTCTCTATCATCGGATTACTAGCTCAGCGCGATTCTTTCGAGTAGTCTAGGGAGTTCTTCAGAGAAGTTAATGGAAGTTCCTTAGAGAAATTCGGGGAGGTTCATTAGAGAATGGCAGAGAAGTTTTTCAGAAAACTATAGGAAGTTCTTCAAAAAAATTCGATAAATTTCTTCACCAGAATTCAGAAAAGTTCTACAGAGAACTTCAGATAACTCTTCAGAGAAGTTTGGAAAAAATCTTCAGAGCATTTCAGGGAAGTTTTTCCGAGGAGTTTCTTCAGAGTTCTTCAAAGGAACTTCAGGCAAGTTCTTCACAGAAATTCAGAAAAATTCTGTGAAGAAGCTCAGGGAAGTTCTTCAGAGGAACTTCAGGGATTTTTTTTACAAAATTTCAGGATAGTTCTTTACAGAAGTTCAGATAAGTTTTTCAGAAAACTTCGGAGATGCTTTTCAGAGAACTTCGGGCAAGTTCTTCGGTAAGCTTAGGAGAGAAACGCTATGGAAATTTCTCAGAAAATTTCAGAATCGTAATTTCAGGGAAATTCTTCCGAGGAGTTTCTTCAGAGTTCTTCAGCGGAACTACTGAGAAGTTCTTCAGAGGAACTTCAGGGAAGTTTTTCCCAGAAATTCAGGAAAATTCTTTATAGAAGTTCAGGGAAGTTCTCCAGAGGAACTTCAGGGAAGTTTTTTACAGAATTTCAGGGTAGTTCTTTACAGAAGTTTAGGTAAGTTCTTCAGAAAACTTCGGAGATATTCTTCAGAGCTTCGGGAAAGTTTTTCAGTAAACTTCGGGGAGAGAAATTAGGGAAATGTCTCCAGAAAATTTCAGAAAGGTAATTTCAGGAAAATTCTTCCGACGAGTATCTTCAGAGTTTTTCAGCGGAACTACTGGGAAGTTCTTCAGAGGAACTTCAGGCAAGGTCTTCACAGAAATTCAGGGAATTTCTGTATAGAAGTTCAGAGAAGCTCTTCAGAAAATTTCGGGGATGTTCTTCAGAGAATTTTGAGAAAGTTCCTTAGTAAACTTCGGGAAGAGAATTTTGGGAAACTTTTTCAGAAAATTTCAGAGAGGTAATTTCAGGGAAGTTCTTCCGAGGAGTTTCTTTAGAGTTCTTCAGTGGAACTACAGGGAAATTCTGCAGAGGAACTGCAGGGAAGTTCTTCACAGAAGTTCAGGAAAATTCTGTATAGTAGTTCAGGAAAGTTCTTCAGAGGAACTGCACAAAAATTCTGGGTTGTTTTTATAGAAATTCAGGTAAGTTCTTCAGAAAACTTCGGGGATGTTCATCAGTAAACTTCGGGGAGAGATAGTTTGAGAAATTTCTTCGGAGAATTTCAGGAAGGTAATTTTAGGGAAGTTCTTCCGAGGTGTTTCTTCATAGTTCTTCAGTGGAACTTCATGTAAGGTCTTCACAGAAATTCAGGGAATTTCTGTATAGAAGTTCAAGGAAGTTCTTCAGGGGAACTATAGGGAAGTTTTTCATAGAAATTCAGGGTAGTTCTTTACAGAAGTACAGAGAAAATCTTCAAAAAACTTCGGAGAAGTTCTTCAGAGAACTTCAGGCAAGTTCTTTTGTTAACTTCGGGGAGAGAAGTTTGGGAAATTTCTCCAGAAAATTTCAGAAAGGTAATTTCAAGGAAGTTCTTCTAAGGAGTCTCTTCAGAGTTCTTCAGAGGAACTACAGAGAAGTTCTTCAGAGGAACTTCAGGCAAGGCCTTCACAGAAATTCAGGGAATTTCTGTATAGAAGTTCAGAGAAGTTCGTCAGAGGAACTTCAGGGAAGGTTTTCACATAATTGCGGGGTAGAGCTCTATAAAAGTTCAGGTTAGTTCTTCAGTTAACTTCGGGGATGTTCATCAGTAAACTTCCGGGAGAGAAGCTTGGGAAATTTCTTCGGAGAATTTCAGGAAGGTAATTTTAGGGAAGTTCTTCCGAGGTGTTTCTTCATAGTTCTTCAGTGGAACTTCACGTAAGTTCTTCACAGAAATTCAGGAAAGTTTTTTATAGAAGTTCAAGGAAGTTCTTCAGGGGAACTATAGGGAGGTTTTTCATAGAAATTCAGGGTAGTTCTTTACAGAAGTACAGAGAAAATCTTCAAAAAACTTCGGAGAAGTTCTTCAGAGAACTTCAGGCAAGTTCTTTTGTTAACTTCGGGGAGAGAAGTTTGGGAAATTTCTCCAGAAAATTTCAGAAAGGTAATTTCAAGGAAGTTCTTCTAAGGAGTCTCTTCAGAGTTCTTCAGAGGAACTACAGAGAAGTTCTTCAGAGGAACTTTAGGCAAGGCCTTCACAGAAATTCAGGGAATTTCTGTATAGAAGTTCAGAGAAGTTCGTCAGAGGAACTTCAGGGAAGGTTTTCACATAAATGCGGGGTAGAGCTCTATAAAAGTTCAGGTAAGTTCTTCAGTTAACGTCGGGGATGTTCATCAGTAAACTTCCGGGAGAGAAGCTTGGGAAATTTCTTCAGAAAATTTCAGAAAGGTAATTTCAGGGAAGTTCTTCCGAGGAGTTTTCTCTGTGTTTTTCAGAGGAACTTCAAGGAAGTTTTTCAGAGGAACTTCAGGCAGATTCTTCAGAGAAAGTCAGGGAATTTCTGTATAGAAGTTCAGAGAAGTTTTTCAGAGGAACTTCAGGGATGTTTTTGACAGAAATTCAGGGTAGTTTTTTTAATAGAAGTTCAGGTAAGTTCTTCAGAAAACTTCGGAGATGTACTTCAGAGAACTTCAGGGAAGTTCATCAGTTATTTTTGGGGAGAGAAGTTTGGGAAATTTCTCCAGAAAATTTTAGAAAGGTTATTTCAGGGAAGCTCCCCCGAGGAGTTTCTTCAGAGTTCTTCAGTATAATTACAGGCAAGTTTTTCAGAGGAACTTAAGGCCAGGTCTTTACAGAAATTCAAGAAATTTCTGTATATAAGTTCAGAGAAGTTCTTCAGAGGAACTTCAGGGAAGTTTTTCACAGAAATTCAGGGTAGTTTTTTTAATAGAAGTTCAGGTAAGTTCTTCACAGAACTTCGGGGATGTTCATCAGTAAACTTTGGGAAGAGAAGTTTGGGAACTTTTTCCAGAAAATTTCAGAAAGGTAATTTCAGGGAAGTTCTTTCGAGGAGTTTCTTCAGAGTTTTTCAGAGGAACTACAGAGAAGTTCTTTCGAGGAACTTCAGGCAAGTTCTTCACAGAAATTCAGGAAAGTTGTTTATAAAAGTTCAAGGTAGTTCTTTAGAGGAACTTCAGGCAAGGTCTTCACAGAAATTCAGGGAAATTCTCCAGAGGAATTTCAGGGAAGTTTTGCTCAGAAATTTAGGGTAGTTCTTTATAGAAGTTCAGGGAAACTTTTCAGAAAACTTCGGGGATGTTCTTCAGTGAACTTCGAAGAGGGAAGTTTGGGAAATTTCTTCAGAAAATTTCAGAGATGTAATATCAAGAAAGTTCTTCCTAGTAGTTTCTTCAGAGTTTTTCACGGGAACTTCAGGCAAGTTCATCAGAGGAACACCAGGCATGTTCTTTACCGAAATTCAGGAAAGTTCCTTATAGAAGTTCATAGAATTTCTTCAGAGGAACTTCGGGGAAAATCTTCACAGAAATTCAGGGAAGTTCTTTACAGAAGTTCTGGGAAATTCTTCAAAAACTTCGGAGATAGATTCTTCAGAGAACTTCAGGAAGTTCTTCAATTAACTTCAGGGAGAGAAGTTTGGCAAATTTCTCCAGAAAATTCTAGCAAGGTAATTTCAGGGAAGTTCTTCCTGAGGAGTTTCTTCAGAGTTCTTCAGAGGAAACTACAGGGAAGTTCTTTAGAGGAACTTCAGGCAAGGTCTTCACATAAATTCAGGGAATTTCTTTATAGAAGTTCAGAGAAGTTCTTTAGAGGAACTTCAGGGAAGTTTTTCACAGAAATTCAGGGTAGTTCTTCATAGAAGTTCAGGTAAGTTCTTCAAAAAACTTCGGAGATGTTCATCAGTAAACTGAGAAGTTAGGAAAATTTCTTCGGAAAATTTCAGGAAGATAATTTTAGGGAAGTTCTTCTAAAGAAACAGTTCTTCACAGAAATTCTGGAAAGTTTTTTATAGAAGTTCAGGAAAGTTTTTCAGAGAGAGTTCAGGGTAGTTGTTCACAGAAATTCAGGGTAGTTCAGGTAAGTTCTTCAGAAAAAAACTTTGTGGATGTTCATCAGTGAACTTCAGGGAGAGAAGTTTGGGAAATTTCTTTTGAGAATTTCAGGAAAGTAATTTCATGGAATTTCTTCCGAGGAGTTTCTTCGGAGTTCTTCAGAGGAACTACAGGAAATTCTTCAGAGGAACTTCGGGCAATGTCTTCCACAGAAATTCAGGATAATTCTTTATAGAAGTTCAGAGAAGTCCTTCAGAGGAACTTCAGGGAAGTTTTTCACAGAAGTTCAGGGTAGTTATTTATAGAAGTTCAGGTAAGTTCTTCAGCAAACTTATAGGATGTTTATCAGTAAACTGCTGTGAGAGAAGTTGGGGAAATTTATTCGAAGAATTTCAGGAAGTTAATTTCAGGGAAGTTCTTCCGAGAAGTTTCTTCAGAGTTTTTCATAGGAAATTCAGGCGAGTTCTTCACAGAAATTCAGGAAAATTCTGAAAAGAAGTTTAGGGAAGTTCTTTGGAGTCTCTGAAATTCCTTGGTAGATATTTTTCAGAGAACTTCGGGAAGTTCTTCAGTAAACTTTCGAGAGAGAAGTTTGAGAAATTTGTTCATAAAATTTCAGTTAGGTGATTTCAGGGAAGTTCTTCCGAGGAGTTTCTTCAGAGTTCTGCAGAGGAACTTCAGATAAGTTCTTCATAGAAATTCAGGAAAGTTCTTTATAGAAGTTCATAAAAGTTCTTCAGATACGTTCAAGAAAGCTCTTCTGAGAAGGTAACGGAAGTTCTGCTGAGAAGTTCAGAAAAGTTGTTCCGGGTAGGTTCAGGAAGTCGATTAAATTCTCTTTGCTTTGAGGTTTCAATTTATTCGTTTAGTACCAGTTTTAAAAGCAGCAAAATTAAATGAAATTTAAATGACACGTTTATTTAAAATTCGTATATTATTTTAAAAAGAAGTGGCTGTAGAGTTAACGTGATGATGGCAATTTTCCAATTGTGTAAGAGTATTAGACGGAAAGCTCGTTTGTATAAAAAACACTGCAAAGAGCGTCAATGATTGTTTAAATTATAAAAGTAGTTCATCCGCATGCTAATAGCTATGATGCATGACGAATACAAATTTACGTGACTTTGGAGCAAAGGAAAGGATCATTGATGGTGGGATATTTGCCGATTACTGTTAGGGAATCTGATGCAGGATTTCTGGTTCCTGAGATGCCTGTTTTGGGCAAGTTGTATGGCTCATCTGACGCGAGGACAATCAGCTGCTCTGGAGACATTCTGGCAATTACTTTCTCTTCATAGGCCTGCTCAAATTGGTTATTGAAGTTCCTTAGAGCCATTGAATATTTGTTATACAAGGCAGTAGCCCATAAAGGCCCATAAAGTCTCCAGCAACGAGTTGGTCGGTTTACCCAGAGCAGTGTCCCGTTCAGAGCTGGTAAATCTCACGGCCATCATTTGACAATGAAAAAATAGGGAATCTCACTGTCACGAAAAGACATGAACTATCATGAGATTTCTTGTCATTCTCACACTATCATGCAGTCATGAGATTTTGTCTCATGCGGTTTTGTTTTACAAATATCTAAATAGTGTACCTAAAACTAGCCAAGCAATAATATGTAATCGACAGAGTGGACGTTTTATTTCAAGTTTTGTTATGAAACTTACAATTATATCAATAAATATGTTTGTAATTGCAATGACCAAAACTCTGTCACGTGTTGTCATGACAAAAATTCCGGGCCAGCCCTGGTCCCGTTGTTTTGGTTTTTTAAATTCCGTGGGTATGGACACGAATTCGACGCAGTTTGAGAGAAGCGCCATCTCATCATGTGATGACATTTTACACTTCAAATTGCGCAATGCTGACTTTGGTTTCGATTCACTCGTTTTTTCAAGTTTCAAAACGGAGGATTGTATGGTTGGAGTCAGCGATCCAAATCAAAGTTTGAACATCGGAACTGCTAGAATCGGATTCTGCCTCGCAACATTATCATCTTGAAAATAATTAGTACTTAGCTAAGCATCGGAATCCCCTGGTCTAGACTTTTTTCCGACGAGGAATTACAAAGCAAACTAATATACTCACTTTAAAGTATACACTTCCACAGGTGATCGGGATTAGTTGGTTCCGACAACATCGGATGTTGGTCCCACAGCTCAATGAAGTGGAATTTCTTTCTTCGGTTCATTTTGCTTTAAACATTATCAAGAACCTCTCATGTTGATGGGACATCATGACTACTGACGATTTTCATAACTCAATTCCCAAGATTTGGAGACGGTAGGTGGTTGGCATAAGGTCTTCCATCCGCGGTGACGGAGAACCTCCATATTTGCGCTATTAAAGTCTACCCTATGACTCGTGTTCGCACAGAAAACTTCGGAGCTGTCCAGAAATTCAATGGCCAGATAATCAAACAAATGAAGAAACTCATTCACTTTATGGACTTTATATTTGAACACCCACATACACAAGTGGCTTAACGAGTAAACTGAGTCTGTGTGATGAACAAATACCTGATCTTCGATAGAGAATGGAACATCGAGAGCAGAAAGTCTCCATTCGTTATTAGAGTAAGTATCGGTGCCTATACTATAACAAGATATTACACCGTACACCATCGGAGGATTTCAAAGAAATACAATTTAAAAGTTGGTTACCATCATCATCATTCGCTGCTTGGCTGTAAGGTGGTAATTTCGATGTCAAAAAAATATCCCAAACAACTTTCAGTGAAACAGATAAGAGTCAACAGATTTCGTCTTCTTACTAGACACAACCATCCATACGAGCATTAAGACACCATATTTAAACAAAATGCAAACAAGCCCAGACTGTCACCCGACCATCGCCTTTACAGCTCTAACCTTCATATCTACATTATCATGAGACATCAGGATACTCAACATACTGTGGATACCCATAAGTGAAACCGACGCCATCATCGTCGTCATCATCATCATCATCCGCTCTCGCACACACCTGGACTGGAACCGGCCACTCGCCGGCATCCATCGAACCATAACGAAAAACCGAGGACCGGGTTTAAGTATGTACCCATGTATGTATGCTTAAAGGTCGTCGCGTCGATCGTTCATTTCAAGTGAGCAAAAGGTGCGCTAAAGAGCGTGGTCCTTTTCTTGCCATCATCTGGGCTCGGTTGGACTCACATGGAGGTCATGAAAAGGTGCATTATTTTCAACATTCCGACGAGAAGGTGCTGCCACACATTCCACCCGGGTTTCGTTTAACCAGCCGGGGTGAGGAAATGTGACCTTTTCACGGTTGGGAAGTTTTTCGAGGCAGAAATTCTTCCGCTGGAACATAATGGAGACGCAGGGTCATTTTCATGAAAACCTCGTAAAGGGAAAATTTGTTCCCGACGATATTCGGAGATTTCGTGCCAGATAGGGAATCAACGCCAACTGCGGTTAAACCTACACAATCATTAGCCAGCGAGCGTGGAAACAAATCTGACAGTCATCATGGCAATTGCTACGTGAAGGGCAAACATGGAGGGTGGTAATTTTCCTCTGAGTTAACGAAACCTGGAGTTCCCCATCAAATCACCGACTGACGACGACGACGACGCCGACTGCCAGCAGCGTGGAAAGTGTGCTATTAATTTCAATTCCTCTGAGTTAGTATGTTGGCTTCGGAATGGGTTTCATCACGAAGTGAAAGTGAAATCATTGAGGCAGCCAACCAGCGATAATATGGAGAATAACGGCATTAACCACTTCCACCAGGGTAGCAAGTCAGGTGCTCTCGGCTCGGGGTAATTATTTTGTTACAGTACCAACACACCCGCACACTCCACTGCTCAGCGCCTGGCAGATTTTCGGCTTTCACCGAAAAAGTGACTGATGAATGCTTGATTTTTCTTTTTCTTTTTTTATTGAGACTTTGGCCCCGGATTCGTTAGCAGCCAATGGCGAACGAAAACTGGAAATAAATCAATATTCATGTAGCAATAAAAGTAAATAAAGCGTTTACAGGGTCGTCGACAACTCTCAAATGAGCGGGTGGATGGAGGGGGTTGTTTCTGACAGCGATCGGTTACAAATGATCGGCTATTGTGCCACACTGGGTCATGGAGCGGTGGTGGGGTTTTAGTTGAATGATGGGTGATAGCTTCTAGCTTTAAAAGTTAATCAATGAATGATATTGATTGGGAACTCCATGTTTCTACCAGAAAATCGCGTGATTTTATACATAGCCTTGTGGTTCTAATTGGAATCTTCAAATGAGTAAATGTAGGTATAAGATAAGCTGAAACCAACTTTGGATTAATTCGAATGAAGAATCGCAAGAATTTGCGATTCTTCACCAAACAGACAAAGTCTCTTATCAGCAATTCTATATGAAAAATATATATATATACAAGCTATAAAAAAAATTAGGGTGACTGTTCGCGAGTGGAATGTATGAACGAAAAATTGCTTCCCTTAACGGAAACCGGCGGATACTCCGAAAGATCACAATTTGACTTTGACGGATTCTCGAATGACGTACACTTTATAGTTTTTCTTAAAACTATACTTTATTTTAACTAATTTTACTCTCGGTCACTTTCAATGTTCACGCAAGCCGTTTTTACAAGGATGATTTCCACTCTTTTGTACAGACCTATTCTTGTACGCATTGCTGCCGTCTTCTTAATGGCTGCGTCTGGTTGTGACGTTCATGTAGCGGTTCTTGTAGCGGACTTTTTTTAATCACAGGGTCAATTATAGAAGTCAACTCGAGCAACTCGATTCGACGCTTGTCACTGCCGATTCGAGAAAAAAATAGCGCATCACAGAAGCCGATTGAGTTTGATCGATTCGGAAACCGAACTCGGCTGCTTTACTGTAGTGTTGACATTTTTCAAAAGTTCACTGAAATATGACACCATGCATTAATTTAGGACTTTCATCAATTTGGCTGTCATTTTTGACAGTCGAAGAATAAGTATTTACATTTCGCAAGGCTCGAACGCATGATAAGGAAGCGGAACGGCAACGGCAGCGGAAGAGCCCAATCTGACTAAACCTCCTTGTCGATTAGAGAACTGATTAGATCCATTCTAGTTGATTCCAATTGTACATCTCGACGTCATTGGCGACAACTGTCAAACTTACCGTTTCCGTTCCGTTTCTGTCCACATTGCGTTTGGGCCTTTACTCTTGTTGTGTGAATTACACTTATGTTTTTGTTATTCAGAAAACTTCATTGGAACGCTGTTGCTAAGTTGCGGGGATTCTTAAAGAGGCTAGTCACTCTGCCACATTGTGCTTGTGTTTCAGATTGTCGAAAGTTGTTTTTGTGTTTCAAATTATCTGTCAGTAATACAATCGAACATGTTGGCTTCTTGGCAATCATGAACCTTTTTGACGTTTAATACACGCACACTTATGCATCATTTAAATCACATCAGTGCAAGAAAGAGGGAAACAAAACAGTGAAAAAACAAAGAATCGATTCGTTTAAGTGGTTCCACAAATAAATTTGTATTTTATATGGTAACGAGTGTGTTTTTGATAATGTTAACACATGGTGGCCGAGTGTTTTTCCCCCAGGGATTCTGTGAACTTTTGAAGAATTATTGAAAAATGCTTTCCAATGGTATCTGAACTTCTTGATTTTTTTTAAGGGTGATGGTTAAAATTTGGTCAAGGGAAAACGCGTGTAAATCGGTGAAATCGTTTATTTAAAAAATCAAATTAAATTTCTTTTTCAAGTTCAATTAGTATTTTCAGAAAAATATTCAGTTAGGCTTCCGCTTTTCCAAATCCGAATTGCCGGGCCTTACGCTTGACCCCTGCCATCAGATTTTGTACAGCCACCTTGTCCACCTTCTTCGCCGCAGAAAGCCAGTTTGCCTTGAACTGCTGCTCGTCCTTAGCAGTTTTTTTGGTCTTCTTTAGGTTCCGCTTGACAATAGCCCAGTATTTCTCAATTGGGCGGAGCTCTGGCGTGTTGGGAGGGTTCTTGTCCTTGGGAACCACCTGCACGTTGTTGGCGGCGTACCACTCCATGGCCTTTTTACCGTAATGGCAAGATGCCAAATCCGGCCAAAACAGTACGGAACAACCGTGTTTCTTCAGGAAAGGCAGCAGACGTTTATTCAAACACTCTTTCACGTAAATTTCTTGGTTGACAGTCCCGGAAGCTATGAAAATGCTGCTTTTCAAGCCACAGGTACAGATGGTTTGCCAAACCAGATATTTCTTTGCGAACTTTGACAGTTTCGTGTGCTTGAAAATATCTGCTACCTTTCCCTTCCTTTGCCGTATAAAACTCCTGTCCCGGAAGCTGCTTGTAGTCGGCTTTGACGTAGGTTTCGTCGTCCATTACCACGCAGTCAAACTTCGTCAGCATCGTCGCGTACAGCCTCCGGGATCGCGCTTTGGCCGTCGTATTTTGTTTATCATCGCGATTTGGAGTCACTACCTTCTTGTAAGTCGATAGTCCGGCTCGTTTTTTGCCTCGATGCACGGTTGTAGACGATACACCCAGCTTATTTGCGGCATCTCGAGAGATAGGTTAGGGTTTCGCTTGAAACTACCGGCAACTCTCTTTGTCGTCTCAGCGGCTTCCGGTTTTCGATTTCCCCGATCCAGACTTCCTGGCTGTCGACAAACGTTCCCCAAACATTTTAATTACATTTGTAACGGTTGATTTGGCAACTTTTAGCGATTTTGCCAACTTTGCGTGCGAGTAGCTCGGATTTTCGCGATGCGCGAGCAAAATTTTGATACGCTGCTCTTCTTGCTTGGACGGCATTTTGACAACTGAAGAGTGAATTCCAAAATCAAAATAAGAGCAACATTCTACACACACACACCTTCAAAATGAGGGGTGTTCAGGTTTTTTAAATGCAAAATTGAAAGAAATACGTCAAGTTGATATTGACCAAATTTTGACCGTATCGCCCTTTATCATACTTCTCTGCTAAATTTCAGTGAAATGTTCTTACTAATCAAAGATTTGAAACGAGGTGAGATGGAAACCAAGGAATTGTAGTTCTTACAGGAATTTGTGTCCTACCTCACAGTATGATGCGAACGGTTGGGAAGCTGGTGTTTTCCATATGTTAATATGGTGTCACGAGCAATGAATAAATCGATAATAGTAGTGGTAACAGTGATTATGTGAAATTGAAATGTTGGAAAAAGTATTCAGAAACAAGCTATTTCAAGACTTGTCGAAAGAAGTGCAGATTTCAAACAAATACCGGTTCTCTGGATCAGAAATCAGCCGTTTTGACAGATGTCTTAAAAACATGTACCAATAAACTAGTCGAACATAAATTTGTTTTAGTAAAGAACCTCGAACAGCTGGTACAATTTGGGTC
>JASCZW010002007.1:0-79254 GCA_034211315.2 Aedes japonicus
TTTTGTACAGCCACCTTGTCCACCTTCTTCGCCGCAGAAAGCCAGTTTGCCTTGAACTGCTGCTCGTCCTTAGCAGTTTTTTTTTTGGTCTTCTTTAGGTTCCGCTTGACAATAGCCCAGTATTTCTCAATTGGGCGGAGCTCTGGCGTGTTGGGAGGGTTCTTGTCCTTGGGAACCACCTGCACGTTGTTGGCGGCGTACCACTCCATGGCCTTTTACCGTAATGGCAAGATGCCAAATCCGGCCAAAACAGTACGGAACAACCGTGTTTCTTCAGGAAAGGCAGCAGACGTTTATTCAAACACTCTTTCACGTAAATTTCTTGGTTGACAGTCCCGGAAGCTATGAAAATGCTGCTTTTCAAGCCACGGGTACAGATGGTTTGCCAAACCAGATATTTCTTTTGCGAACTTTGACAGTTTCGTGTGCTTGAAAATATCTGCTACCTCTTCCCTTCCTTTGCCGTATAAAACTCCTGTCCCGGAAGCTGCTTGTAGTCGGCTTTGACGTAGGTTTCGTCGTCCATTACCACGCAGTCAAACTTCGTCAGCATCGTCGTGTACAGCCTCCGGGATCGCGCTTGGCCGTCGTATTTTGTTTATCATCGCGATTTGGAGTCACTACCTTCTTGTAAGTCGATAGTCCGGCTCGTTTTTTGGCTCGATGCACGGTTGTAGACGATACACCCAGCTTATTTGCGGTATCTCGGAGAGATAGGTTAGGGTTTCGCTTGAAACATTCCGGCAACTCTCTTTGTCGTCTCAGCGGCTTCCGGTTTTCGATTTCCCCCCGATCCAGACTTCCTGGCTGTCGACAAACGTTCCCCAAACACTTTAATTACATTTGTAACGGTTGATTTGGTAACTTTTAGCGATTTTGCCAACTTTGCGCGCGAGTAGCTCGGATTTTCGCGATGCGCGAGCAAAATTTTGATACGCTGCTCTTCTTGCTTGACGGCATTTTGTCAACTGAAGAGTGAATTCCAAAATCAAAAATAGGAGCAACATTCTACACACACACACCTTCAAAATGAGGGGTGTTCAGGTTTTTTAAATGCAAAATTGAAAGAAATACGTCAAGTTGATATTGACCAAATTTTGACCGTATCGCCCTTTACCATCAAGCATGAGTACGGTATAAAAGAGAAACAGCGATTGGCTGGTAGTCACGAAGTACATTTCGTGCATTTTCCAACAGGATGTAATGATAGCATTTCACCAGATAAAAAGCATTATGAATGTTTCATACCAAATACGAGACACTTGTTCTATGTACAAAATCCATGTTTACGAAAAGCGTGAAAACTACTTTACAAAAATAAATTTTCAGTGTACTGGATTCCCATGATGTTGGGAAGATATTTCCAATTGCAAATCTTTCCGTGTAGTTTACTTCAGCAATAGTACCTATGCAATCCTGCTGTTTTTTGTATACATATTTGTTTTTATTTTCTGTCTTTCTTTCGTTCCATTATTGCACAGTTTGGTCATGAAAAATCAACCAAGCCACGCTCTTTATCGTTGTCTTGTAATGCGAGGCAGTGAATTTTAGTAGTAAGCAGAAAAGAACAACTTAAAACTGACGAAGACAAGAAATTGATAATTGGGAGGGTCTGCTAAGTGTTGGCCTAATATTCGACATACAATAAAAGAGGGGGTGGTGTTTCTATCACGGTAGTTCCATTTCATTTCCGGATCAGTTCCATAAATTTTCCATTTCGGCTCCATTTCGGCTCCATTTCGGTTCCAATTTGGTTTAAATTTGGTTTCATTTCGATTCCATTGCAATTCCATTTCAATTCCATTACAATTTCATTACAATTACATTTCGAGTCTATGTCGGTTCCATTTTAAATCCGTATCGAATCAATTTCAATTCCATAACGATTCCTTTTCACTTCCGTGTAATTTTGTTTCCATTTCAATTTAACTCACGTTCAATTCAATGTCAATCATTTAACGACGGTTTCATTTATTCTTTTTCCTCTGCTCTCAATTTCTGCTATATACACTTGAGTCACCGTGAGGCAACGAGTGTTCATTATGGGTTTCAAGAGTTGAATACTGTCCAAGTCAAACTCTACAAATCAGGAAGTATCATGGAAATCATAAGCCGTATTTAATGGGATAGAATATGATATGTATAATTAAATGAAACTGTACAACCTGAATAGTCAGAAAACCTAGGCAAATTCTAAAGTAAATAAAACTAAATATCTCGGGATTGTAAAACTGAGGGCATTGGCGAAAGACAACCTGAGTCATTAACCCTTTTTCTAATTCAAACTTTTAGGTGTATCACTAGAAGATATCGAAGTGCTGTAAGTAGTAAACATAGGCCCACCATTGCAATTGAGGGTTACCTAGACATATCATTGTGGCAATACTTCTTGGGGTTGACTTGAGTACTACTAGTTGTTAACATAGACTTAATCAAAGGACTGAATGCCATCCCTAAAATTATTGTTTTTTTCTAGCTACTACTCCAAATGGCCTGGAGATGACTTCAGCACTGGTGGCTATCAACTTAGATAGCACTTTGCTCCGGATGACCATTTCTAGGAAACATCAGGAATCATTAAAGAAAGCCCGTGACTTGTAGAAAACTGTATAAATTTTACTACGGTCCAATACTCAATATTTCAACTAGTGCTTAAGCAGCCAATATTGGCTAGTGCTTCAAAGGTTTTGTCCATAGTAGAGGTGACGCTTGGAAAGAGTCTAGTCTTGACAACTAAGCCCACAGAAAAAATCCGTGCCCAGATCCGTGAGCTGCAGTTTTGAATTCGAGAACAAGCAAAAGTACACCGTGAACTGATGCACGTAATCGGGACCTAGTTCACGCTTTTGGGTTAAAATCATGAAAAAGTGAACTAGTTCACGGTCCGTTTTCATTTTCGTGAACGCTTTTGTGTGTGTGTGCTGACACGCAGCTCCAGCTAGATACCCTCATAACAAATTTAAAACATGAATTACATTAAATTACTTTATTATCAAGTATGTTAGTACTGCAGCGAATGAAATATGAAACAACTCTGTTCTAAAACAATTGGAACTAGTTCAATACGAAGTAAAACATACTTAGTACTCTGGTAAGTAAGTCCTTTCGAAACTGGAAACTAACAATTGAACATAAAGTGCACCTGAGAAGTTTAGAATTACTCAAATAAGAATTTAATAAGCCATGGAAGCTTGAACGCATTTAAATATTAAGTGAATCAGCCATGCAAGATATAGATTTACATGAATATGAAGTGAATCAATGCTGAATCGCTTGAATACTAAATTATTTCCCAACAAACATTAATGCTGAATAACTGTTTGTTCAAACAAATTTGGAGAAGTTGTTCAGCTTTTTCTTCTAGAAAGCTGGATAACTTCTCCAAATTTGTTTCAACAAACGGTTGTTTGATACTGATGTTTATTGGGTTTAGTCCTCAAGAATTATAAATGAGCCCTGAAATGCTAAAACATTACTTGAACAAAAGATTGAAACCAGCTGAATACTAAGTGAACTAGTCCTAACATGTTTTGTATAACATAATTACGAAGTGAAAGATACCTGTAAAATGTGGGAGCATATGTATGAATATGATGTGCGTCAGTCTAAGGCCACTTGAATATCAAGTTAGTATATCGTGAAAAATTTGGCAATAACCCTAGAAAATTTGTAATCACATAAAAATGAAATAAGTCAAACATCATAAGTGTAAAAACCAAAACAAAAAGTGATAATAATGAAGGCCTCCTAATGAACTCAGTCTGTTGGCGCAACTTTTACGGAAAACTATGCTGGAGACGGATTGTAAGATTTCTCGACAACCCGGTGAAATCTCAGTTAATAACCGTGGAAGTGTTTACAGAATACTTGACCTAGAAAGTTGAGAGCAGGAAAAACTACCAAGAGAAAGCCAAAATAGCCATAATATAGTCATTGAAGTAAAACTGAACTGCTTTGCTGAAGGTTCAAACTTTTCAGGTAGCCTGGATCACGATGTAAACTCGTTTTAAAACGCTATATTTTCAGTGTTCACTAGCGTCACGTAGTGGCCGCTTTCCTAATCATACTCTCCGCTTTCCGGAAGCCCTTCACCTTCTGAATACTTTTTCTGAAGGTTCGAACTTTCTAGGAGCTCAGGATCACGATATAAACTCGCTTAAAAATGCATCCTCTTACATGCCCACTAACACCAGGTAGTGACCGAATTCCGATTGATACTCTGCAGCTTCTGGTAGCCCTTGGCCTTCTGAATAACTTTGCTCAAACTTTCTCGGGATCACGATATAAACTCGTTGAAAAATGCACATGCTCACTAGCGCCACAACGTGACCTCTTGGGCCATATAACTCATGGCAAGGAGTAGGCTGTGGTTTTGAGCGTTGAAGACGTTTTTTTAATCTCTGTCATGTGTTCGAAAAATTGCTAAGGAATCGTGCTTCACGCACTGAAAAATGATGTACATACTATTACCAACTACGCAAGAGTGCTCAGGTAAAAACCAAACAATCCGGTAATTTAGCTTTTTCAGAAAACAAAATAACACTTGAATCTAACCTTATCTGGATCAATTACGATTACACTTGAGCATTCATCGACGTGATTCCCTTTGAAAATACATTTTGATTAGCTCCACCAAACAAAAAGGTCGAAGATCAAAACAACTTATGTTGAAACAATTTGACTGTTTATCAAATTTCCACCCTCATTTTCTCCAGTGCTATTTGTAAGTTCAAACAAAAATGAAACCTTCATGTGCAGTAGTAATTTTCCCCCTAAAGGACACAGAAAAAAAACACATCATTCTGAAACGTGATCCCTCGCTTCCTAGAGGTGCATTAACGAGCGCAACGAAAACGGCCAGCTAAATGGTGCAATTCATCCCGGAGCTTCGCTGTGAGCCATGAGACAGGCTTCAGATCTTCAGCCAACAAAAGAGGAACGTAAGACAGAAAAGTAAATGAATCCAATTAATTAACAGCTATTTACAATTTACACCATTTTCCTCTTTCGTTACCAATTTTATGCCCCCGATCCCGGAACGGTTCTCGAAGCGCTTCTTGTCCAAGATCCCAAAAATAGTCTCAGGAAGCGAACGCAGAGCAGAGCCGGGCGTCTGACGTTGGCACATGAATGACAGGCGAGAGCGGCCGGCGCCTTTCGGGAAAGTCTCTCGGATCGTTCTTCCAGCGCTGGAGCTGATGATGATGACAAAGATGAACATGACACTCAACGGGGATGCCACACCACTCTGGCATCCACCCGCGCACCGACTGGCCGTTGACTGCATTCCTAATTGTTCCTCGCCATTCGGGTCGGATGGTCGGCCCGCGTGGGTTTGTTTCACCGAGATGCACACCCAGATGGCACAAGGAAACCAGATGGTGTTGGTTAGGACAGATGTGCCACAATTTCCATCAGGAGATATGTATGGGATGGCAGATAAGCCCATGTCAAATAAATGTTCCTCCGTCACCCTTCGGGAGGCGATGAATATTTGAAAAGGTCTAAATGAAATGCCACCCGCCAGCCGGATTTGATCATGTGCATTTTACGATAAATTGATAGAACACTCTTCCATCTGTGCAGGAACTGAAATCTTTCCCAAATTTATCATGTAATCCTTCGCTAAGTAAGCCAATCAACAGCTCGTTAGCTGCCCTAATCTTTCGAGTCAGACATCGTTCAAGTCATCGTTCAGAAGAGCAAATCTTCCATCTGTTCGGACGTGATTACCCTCCGAATCCAAACGACTGTAGAATGAAAAGATAAATGAAGTGTTAAACACGACACGGCGACGATTTGACTGCTGTGCCTCAGTACCTACTGTAGTGACAAAGTGGCGTTCTAAAACCACACTACAGCTGTTCCTTCACGTCTGCTTTTATCTTCAGACGGAAATTCCTCCCACAGATAGAAGGAAAATCCGAGACGCGTGCTAACAATTAATCAAACGCTTCAAATTCCTTGTCACCACCGACAAGCATCTCAACATGTCTCTTGTCGCACACCGGTGCCGAACTAGCTGAGTGGAGGTAGCAAGTATCGAACGAAACACATAACATTCCATGCCGTCTGTCACTTTGCTGGAGAAGGGAAGAAGAATTAATTGTCGCTTTAAACGATTCTCACCTCACCACACCGTGCGTACCCCAGAACTATCCAGAATCAAAACACCAGATGACGTCTGGAATGATGATCGGCTTGCAACAGTTTCAATGTTTAGGCGAGCATAAGCAAACAAACCCAGTGTTCAACGATAGACCCGTTCAGAACTAAAACAAATACGGAACCAGTCGGGATTTTATTGACTGTCCCCCCCCTCACTATATGTGTCTGCAGTAAATGTCAAATTTTCAATATCACATTCAGGGAACACGATACTCACCGTGACACGTCCGACCATCGTGCTCATCGAGAACGAAGCCATGATAGCAAGAGCACTGGATTTTCATGCGAGATTCGTGTCCGTGATGGACCACGTGGCATTCATGGTCGCATCCACCTTGATTATCGCCACAGCTTGGTACTTTATCAGTGGTCACCTCCGTATCACTTTCACCTTCTTCCTCTTCTTCTTCACCATTATTGGCAGCTTCATCTTCAGTCTTGGGGTGAGAATCGGGAGGATGTATTTGTTCTACTCTGGCTTCAATCTCCTCACTATGATGATGATGATGATGATGATGATGATGTCCATGCACGGCTGTGGAATGCGAAGTTGATTCCACATTGATATCATCATCCGTCGGTTTATCCGGAACAATCGTCGTCGCAGGCGTTGTTGTAGTTGAAGAGGTATAATCCGGTAGCTCTTGCTGTTTATCGCTTTCTTCCTCCAGCTCAGGTGGTGATGGTTTTTGTTCTTCTGCTTCTTCCTCGTCTTCTTCGTCGTACTCTGAAATGAGATGATTGCGAAAGGAAACGGATATTAGTTCAAGCCTCCGATTGATTTGGTATGCCGAAAAAGGATCACTTTATTTTCTAGAGCTTGGGAAACCAGAACATTCGACACTTGGTAGAGAGTAGGCTGTGGTTTTGAGCGATGAAACTTTTTTTTTCCGTCATAGTACATGTTTTCCACACGCGCTCCGCTAGCTTGCCTCTAGTGTTGGGAATCAAACATCTTTGACAGTGGTTTATTTACAATTATCTACCGAACAACTGCTGCAAGTTCGATCAAAGTAGTCGATCGCGTGCAGGCATAATGTCAAATGGAACTCGAAAAAAGAAAAAAAATACTTAGCAGAAACACTTGGAAAATCCAGAGTGACCCGGTTGTCAAGCTGACTTAAGTGCTGAAGATGCAGAAATCAACAGTTTTTCGAGTGCTCAAAACCTACAAGGAAACACTGAGTGTGAAAAGAAATCATTGACCTACGAAAAAACTGGAATTATTGAAGAATTGTGATGCTATTCCATATGGGATTTAGCGCCCTTCGGTTGATGGACGAGGAGGCATCCGCTGCAGCGTGGATGGCGAGTTGGTGCGTTTCTAAAAGTCAAAAACGATCATCCATAAAGTTTGAAATGGTGAGTTTAGACATAGTTAACGGACATCGATGAAAGAAAATCGCAAACCCTCGCCAGGTTTGATGTTTTTTTTTTTTTTGAGAGCCAATCTACTAAAATAAATAATGAAAGAGCAGCTTTGGCAGAATGCCAAAAAAAAAAAGGCAACGTTGCGTATGAGCCGAATCACACATTTTCACACTTCTCTAATCTAATCTAATCTCATACTAACGCAGCCAATTCTTGAAAGCATCCTGGAAAATGATGTTTTCTTGAATACATCATTTTTCTTGTCATCGGCCAGGCCAACTGCGTAGTATGTGCCGCAGAGAGGATTCAAGAAATAGAGCGATTCCAGAAAGATCTAAAATCGCTTTACTACTCTGAATCAAGGGAAGGAAGAAAGCGTGGACCTCCCGTACCAAACGCTTCCATGTTGAGTTATACAGTGTGATAATTTGTACCTTATCGTTGGGAGCATAGATGCTAGAAAGATTAGTTTATGCTCCTTTGCCTGTGGGTGAACTTTTTGGCATTTGAACCAAAAGCGTGGCAATAATTGCCAAGGTTATAGCGCCTTATCTCGGTCCATGGGAGGTATGTGGACTAAAACTTACGATTATGGATAAATGCGAAGCTGAAAATAGCATAAAAAATATTGTGAAGGGATGTTATAATATAAAATGAGAATAACATGTGTACTATCTGCATGTCTTCTGATTCCATGGATGATCCAAAATTATAAACCGTATAAAGAAATAAAGAATACTTACATTTTTCGTGGTAGGGTAAGACTTCAGCATGCTATCTTACCGCGCTGCCTACATTGCGTTGGTGGGACTGCCTCTAAGGTATAGCTGCCGAGGTACAGCGTTTCTTACTCAGCCGCTGGTGAACAGACCTCCTTGGTGGACAGACGCTCGGCACTGCACCTCCTCAATCTAGCTGAAGTCAGAAGGACAACAGTGCCCAGGCTGCACTACCAGCTAAATACGCAACCCTTAGCTGGCGGTCTTTGTCATCTGCTGACCCGTGGAAGCATGAGGTAGGAACTTGTGAGGACTAGAGCTATGTTGCGGGGACGCACGCTCCATCACAGTTGTCGACTCACCATTTTGCAGCCCCCATTAAGGGGTGAACATTTTATGTAATAAAATTAACACTTAGTCGTTGCTTCCAAATAGCAGTACTAGAAATACTAAAGGAAGTTGAGACCCAAATTTGAGAATACCTAAATTTTAAGATTTCTAAAGCATTCCAAACCATATCTATTGAAAAACATGAGGCAAACTAATTTTGAACGAAACCTACCTAATTTTGGGAAGGAAAGGATTAAACCTTATCACCCGTACGATACTTTCCAAGAACCCAATTCTCATACAAAGTTTGCCCCGCTGTGTGTTGATAAACAAACCGCGCTCCCATTCGCCACAGTACAAACGTACCTTATCAGCCCTATCTTGTAACTAATTCTAGCTCGCTTACCTCTGCCGATGCTCCTTGTCCTGCTCCATCACCACTCGTCAAACTCCACAGTTCTCAGCATGTCTCAGAGCTCCACTTCGGCTGCAACGGCAATCACTTGCGCTACCGAAACGTCCACCTCTTCACCGCCGGTCGACTCCAGCGATTGATTATTCTCGTCCTCCTCCACATCCTCCTCTTCCTCATCCTCCTCCTCCTCCCCTTCCTCTTCTTCGTTACCCTCCTCTTCATCCATCGGTTCATGCTCGGGTGCCAGCTGATTGGATGATGGTTCCGAACTGCCACCAGCAAGACTGCAACTAGTGTTGCTGGTGCTGCTGCTACTACTGCTACTGCAACTACTGCTAGATGTGTTCGGTTTCGCTGGCAGTTCGTCCGCCTTCGTTGCCCGTATCAATGAAGCAATGGGGCAGCTTTCCGACGAGCCCGATTCGCTCTAGCTGGACTCCAGCGATTCTCGATTCTGCTGAACTGCGGCTGGAACCGAAGGAAGCGTTTGGACCGGTTCCGGTTGGTTTTCGTCGCTGGAAAAATCCGTACTAGTGATGAGTTCCGAGCAGATCGGAGCTTTTCGTCGTTTTTTCGATGCAGGCGCCGTCTTTGCGGCAGTATTCGGTTTAATAACAGCGCTTCTCATCTTCCGCTTCTTGGAACTGCTGGTAGGTTTCAGGGATGCATTGCTAGCACTGGGAAGGACCTCCGCCGAAGGACCCGAATTGCACGACACAGACGTACCCTTGCCGCTCTCGGATGAGCTTTTCTGGGGTTGTTTTGTGGTTTGGGGCTTTGGGCGTTTTCTGCTGGTGCTGCGCTTGGAAGATGAGCTCTTGCGTTTTTTAGCTTTGGAACGTCGTTTTGGTTTCACTTCTGCTTTCCGACGGCGTTTGGAAGATTTCCGGGCGGAGTGCAATTTCGAGCGCCGAGGATTTTTACGGGTAACTTTGGGTGAATTATCCGAGATGAAGTCACTGTCGCTGTCACTTCCGGAACTGGAACTAGGACTTGAGCTGCAGCCACTGGACGATGGGCTGCTTTCCGAGTCAGAGGTGGAGCTATCATCATCACTGGTGTTTGCGCTGCTGCTGCCGCCGGATGGAGTGACCTGTCGACGTTTCGTAGCTTTCCTTTTGCGAATGGCAACCGGTGCTTGGGTGCGAATATTGAACTTGACCTCGTCATGACTAGAGGACTCCGAATCACTCGGAATGCTCGGTTCGGGTCGGCTCTTCTCCGACTCGCTGGATTCATAGATGCTTTTATGGCCGATCCCGACAGCGGGTCGATTCAGTCGAGGTTTAGCATAGTATTTCTTCATGCCGCCACTGGCGCTACCGCCACCGGAGGACGTAGACGCTCCGTTGTTGTACTCGGACGCAAAGATTTGATCTCCCAGTTTGGCGAATTCCGGAGTGAGCAGATTTTCCGGAAACAGCTGCTCAAGGATCGTATTATTGTTGACCATCGGTTGATTGCGTCCTGCGGTAGATTGTTCGTTTACAATGACCACGTCACTGCCGCTGTCCGATTCTAAGCTAACCATTTCCGGTGTTCGGAGATGAGGTGGTTTAAGTGCTCCTACTATCCGGCAGTCGTCGCTGTCGCTGGATGAGAGTGAAATGTTTTCACCGTCCTCCAACCGATTCACTGATGGCTGAGGTACCATCGAGGTCAGTGGTTGCATTCGCGACACATACGGGTATACATTGGTGCTAGGTCCGGCTCCATTTTGCTGCTGCGCTCCGGAAGTGGAAACCGATACGATCCCACTGACTCCGGTTCCTCCAAACGAACCCGTCATAATCACAGTCTGATCCGAAGATCGCGTTTCGATTGTAAATTGAGTTCGTCCTCGCCTACTGCTCCCGCTGGGACCACCTCCGTTTTCCAATGAGCCGGAGGGACCCGGTGTTGGTTCTACAACCCGCACAACATCGTCTTCTCCTTCCGAGGCGGACATACCGGATCCGGAAGACGATGACGACGAAGATGAAACCACCACAACGCTATTATTGTAGTAGGGATCGTACTGGACTGCACACATTTTCACACTTATTTAAAAATTCCCGCATTTTTCCCGAATTTTTCTCGCATTTTGGTCTAACTTTCCCGACTGGGGTATTTTCGTGTTTAGTTAATACAAATTGGATTAGAAGATTTTGTTTTTGACATTAGAAGAATGTTTGAAGTTTCTAGAGAAATTGTTCAATCTGAAAGTTTGACTTGTTTCTTTAAGACAAAATGACGGATAGCAGCGGCAATCGAGCTTCTTGATTATTGCGTACCCTGCTTTGATCTCTCATTTTGCAAACGAGAACAAGAATGGCTCTATATAAGTAATAGATTTTCAAGTTTATAGAAGCATAAACATCGAAGAAAAATAGTAATGCCTTAGAGGTTCGCAAGTACAAAATGATGCACGTGCATTGCGTGCATATTGTATAAAGGACTTCATGACTTCAACTTTGTTAACAATTCGTAGACAATTCTCTGAGCTACCAAATTCTTTTCAGTTTCGTTCACCACCAGACACGTCATTTATTAAAAATCTTCGCTTCATCGCATTTGCGACAGGATGAGCACCTTTTCAACAGATGCTGTCAAACTTGGCAGCTCCTTCGTGGAATGACCAAGCAGTTCTAGCCAAAATTTGTCCAAACGTTGTTCGTATCTCTGGATTCTGGCAAGCAACGTCTTTGAAGACGGCATTGAGCACAGCTGCTCAAATTCTTCTTTCAATTCGTTAGCAACTGCAGCGCTCAGATAGTATCTACGAACGCTTCCAGACACAGCTCCAGACGCTTTTTAGCTATATCCGTGAAGTGAATTATAACATCAGAGTTAATGCGGGTCACGTAACGCGTTGAAGGGTTTGTGAAAGGAGTTTTGTTGAGTAGCTTCTTCAAAAACCCCAGTAACAAGATCTTTGTCGGAAATTTCTGCAAATTCTCTCGCTGTTTTTGATTGCCGATTAAGAGCTAAAACCAATTCCTACATTAAAGGCTGGCAGAAGATTGCTTTTCGTCAATGCTATTTCAATGACCAATTTTGCTTTGACTGTCAGATATTCGGGCTTTACAAATTTCTTCGCTCTAAGGAGTCCCGTCAAAACGTCGAAAAGAAACGGGGGTATAGGAAATTAGGTCGTGTATTCCCTGAAAAATGACTCGACCATTGCTGCAGACTTGATCACAAAATTCAGGTTTGGTACCAGCATCTTATCGTCTACCATCATTCACAACAACGAACAATTTTAATCGGAATACCGACAAAATGCTCCGTTTGAAAGTCGGTTGACTTTAAGATGACTGATACAATAGGCTTCTAAAATTTACAGTAATGTACACAATGGCGATGCTGCAGTCATAAGGATCAGCCATGGAGTTCCAGTCAAGTAAAATAAAATCAAAAGTACATTATGTGCTTAACCTGCCATAGCCGTTGACTCAAATCTAAGCGGTACGCCAATCTATTTGCCTTTGCCCCTCCTTGAAATAATTTTGTACAACGTGTAAGCCACAGCAAACGATGTTGAGAACTTCAAAGCCAGGGCTGGCTCGCAAGTCCCTAATTCCCCCCTTAATTCTTTGACCGCCTTCCAGTTGACATTTAGGCCATCCATAAAGCACTGAGCTATCTTCTTCAGCAATGCTGAATTTGCAGAAAAACACAGTTTCATTGCGGTATTAGATTGATGGGCCGAGTAGATGACAAAAACGCTACTCAAATTATCAATTTAAAAAAGGTGTGAGCGTGATTCCTGCCATATGTCAAAAATTCCCGATGGATTGTGAAATTCGCGACTTTTTCCCGTATATTTCCCGATGATTTTGGATTCCCGCATTTCCCGATTTTCCCGAGTCTGTGGCCACATTGCATTTTCTTCCCGTGGAACATTTTGAATTGAAGTAGAATTGAGTAGATCTTGAATCTTGAATCGCCCTAGGCTCAATCTTTTCTCCACTATTTTATTTGAAATTTCAAACTAATTGCTTTTCATAATCAGCATATTTCCTGCTCTCAACTCACCTGAATTAATTCACTTCCAAAGTCATTACTTGAGAGCATTCACTGCCAGTACCGCGTTGGCTAAAGTATGATAGTGCGGCAAGTAGAAATTTACTTTCATGAAAAAAAAATCTAGAAGACCGCGATTCGAACCAAGCCACCTTCGGCATGGTGGAACTCATGGAGACTCACGACAACTTTTATTCTGCGGATATAAGCATATGAAATAAATATTTATGCGGCTTATTTTTATCAATTCCAAATACTTTTGGAAATACTTGCCTCGATGCCGATTTTTCGCCTCAATGCATAGGCGATCTTTAGTAAATTCCAACGAGCATACAATACATCCATTTGTATATGTATATATGTATTATAGTCAACTCTAATGCTGTTTTAATTTTCATTTAATTTTTTTGCTGTATGTCTTCAAATTGGTTTTGCCTATTCAAAATGTTGCTTTCCAGTTTAAATTTTCTAATACATTAGTATTCAGATTTGTTAGTTTCATCCCTACAAAGTTCTTTTTCTAAATTTTTCATCGTGAATATTGATGGTGGTATTAAAATTTTTAATGTTTTCATTGTTTATTGTGTCTTCTTAACGAAGATTAGTTAATTTTTTTTTTTATTTCCGACTCTTAGCTTTGTTTTTCCTATTTTTAAATTGTTCATAACTAAATCTAATTTCATATTGCATTTAATGTATTCACATCTTATTTTTCCGTAGAGAACTCAACTTCAAGCTCATCGGCGAGATAAACTGTATTTCTTGTGTTCTTCTTAAATTGCCTAAATTGTCACTTTGATTTATTCCAAATATGGTACTGTTTTCTTCCGAGCGAGGGAACTGATTGCCCTCGTTGGAAAGTAAATAGAGTGATGACTAATAGCGCCGGCAAATGGTGTATAATCGAGAGCGATCCGGAAGTTTTTATGGAACTGATCCGTGGGCTTGGTAGGTTACATTGAAATAAACCACCCGCACATGTATGCGGCCCCAAAAGCATTCTATCTGTTGGTTTAGATAAATTTTCTTCTTCTTCTCTAGCATTTCAAGCTTTCACAATTTGCTTATTGCTCGCTCTCCACTTAGTGTTCTAGATGCAATCCAACTGAACTGGACGTGAGGATGTGTCGGAAAGATTCAAGTTCGTGTTTGCCGACAAGCTCGCGAAGAAGGCCATGATTTGGCAAGCGATTGGCAGTTGAGGCCTGAAAACCGAACCATTCGTCACATCCTCGACGATGACACCTCAAGTTTACATCGAAGAATGCCTGAAAAGCGTGTATTGCCTTTCATCTGCAAGCATAGGGGCAAATTCATCTTTTGGCCCAATAAGGCCAGCTGCAACTACAACAAGGTGGTTCTGGAATGATATGTGTTCAACAAGATCGATTTTGTCCCCAAGCTAACGATCCTCCAAATTGCCTGAAATATCGACCAATCGAAAAATACTGGGCAATTTCAAAGCAGCGACTTCGACGAAGCGGCGGGGGCAGTCAAGAACATCCAACAAATGCGGGCAAAATGAAAAAAATGTGCTGATTCCGTGTACGTTTCCACGGTGCGGGCGCTGATGAGCTCCATCAAGAGGAAGTTTCAAGATTTCGAACTGGAGAGATGTAACCATCTAATGCAGTAACTTTCAAGTTTTAATAAAATACTGTAAAACAACCATAAATAGAGTTTTTAAATCTATTGAATCACAAATTACAGGTATTTTTATGCGTACTAATTTACTTTTAGTCAGACTTCAAGTGTACCGAAGTGCTTTTTAACGTGTTTTGCTCTCAAGTGTGGCAAAATCTGAACACTTTCGGTCGGTCGGAAGAAACTCCCATAAATCATAACAGAAAGAAAGAGTGTTTTACACTTTGTCGGGGGTGAAAAATTACTATTCTTGTCATTCCATTAAGAAAACAGCAGTTCAATTAAGAATCTCCCATAGTTGGGGATTCTTACTATTGGCAGAGTTTGGAGTGAATAACAAAAATGGTTCATGGTAGAAGTGAAAAGTAGTGTAATGTAGAAAAATGCAATTGATGGTCAAAGGCAACGAACTATTGCACATAAATCCTAGGGGATTTGAGCTGTTTAGTGGAATACCTGTAACTAGAAATGAGAAGAAAAAATTAGTATTTTCCATTTAATTCCAACTGCCTTTGCTTATCTTGACAGATACGCGTATTTCGTCTACAATGTGCAGACTTCTTCAGTGTCTCGCACCAATAACTCGACAGTCGAGTTATTAGTATGAGAAACTGAAGAAGTCTGACGAAATACGCGTATCAGTCAAGGTAAGCAAAGGCAGTTGGAATTAAATGGAAAATAGTAATTTTTCTTCTCTTTCTTCTAGTTTCAGGAAAGCGCTCTCCGGTACTTCTGGGAAGTATGATCTTGAGCTTGGGCAATATTCCTGAATTTCTGTGATAATTCTGCTCGAACTACTAAAAAGTGCCTATTATACTTCTAAAACAGTTCTTCCTGGTCTTCGAAGAAGTTGTTTCAAAAAATTGTCTTCCTATACTCCTGTCTATTTTTTAACTTTGAGGAAGCTCTCCAGAACGTCTTTGATTTGTCTTTAAACATCTGGGAAGTTGTTATCTGAACTTCAAGAAAATTTCTTACTGAAGCTCTAAAAAGTCTCCACCTGAATTTCTGGGAAGTATTTTTCCTGTACACGACACTGAAGAAGTCTGCACATTGAGCATGAGCATGAGCATGATTGACCGCCCACGGATGCAATTCCGTTATTGCCAGATCAACTGTATTTGCACAAAGAACCAACAGATGATGTTTCGGACTAACATACATCTTCAATGTATAAAAAATGGTGAGCCATTATAAAGCAATACCGGCGCCGGCCGTGTCCGAATGCTGGTCAAGTAGGGAATGGGAAGGAACGTGTTGACATGATACTCGCTCTTTAGGAAGCAGAAAAATCCTCTGTACTTCCACGAGAAATCACTGGGATGTTGGATAGTTGGGAAAAGGTTAGCAGCCGGGTTCGTTTTGGCTAACGATACGCTGAAAATATGTAGCACTTTTCGCCAAAAGCAATGGGCCGCTCCAATGTTACTGAAAAGAGACAAGCATAACGAAAAACTAAACAAAACAAAATAGACAACATAAAATAAAACAGGATATTAAATGTTGTCTTCAAAATATGGTAGAAATAAATTATTTGTTGCTTTGCAAACCAGCTCTCCTCGATATCCTAGATAACCAAGTCCTGTTGGACCGCAACTGATGCCGTCGGCACTCGTCCACATCAACCCGGCCGTCGCCGACTTGTTGGAAACCTTCCGGTAGTAACATGATATCTGTGTCTAATACAATTAATCAGCGCAAAAAGAGCTGATTAATTTACAAACTAATCCTGAACACCGAATCAAAACTCACTTTGGCACGGTTGTGGAATTTTCTTCTAAATTCTAGTTCTAGATACTGACACTTGGTTGCAGGAAATATCTTTCCCCACAATACCCGCGAGCAACGACACTTTGGACATTAGCTCGTTTGAGGAAAAATTATGAACACAACAGCGCAATTGATTGTATACCGTTTGAATGAATCGCGATCCCGCGACACGCAACACTCTTCTAACTTCAGCTCACCGGAACAAATCGCACACGCACACTAGTAATCCGCGACGCAGAACAACGCGACGCACGACAAGGTGCTACTGCCGCCGACGTCGTGCAACATAATACCGTTGTGTTGTTGTTGCCGCTGATGCGATGTAAACTATCAGTTTGCATATCAGGAGGGTAAATCATCAGTAACAGCACTACAGACGGTTGTTACAAAACTAGAAAAATCTTTTGAATTTCACTAGCTGCTTTCCTTGATATCGAAGGTGCATTCGATAACACATCTCATGAGTCAATGATCACAGCTATGACGAAACGTGATTTCGACAAATGCATTGTTGATTGGATTACAGCGATGTTATCAAAAAGAGAATTATCAGCGAACCTCGGAAGCTCATTCATCAGTGTTAGAGCGTTCAAAAGGTGCCCGCAAAGAGGCGTGTTATCACCTTTATTGTGGTCTTTAATAGTTGATGATCTTCTTAAAAATCTGATAGCTCTAGACTTCGATATAGTTGGCTTAGCAGATAAAATAGATAATAATAGTACGTGAAAAATATGACGATATCGTCGCAAACAGAATGCAAATTGCTTCAAATTGTGTCTCATCGTGGTGTAATAGAGAAGGGCTGAACATAAACCCTTCCAAAACAACTATTGTGCCATTTACACGAAGGAGAAAATACTCATTCGAAAATATAACATTCGAACTTTCAGATACTGTTAAATACCTTGAAGTAACCCTTGACAGCAAACTTAATTGGAATACACATCTAGAGCAGACTATAACCAAAACTACCAATGCTCTATGGATAAGTAAAAGAACATTTGGGAAGCAATGGGGACTAAAGCCGAAGATGACTCATTGGATTTACTCGGCAATTGATCTGGTGGCCAAAAACGAAAGAGAGAGTTGCTCAGAGAAAGTTAGAAAGACTTCAAAGACTAGCAACTTTTTCAATCACTGGTGCAATGAAAAGTACACCATCGAAAGTACTGGATGCTTTACTATACATACTACCATTGCATGAAGTCGTACAACTAGAAGCTGAAAAGAGCGCTATGAGAATGAAAAGATCTATGAGCCAACATCTAAGCATTCTATAAACTATTAAACTAAATTCTTTAGTTATGAACAACGAAGATTGGATGAAAAAAACATACAACTTCGACCGTGCATATCAAGTATTTGATCCTGATCGTGATTCGTGGGAATGTGGTGGTCCGAATCTTCGTCTAGGATCGATAGTTTTCTTACAGATGGTTCAAGAATGAACGATCAAGTTGGAGCAGGAGTAACTGGTCCAGGGATAGACATGTCAATTCCGAAAGGCCTACTGTATTCCAAGCAGAAATTCAAGCAATCCTGGAATGTTCTGCTATATGCTTGCGTAGAAACTATAGACATTCAAATAAATGTATTATGTCAGACAGCCAAGCAGCTCTAAAAGCTTAAAAGTCAGCAAAATGCACATCTAAGGGTGTTTGGGAATGTGTTCAATCACTTCAAAAATGGTCTTGTCGTAATCAAGTCAATCTATACTGGGTTCCTGGTCACTGCGGAATTGGTGGAAATGAACGAGCCGATACACTAGCAAGACTCGGATCATCTCTTCAAAGGACCTGAGCCCTTTTGTAGTTTATCTGCTTCTTCTCTTAGATTGGAGCTAAAAACCTGGGAATCTTTGAAAGTGAATGAAAACTGGCACAACACTTTCACAGCTAAACAATCAAAGCGGTTCATTACTCCAAATATTTCTATGACTCGCAAAATACTTGATCTTTCTAAAAAAGATCTAAGCATATATACTGGTCATTGTCCGAGCCGCTATCACTTGAAGGTGATTGGAAAACATCAAGATGATTCATGTCGCTTTTGTGGTATGGAAAAAGAATTTCGGAATATCTATTATGCCACTGTCCGGCAATTTTCATTAAACGAAATCCGTTCTTCGACAAAGGGCTAATAGAACCCCTTGATATTTGGAGAGTAAATCCCAGTACAGTAGTGCAATTCATTCGAAGTGTAATGCCGTGCTGGGATAATGCTCTAAGTCAAGCGTTGATGACCACTCCTAGCAATAGTGGTACGTCACCTGGACAGAGCTAAAACAAAAAAAAGGATATTTACAATAGATCTAAAAAATTGTCGCGGTGATGAAAATACCCGACAAGGAATAAAAAAAACCGGTTTGAAAAAGGAGGACTCAAGTTGGAGACTTTGTAGTAAGTTTTCATGAAAAATTTAATTTACTTTATAAAAACTTAGGTAGTCTTTGAGTTAAATAGCATTTACTACAACCTCTTAAACGGACCTTTCGTGAACTTCAAAGTATTCTTTAGAAGTTGATAAGAATGCTGCTTGAAGCTTGAACATTAGTCTGAACTAGAAAGCTTGGTTAATTACTTAAAGAGCGAGCTGAACAGAATTCTCATCATCATCCATGCTGGTTTACTCAAAAAATACTCAAAAAATGCAGCGTCAACACAGGAACTGCTCGCATTCCTTTATCTTGTGGCCATCCTTGTGACAGGAATCCTTGTGACCCGTGAATGGACACTCGTAATAAGGCTCCCAGTGCACAGTAAGGGTCAGCTGTTTAAACGTCATCTGAAAGCAACAGTGGCGCATCAAATCGTGCTTAGATTTTCTGGGACACCCTTTAGTATTCGATTTGATCTGCTTGCTACGATGCCCATCCGTTTCATGCAGAAAAGTAACTTAACTGGCGGCTTGCACGATCTGATCCATGTAGCATCCAAAGGTGGTTAAGTCGACGTTGATATGTTGACGCTTGGCGGGAGATTAGTTGAGCTTGAGAGCGTCTGGAAGAATGGTCACCACTTTTTGAAGAAAAACTAAAACAACTTTTGAGTTAGTAACCTAATTTCGAGCTCACATGTGGTAGAAACATTGACATGTTGTAATAAAATTTGCCTTGATCAAAAAACAAAATATCCAAACAACGACCAATATAAAATCCCTCAAAAAACAACAAATGGGTTTAGAATGGGCTTGAATGTTGGCTAAATTACCGTGACAGGTAAAAGCATACTAAGGCTACCTTCTATTTCGCAAATCTTCACTGAGGCAAAATATTTATCGACTATCTATTGTTGACACTTTGTTGTTGATCATCCGATTATCCATTTCCAAAGTACACGTATTGAAGGCTCTTTTTTGGTCAGTAACGACGCCAACCACTTCTTCATGGCTCATCGAATAAGGGAAGGAAAGTTAGTTTGATTACTATTGTTACTAGAAACCGTATGCCGAAGGAAAATATGCCCCGTTAGTAAAGAGTTTAATGGGATCCGGATACACCTGGAAAGTTATGTGGTTCTTTCTATAAAAAAGAAAGGTATAATGGTTTAAACTCTTCGAAAGCAGAATCTCCACATGACTCTCATCGCGAAAAGCGATTTATTTTTTCTCCCTTGTGACCTTGAAAAAAATCTAATTCCTTCTTTAAGATGAGTTAGGTTTGGGGTTGAACCCAGTCCCACTGTCACCAATACTTTCAATAAACCACTAGACAGTATTCCAAGATTAAAGACCTATCTGTAGGTAACACGCAATGTTTAATCTATGTATATAAAAATGAAATGCTGTCCGTTCGTGACAGTATAACTCATGAACGACAAGATGGATTTACTTGATTTCTTTTTTGTTTGGTTTGTCTTGGTTCTCGATAGGTTTACATAAATAAAAAAATTGAAAACTTTACTGACAAATGAATAAAAAACATAAAAACCAAATTGCAATTTTGTATGAGAATATCATAATATGCTAGATAAGACCATCTTTTGATTTGTAAGGAGCAACCGTTGGAAACTATTATAATGGCGTCGTTATTAACAAAAACAACAGAACGAGAGGAGAGAGAATCTCTGATTGACCTTTTGAAAAGATTTACAAAAAATGATAATACAATAGAGTCGATTATTTCGCAATTTTTTACGGGGTTTTCGGAATTTGAAGTGGTTTGCGGAAAAAATACGCGGTTTTCGTTATTCATGTAAGTACATACCGTTCGCTTAAATTTGATAAAAAATGTGTCTTAAACCTAGCTTTTATCGCTTTTTACAAAGTTTTCGTGAATTACGGGTTTTTAGGTGGATTCGGGGATTTACTCGGTTTTTTAATAACGGTGTTTTTTAACAGCGCACTCATACCTGTGTGAAAAGTAACCTCAGTATAAACGATTTATAGCGTGTAGATACACGCATAAACTGAAACGTTAGTATTGGTGACACCTTGCAGTGAGATGTAAATTCTCGATCAACAATATAATACGGCCTATCAACATTTGTAAACAAACATTTCTGAGCCCTTTTTCTCTTAAACCATAGGTCACCCACGCAAACCAATACCATAATCATGTAGGAGAAAGTTTACCCTACACGATGATGTTATAGGTTTGAGTGTGTAGCTTATTGCTTGCGTGAAAAAAGGCTCAGAAGTGTATGTTTACAAACGTTGAAAGGCCCTATTCTAATGTTGTTTAAGAATTGGAGTGAAGGTCAATGGAAAGTGAAGGTATTAGTTTATGTCTTCTGTGTTGAACTGACCGATGTTCAATTACATTTGTCCTTGCATTAAATAGTATCGTTCGCCGTGTTATTAATAGGGCATCAGGAAGATGAAAACAACGAAATTACTAGAAATTAAAAAGATACTATTTAAGTTGTGATTTCAGTTAATTTCAATTAATATTGTCGTAAAATGCCTCTAACGGAATAATATCGGTCGTGGCAGCCGCACGGCTGCTAGCTTAGCAAATTCTCGAATGAGACGAAGCGACGATCAGCGTGCAACTCAAACTGAATTGTATCGACAACGGATTTCATGGGCTCAAATGACGTTGAGTGAAGAAGAAACAGCAGCTCAAAAGAGCGATAAAGTTAGAAAGAAGAATAATCGGCAAGTATCAGAAAGATCAGGTGACAATCTCACCCAACATAACCTTATAAATTTATTTCGAAGGCAAGCCTATATTCCAAAAATTCTTCAACGTGCTGCCTTTAGTTGATTACAATGCGAATATATCAGTCGCCATTGAATCAATGAGTGTAGTTTGTTCTCATTGTAATGCATTGAAGTTCCCAAATGAAACACCAGAGCCTTTGCGCTCATTGATGTTTGGAACAGGACGTGGTTCTAAACATTTTCTGCAGAAAATCCAGAGTTGTGATAGTTGCTTTTTCGTTTTTTCGTTTGGCGCAACGCACATAACAATATTTAAAACTTTTCTTGGACATAGTTTAAAAATTAGTGAATTATAAAATTGTGAAACCGTCTACGTTACAGGTCAAATTTACCAAAACGCGAGTTCAATATTACCACCGACGGACACAGCCCATAAATTTCTACAGATTTCTATCATGGGAGATTCACTCAGCAAGATTATTCCACCATGATGCGGGATATTGTACAACAATTGCAAGCGATGCTTCATGAGTCCAATAAATTGATTCAAATATTCAAGACTGCTCTAGGTCCAATGCCGTTTAACAACCATAAGCATGCGATTCGAGCTAATAACTTCTCCAATTTTCCAATAAGTAGTTTAAGTGTGAGCAGGACAACGTCTGCCGGGTCAGCTAGTAATGAATATTTATTGATATCCAATATCCGATGATGATCTGTGGACTCAATCTTTGTAGAAAGTATAAGTGATAACACCTTAAACGTATTTACTGTGTAGCTCTTTAAACGCAACCTTTAGAATTATATTACAAAAGTGGGATCATTTAAAACAGTACTTATCTGAAACAAATCCAATCCAATGGTTCTTCTCGTTCGCCCATCTCAATTCGGGGAAATTATTATATTTTAAAGCGATCAACGAGTTTTGCGTTATAGAGAATTCGTTGTACGCTATTTTCACAGAATTTTCTCTTCATTTTTCTCAATCATCAATAAGGAAAAGATCTGCCACTGATAACGATCGAACTTGAATAGTTCCCTAGTTAAACCCAATATAGGATATTGGGTAACTAACTGTGACTTATTTATCGAAGCACTTTTTAAAATATAAACACAAGTATAAAATGGACCAAAAATTTAGAGCACAAAAGTTGTTCGGGCCGTTTTTCTAGCACAGCATGCTACGACCTCATTTATTCATCAGGATTTCAACAGTTTACAAATTAAGACACTCTTTTTAAAGCCATTTCGATCAAAATCGCTCAGAAAATAAGAAATGAGTATTCCTAATTGGTAAACAAACATTCTTTTAAGGTCTTAGAATTTGTATTTGATAGGCTACAATAACCAACAAAAATCCAAGCACATTTTCCTTGCTGCAATGTTCCACTTGCACATGAAGACATTTCGCCTTCTAAGTCCGACCCAAATCTCAGCTTCAAATCCCCCTCCCCGAAAACAATGCAGCAGATGAGATGGATGAGCCAGATGGAATCCACCACGGGGACCAATATTTACAAAGATTCAACATTTTATGAACATAATAAATTGGATTAAGCGACACTAATCTCCCGCACGGCATCATTTCACGATCTTTTGGCCCGGCCGACCGCGTGACCGCGTGCGGCGACCGTACCGTGTCGGCAAATTCTGCTTCATCTCCTCCATCTTCACAGCCGGTACCCGAAAAGAATTAGCAGCTCAATCTCGCTTCCACCAATTGGCTCAGGCAAACAAATCCAGAGTGGTGTGGATATCGATTTCATCCTCCGAAAAAAATCCGAAATCCCGCGAAAGGAAGATTGATCAATTCGGTTTTGTTTTGATCAGTGACAAACTGGCATTGTTCCTGGTTCCCTTCTGACCACCCACCCGATCGAGATAATCGTGCCTGTTAAGAGACTGTAATTTTTAAAATAGATCAGTGTCTTCGATCTATCACACTTGGTTCTTTCACTTTTTTTTTCCCCCGGCGGCAGCATAACTTCGTTTCGTGCTCTCTTTTGTTCGGCGTGAAGATTTCCTTTTTCTGCTCTGCGCCGGGGAGTGCCGAAAAGACGCACTCCCAGTGTCCAAATGCCGAGATCCCGCCGGCTCTCTGGTGCATGGCTAGGTATTGGATCGGAATGACGAAAAAAAAGTAATCAAATCAATAATAGCATTTTTTCCCTCCCCCGCTCGATTGGTTATTGGGGAAATTTTTTGGCATCTTTAATCGATCCCACCAAAACGAGATAAATGTGAGATTCCCGATGCCACGCGCAACCGTTCGGTGGAGCGAAGATGAGAAAGATCGCCGCCGACGCCTCCACCTTCACCATTTCGGATGGCAGTTCAGTCTACCTGGTACATATCTGACCGCGTTCGAGAGCGCAGGCAGATGGAAACGATCCGAAGATTAAATTTGGTAGATACAACTGAGACGGAGATTGGGCTTGCCGTCGCGTGGTCTAAATTCCTAGTCAATGATGACCGGTACACGTGGCGTTCTGGTTGGTGCTGTTTTGGAGCCTTGTTGCGAATCGCCCGCGGTTTCATCGTGAGGAGGGGTCCGTTGTGGTTTTCGATAGTTCTGTACATGCTACAAACACATAATGGCAGCTAGTGTGTAGTTCATGAATGGAGGCAGGTGAAAAAGGGATTTGCGTGGCTTTTGGTGCAATGTGGCCTCGCTATAGACTCGCACACTCTCTCTCTCTCTCTATCTAGACTACACTGGCCGGTGGTGGTCACACCTGCTTCTGACAGAGAATGGATAGCTATTTTGTGGGGCACTGATGGCTAATGAATGTATGCATTATATTGGAATCTGGGACGGTGCAGATCGATGCACTGTTTCGGAAGTGGAATACTGCATTGAAATGCTGTTGTCAAAGTTCTAACTATACTGGTATAATATATTTCCTTACCTGAAAGAGCTACACAAAAACCATGGGATAGTTCTTAAAACTATACGATAAGATAAGAAATAGTTCTTGGAGAAAATCTTGATATGTTGAAACAATCTAAGAAGGAAATTCTGCATGAATTCCATAATCTCATTCATTTAATGCTCCGTTTTGTAAAATAATCCGCCTTGTAAAATATTTTCTTAAATTTTGTCTAAGATGTCTGAAGGAATTTTGAAATATAGAATCACAAGTGTTAGGTTGTGATGACCTTTTTAAAAAAGGATTTATTTCTTTTTACTGCATTTATTCACTAAAATGTTTGATTATTACAAATTAATTAGCGGTTATCACTGATCACTCCTAACTATCCTAGAGGGTTTGAGCTGTTTAGTGGAATACCTGTAACTAGAAATTAGAAGAAAAATAAGTATTTTCCATTTAATTCCAACTACTTTTGATAGGCGTATTTCGTTTACAATGTGCAGACTTCTTCAGTGTCTCGTACTAATAACTCGACTTAAAGAAAACCTTCGACACCTGCCGCATATATTTTCTAAATATTTTCTAAATAAATTATTTTCTAAATACAAAACATTTACCTATCATTATTTTGTTTATACCTATCTTATTATTATTTTGTTTATACCTATCCTGAGTCAAAAATAGATGTACTTAATATCTACCTTGAAGTACAACCTGAGACACTGAAGAAGTCTGCACATTGTAGACGAAATACGCGTATCTGTCAAGATAAGCTAAAGTAGTTGGAATTAAATGGAAAATACTAATTTTTCTTCTAATTTCTAGTTACTTCTAACTATCCAATTAAAAAACTGAACTCCAATCTAATCCAAACAAGCCTTTTATGCCCTACTTATGCTGACTAAGTGATCCGTCCGATGATCGGTGTCGCTGTGCCGCATGTCCTGTGCTGATTGGTTCGAGGTACTCGTCCGATGTGGCGATGGATGTTGACTATGCACTTTCGGTACACTGGAATGATGAGCATGCATCCTGGTGTGCCATAACTATAGTTCTCCAAAAAAATACTTCAATAATTTCTTCAAGTATTCCGCTGGAGAAGTATTTGTCTCAATGTTGATGAAACAGTTGATCCTTTACGATACGATCCAAGGTATTTCAGATGATACAAAGTAGCATGGAATTGAAGCCTTCCAAAGTTCTGCATGGTGGTAGATGACCAGAAGGCTATCGTTGGAGTCAACTGTCGAATAGAATTTGGAACAATTTACGGAGCTCGTGTTATTTTTCTCGTTCAAATTCAACTGCGATAAAAATCAAACCACACAGTGCATTTTCTGTCATTCTAATGACACGATGCCCATTATCGATAAAGCGAACCGTATCTCTTCCAGTCAGAAGTTCCGGAATTCCTGAACAATCAGCTGAAGTCTCACTAATGATTCTTCTTGCAAACATTTGTGGATGATTGCCTGAGACACGTGATGGATTTCGGAGTTTCTGTTTTAGAGAAACATCTTCGTAAGAAATCAGAAACATATATATCGAGGTAGGAAGTACACTATTGAGAAATGCTTAGATCAGAACATCCGAAGACCTACGATGGGCTTCATACCCGATCGCTGGCCTTATCAAGTATAGAGTACTTGATATCAATCGATAATTTCAGTAAGAACTAGATGTAGATGCTGATATCAAGATAGTCATATCGTATATAAGTTGTAGTGAACACCGAGTTGATTAAACAGATCATTGAGTGCTTTGATCCGAACGAATCCAGTTCTGACTGCTGCATGAGGCGTTGACCCCGAAATGCTGTACACTCTGAAGGAGTTCTACTCGATTATAAAGCCATTTCAGATTTTCTTTGCAACCGGTGAGCAGTAGGCCATCGAAAATGAGTTTCGTGAGCTGAGGACAGCAATCATCTGCATGGACATCGAGGTGGAAGAATCGGATGACTTGATTTGTTGGAAAAAACTGCTGAAAACGAGCAGATGGAAAGCAGGCTTTTCCTTGCAAAGAAAGTTCATTGTTAACTTTCTTCTAATCCCTGCATTACTCATTTTCTTAAGAAAGAATATCCGTTTTGCTGACCGATAAATACACTCAAGCCCCATTTCAAGTCCGTATTACATCGACATATTACATATTACATATTACACTGTCGTCAGATTTCTAACTATATGTTTTCACGTACACACTTAGAAAATTACCGAATACTGTTAAATTTTCAAAGTGCGTAATTGGATTTTCTAGAAATCCAATGTTCGAAACAGTAGTTATTTCACCACGTCATAAATAATAAAACGTGTATCTAATATTTTGTTCGAATTTTTCACCTTCCCGATGATGAGATGGCTTATCTCATGCTGAACACAAAATAATAATAATTATTATTTTAAACAGGCGCGTAAAATTTCCTCTCGTTTAATTCCATGGCAAATAAGGCGTAAACAACGAATTTTTTTGCAATCTTTCATGCAACAGGCTGGATTCAGGCGTTATCTAGCTTAAATTTACATGAAATCTAGTGTTCCCTTCATGTACATTAGATAACGCAGAAAATTCAATGCTTCTTTTAATCTGTGTAGTCTTGCATGTGAGACGAATAATTTGACCGGTATGTGAAGGTATCGCATATTCTGCTCATCTATTTCGCTGCCACGTCATATTGCGTTTATATAAAGGCACAAACACCTGCTGTGATACTGGCGGGATATGGAACAATTCACTTTTAGACTTCTTAATTTCAATCGAAGGGAAACGTAAATGGAAATGATTTTAATTGAACTTTTCATTTTTGTACTCATGTTATTATTTATTCCTTTATTTTATGGAACAAATAATCAACATACTAGGTTGACTCATTGTAAATGGAAATGATTTTAACTGAACTTTTATCGAAAAGGGTTTATGTTTCAATCATGGTAGTTTTTTGGCATGACAAGCATATATGAAATAAATAGGAGGCGAACAGCCGGCACATCAAACGCCAATTAAAGCAGAAGAATCGACCTTTCCATGCCGTTTATATTAACAACAATGTTCACGTTAGTCATATCCTTCGTCATATGGTCATTGTTTCCATATAAATCCCCTTTTTTGTTTGTTTTTTTGTATCATGTTTGCTAACGTTTAATGACATTAACACAAGAAGCAAATCAAACTGGTCGCGCGCTAGCTCGTTATTTGTGAGTGGGTGAACTTTGAGGCAATGAGATTGACTAAGAACATGTATCCTATATACCCAAAAAATAAATCAATGAAAAAAATTGAAATAAACCGACAGGAGTATTTATTCTGATTTGGTTAAAACGAATGAATTACTGTTAAATTGAGAATGCGGTTATGCATTAGATCCCAAGTTGGAGAGTAGGCTAGAACTTAAAATTTCAACTAAAGTAAATTCCAGACTTTTTTTTTATTTCTATTTGAATAGAAAATCAAATATGGGTTAAATATGAACAGGGTGAACAAAATTCGTAGTAAGAGAATCGAAAAGTCGTTGTGAGAATATCACCAACAATCTCTCACATGCGCTCTGTATGCCATCCAATACTAATACATTATTTCTCTTCTACTTTTCTCAACCATTAACCTTTATGGCCGAGTGCGGCTGTAAAATTCAAGGACAAGGACAAATGACAGAGAGAGACCTTCTCAGCACTACCCTGTAGGGAAATTTGGTATTAATTCTTTCGAAAGACAAACTTAATTATGAGATACCTACTACAATAAGTATTGCATCGAAACCTTATTAAATGGCAAACATACTTTTGCATATAAAAACTAATAAATGATACATTTAAAACTTAAAATCGTTCCACAAAAAACGCATTCATGACCCATAAAACTCTGGTCAATATCCGTAATAAAATGGATATAATCTATAAAATTTATCAATGTGATCCATAATTTATTCAAAATTTAGCAATAAAATGTCAAAAAAGTACCGTTATATATCTAGGGTATGATCAATAAAATTGTATGGATTATTCATAAACATATAGCGAATGTTCCATAAAAGGTTTAATATCATTCCTTATAGTTGTAAAATTGATCCACAGAATGTAACATTTGTGCACTAAAATACGTGCACATGATTCATAAATTATTAAAAATGTTCCATAAATAAATTGTCTATGATCCATATAACAATGAATAATAATCTATAAACTCATATAAATGATCCGTAGCAAATTATTCTTATAGAAAATTTTCTTAACTACAATTTTTTTCAACCATTAGTTTTCAGAAAAAAAATCAAACAGCTCCTCAGTTAGACACACTATATTGTACAATGTGACATAGTAGCCACGATTTGTTATGATGTACTCCAAGTGCTAGAAATATCAATGTTGCCTGCTGAGCAGTTGAGGATTGAAGAACTAAGGAAGTAGAAAGCGGTCGAAGTTTCCGATATCGTATTCAAGTTAACGACTGATTCAAGCATTTGCCCGGTATAATGCAAACGGAGGATGTTTTTTGTAGTTAGGTCCGACGAGCGATAGCGAGTTGGACGGCAAGCGTTTGCCCGGCATAATGTTATAAAAAAAAATCTTAAATAACAGTTTGATCAAGCCTTAAATTTGACATGTAGAGTAACTGTCCCCATATTAATCTCATTGTTCTTTTATTCATCCTACGATGAATCAAACAATTGGGCAGTTGAAGGATCGGTTTCGTTTTCTAATAATGTTTGCTTACTTTTAATAACAACAACAAACATTACTAACTAATCCTGTCACCTGTTCATTGTTTAATTTCAAGTAGGATAAATTGCAAAGTGATGAGATTAATATAGGAAAATCTTCCCTAGTTCGTTACATGCAAACTTTAACAAATTTATTGGGAAACATGTGTCGCAGTTGCGGTCGTAAAAGAACGTGAAATCGTGAAAGTAAATCAGCTCTCTGAAAAATTTAAAATCTTCTAAAAAGCAATCCTTCTTTAATAGCAATATTTGAGCCGCATAGCTAAAGAAACGGACATGTTGATAGATCTGAGTAGTAGCGCAGTCAAGATCGATTTCCCCGTAGCCAAAATTTAAAAAAATATAAACTCAACATTGTAATAATTCTGGCACAATTTATGGATCCTACATATTATTTTAAATGCCCAAAGCTTATTTCCTATGGGCTATATTTAGAAGCTTGTGGTTAAGTTTTCAAAACTATCATGGATCATTGACGATTGGATCAATAATTTATTGATCATGTGTATATATTTAAGTTCACAAACGTTACATTCTAAGGATCAAGTTTACAACTTTAAGGAATGATATTGAACCTTTTATGGAACATTCGGTATATGTTTATGGGTAATCCGTACAGTTCTATTGATCATACCCTAGATATATAACGGTACTTTTTTGACATTTTATTGCTAAATTTTATATAAATTACGGATCACATTGATAAATGTTATGGCTCATATCCATTTTATTATGGATATTGACCAGAGTTTCATGGGTCATGAATACGTTTTTTATGGAATGAATTTCAATTTTTAATGGATCATTTCTTCAGTTTAAAGGTGCAAACTTTGGGCTGCCTTATTAAATCACTCTCACTGCCACTACCCTTAAATGTTTCAGTATAATTTTCAATCTTCCCTATTTTTCTATCTCACGAGCAACAGCCATTACTTCAGTTACTTCAGTTAGCTATACTGAAAATTAATTTTAGTATATATTACGAAATCGAAGGTAGAACTAACGAATCTGTTCGTTGTTTTCAACAACGAAACTGCTACCTTTGTAATTAATGGCACACGCGCAACTGTCAAAAGCCAAAAGCATACGTTGAAACAGGAAGAACATTCGTTCATTGCACAAAAACAATACAAAGCACTCGATTATTTTGCTATAAATTTAAAAAAAACTCTCTACTAAGTGCATGAATGACATACAGATCTTCTTTATCGACTCGAAATGTAATTGGAAGAAAAAAAACGCAAATACGTGGAGTTGTCCAGCGTTTTTTTTTTATTGTTTCTGACATGGGACTCAACCCTGTTTTTTTTTTTTTTGGAAAGAGCTGTTATTGAATCCGTGGTGATCTCACAAGGCCATGGTGGCTCATGAGAAGATACTTGACAAACGAAGTATGAAGTTATAACTGTCGGTAGCGCTTTAATTTTGTTGTTGGGATTTATAAATTATTCTCCCAGCTGCAACATCATCTTGCATGAGTGCCATACAAGAGGAACAGTCATTGGATGGTATTCCCAAAATTTATTTCGTGCATTATACAAAAAGGTGTACTGATAGCATTTCACTAGATAAAAGGACTATGAATGTTTCATACAATACATGAGACATTTGCCCTATGTACAAAATCTGTGTTTAAGAAACGAGTGAAAGCTGCTTTACGAAAATAAATTTTCAGTGTAAAATAAAAGCAGAATAATGTCAAAAATTCAACAACAGTTGTCATGGCAACGGTTATTCAAAATTTAGAAATCTAGGGACTTTTTTCATTGGGGCAAATCTAACATTGAGAGACTCTCTTGATCACTTTCTCTTTCATTCATATCCCAATCACCTTAACGTTTTTAATTCTAGTACTTGGAGACTATGGCAGCCAACACTGTTGTGTTTTAATCTGTACTAAAGAATCCCTCGCAAGTTTTCTAATGGCCCTGTCATAAATGAAAGAGGACAGACAGACAGAAGACAGGAGAGAATTTCTCATTGTAAGATTCGCCCTATTGAATAAAGTTCCTTGAATATTGTTACATCACCCACAGCGAACCTGATCTCCGTGGTTTTGTCAGAATAGCTCCCAAAATTGGGTGATGATTTCCGATATGGTAGACTTTCAGGACAGAAATTTCTTGTTTTGGTTATGCAATTTCACTGTAAAAACAAAGCCTATGAATGGTAGAAATGTTCAACATGACAATATCAATCCAGCGAATAAGAGATACTCATATTTGCTCAGAGTTACTTAGGATTGTTCAGTGTCTTTTTCCTAGAGATTCGCCTATTTTTTCAAAATACATCACAACAGGATTTCTAGGAATTGCTGCTGTATCTGTAAACTAACGAGAACGTGCTTAATCGCAAAACCACAAGCAAATAGATATAACACTCAGATCGAAACACTTAATCGAACACTCACTTATTGTACAGGTCTCTTCAGGAAGCAGTATATGATTATTTCACTTCTGTATCAACCAAAGCAATATCATTTATAGTAGAGTTTGCTAGAAGTACTTTCATCTTAATACATATTTAATGCTAATACTGGGGATCGGAAGGACCAGCTAGGCACCTAATTAAAGCAGCCTGGGTGGGGAGAATGGAAATGCCAACTCCCTGTTGCTTACAGTTTGTGGATAGTGGGCGGTCTCATTTCTCCATTCATTGGAACATTCCCTTGTTCGATAACTCGTTTTTAACCAATTGTTCAATCTTGTTGCTGGAAGGTGATTCTTTATATCCCTGTGGAAACGTTTAAGTGATGTAACCTTCCGATCCACCCAACCCGTTTTTGGACATGAATAATCAGTGGTTATTGAAGCTTGAACAGGTCAAGCAGAGACGACAGCCTGTTGCTGTCGGGCTAAGTTGCTCTTATGGATTCAATTTGCTTTCCGATATATATAAAAAAAAAAAAAGGTCTTCTTCTTTTATTAGCATTTCAAGCTTATTGTTTTCACAATTCGCTTATTACCTACACTCAACTTAGTGTTATAAAGACACTTCCATAGTTATTAATTTAGAGCTTTTGATGTCAGGTACCTTTCCGCATTAGTATGTTGGTGTGACATGTACAATCATACTCTATGCCCAGGGAGTCGAGAAATTTTCCCTAACGAAAAATTCCTAGATCAGACCGGGAATCGAACCTAGTCACCTCCAGCATGGTATTGCTTTGTAGCTGCGCCTTTACCGACTGAGCTAAGGGAGGACCCAAAAAAAAACATCGTTTGATATAATTAAGATTTACAATCTTTTATGACAGTACGACACAAGCCAGTGTTTTATTTCAATGTTTTGAAATGAAAATATGTCTTTTTCGCTGATTTATAGTTGTTCTCATTACGTTTCTTGAAAAATTATTGTTTCGCACCAGACGATTCAGCTGGTCGTAAACATATCTTTTCTTTAAAAATTGTTTTTAAAATAAACTTTAATCTCCTTCAGGATCAGTTAAAATGGATTCATACTGCACGTACAATCAAGATCCAATGTCGATCGTGACCGAATGCTGTGACGGAACTTGAGACACCATAAGGATTTTTGTCAACACGACGGAAGTGACGTTACATCGATTCTTCTATGCAGGAAAAATTCAAGCCAGTTGAACGCCATGAAGGATACGATTTGCTAGCGATATGCCCGAAAATTTTGTATGAGTTTTTTTTTTATTGGAATTATTCCTGATCTCATTTAATTAACCTTTGCACATTCTTGTCAGTTGGCAGCGAAAGGTGGCTGAAGAAAAATTCCAGTGTTTCCTTTATTCGTCACATACCATACCATGAGTACTATCAAGTTTATTCTCGAGAATAATGGAAAGCAAAAAGTTTTGCATACTAATGGCAAATTAATTTGCTAATACTGCTGGTGCCAATCATCTTATAGCCGGCAGCCCTACACAGATAAAAATTAACACTGAATTTTCTGCGTTATCTTATGCACATAAATGGAATGCTAGATTTGGCAGAAAATGATGGGATATTTCATGTAAATTTAAGCCAGATAACGCCTGAATCAAGCCTGTTGTATGAAAGATTGCAAACAATATCATTGTTTACGCTCCTTTAGCTGGAATCACACGAGGAAATTTTACGCGCTTGTTAAAATTAATTATTTTTTCTGTGTAGGTAGATAAAGAATGAAACGTGTAGCTTCATTCCGGAACGAATGATCACCGTGGTTAACGTCCCGTTAGAAATAAAAATAACAAAGAAGTGTAGTTTCATTCGTTAGATTATCTTACACTGAAGAAAAAAACCGTTCCCAGATCCGTGAACTGCAGTCATGAATTCGAGAACAAGCAAAAATACACCGTAAACTGAATCACGTAATCATGCACTAAGTAACGTTTAAAGAGAAAAATCCTGAAACGTGAACTAGTTTACGGCGACCATAAAGTACATATGGAGCAGTTTGAATACGATCATTCGAATTCAAAAAATTACGGCTAGAATTCAACGGAGTGAGAAAATCGAGTTAATTTGGCTGAAAGTGATCTAGTCTATTTGTGACGTTATCCAATTGTTTCGATCCTCTCATTACGGCACTGGAGAACGTCGCAGAAGCCGAATTGAATTTGAACCTCGTGAAGCAGCGTCTGTTGGCCGAGGAAAGCAAGCGTTCCGACCGACCCGAACATTCCGGCGAAGGCAAGAAGGCATTCAAAAAACTCGAAAGCAAGTGTCATATGCGGATGCTGTGGACAGTTTAAGAAGGGCTGTCGTCAATTACGAAGAAAAAGCCAGGACGCATAGTCTTCAAGATAGATTATGGGTGTAGTGATCACCTTATGAGCGACAAGACCGTGTTTTCCATTAAAAAAAAAAAGGCCGAACAAGTGGAAATCCAGGTTGCTAAGGAAGAAGAAGCAATGATTGCTGAGCAGATCGATGTTATCGACGCGACGAGCAACAAGCGTGTACTCTTCAACATTTAAAATGTGCTCTGATGTTAGTCAAGAAAGTGTAGAAGAAGGACGACAAGCTGTTGGCCACAGATAAGCGGTTGGCCTCCGAGGAAGTTTGTACAAAATTAAGCTGTTTCTGAGTGCCAACCATTGTGATGTGTTATGTATCGTTAGACTGAAGGATCGAAGTGTGCTTTTGCCGCGAACGGACTTGTTTTCTCTGCTATCATTGTTTTCTCAATTTTCACTCAAATTGAACAAACCAATTTGTAACTAATTCGGCAGCGTCGGTAAAGTGAAGTGCTATAACCGATACAGTGGAAGGTGTTGAAAAAAATGCCCGATCCAAGACGAAAATTATGGGGAGTTCATTCCTCTTGGATGATGTCCTATCACCACGGGGTCGTTTGGTGAAAGCACCAATAAGGCTTGTTCGCGACAAAATCTTGACACCCCTAAATACGTATATCTCTGGAAATACTTCATCAACGCGTGAAATATTTCGCAAATTGATGAACGTATGTCTGTTTATTGTGTAAAATCAATATGTGGTGATCCTACAAGCCTCCTAAAGATCAAAGATAGCGTCGAAAGAAGAGCAAGTGCGAAAAACAATTGTGAGTGGTCGCAATGAAAATCCGGATCTGTGATTTCCTGCAAGCATTGTCCATAACGTTCTTAAATCTTTCGATACACGTTTGATAATAGCCAGAAAGGCAGGCTACGGCAGTCGAAGGATTTGTTGACTGGACAAGGGTTCGTGGAGGCGCCAGTAAAAACTGAACGAAATCTAAAAAAAAGGTTCTGAATTATAGTGAACATCGAAATATCTATGAAGGTTAAGTGAACATATGATGAACATGACAGAACTTAATTAAGCTCTTCAGGAGTTGAATCAACTTATTGGAAGTTTCAAGATAATCATGAGCTTTTAAGAAGCAAAGTGGTAGAACTTCAGAGAAGTCAATTGTTTAACCGAAAAATTCTCAACGTTTCTGGAAATTTCGGATCCAAAAAGTTTGATGGTCATGCATGGAGTAGAACATTGTTTTTGCAAATAGCCGGAACTTTAAGAAGCAGATTTGGCCATAATGTCACATATATTTTAATAATTTACGGGACATAAAAAAATAATCTGGAAATTAAGTCGATTTGAAAAACTTTCTAATAAGTTGGTGGAATTTCTGTGTAAAAAATATCATCGTCAAGATGTTGTTAAACCTTAGAAGAACTTTTTAGAATTTCCAAGATTGTGATAAGAAATATTTTTATTCTCGTTTTTTTTATCGAGCTCGAATTATTGAGCTGTAAGAAGTGTAAGTTCTTCTTAAAACAGAAGTATCTGGGATGTTCCCTGTACTACTGGAAAGTTTTTCGAGTTTCTGGAAAGTTCACTGAAGTTGTAGAAAGCATGTTAGTATGATATGACTCATAATAAAAAGGCATGGAAGATCGCAGGTTTCAAAGTGTTTAATTAACGGTGGTGTGGAAACCAGGAAAAAAGAGAACATAAAATATGGCTTAACCGGAACCTGGAGATAACTAGGTGGCACTATTCCCGGGTCATGGTGATGCGATGTGAGACCGGCGGTCGTAATAGTAGGTGTGGGAATAGCAAGGTGAGTTGGCCATGGTTTCGATATGTATGTATATGTATGTGTATGTATGTGTATGTTTGTGTATGTATACATGTGTATGTATGTGTGAATGTTCATTTAATTTTATAATGCATAATATATATATGATCCACATCACTTATCAAGGTGAATCCTGATCCATCGAGCCCTACCCTACTAACATGAAAAACCTCCTTCCTGTGACCTTTGTGGGGATGCAGAGAGTAAACACAGTCCCCTAATCTAGCAAAGGTCAAACTAACTGATCCTTCCCTATTCCAACCTGATTGCAAGGACGTGGCCGGCGCCGTTATTGATTATTAAATGAAATTGAGTCACTGAAACAGTGTACAGTGAGAATGGTCAGTTTACTCAGCCCCATTGAGTTGATTCATTGTGCAATTTCACTGATTCTGATCAATCACGGAGTAGCAACCATCGATACGTGCAGTCAGTCAAGCTAAGCTAGCTAAGCAAGCTAGGTCACTGAAGTTTTAGAAAGCATCCTAGGTTATGAAAAAAATCCTTGGAATGTTTCCTAAACTTTTGATATTGTTCAAAAAAACCTTAGTAGTTTCCTGAATTTTTGTGACGTTTTTTGAAATTCCGGGAGGTTCTCCGATCTTTGTGGAAGTTATCTGAAATTCTTGGAAGATTCCAGGACTTCTAAGACACTTCCTGAATTTCTGGAAAGTGCCCTGAGCCTCTGGAAAGTTGCTTGAGCTTTTGAGAAGTTCCCTAAAGTTCTTGGATGTTTTCGTGAATTTCTGGGAAGTTATCTGAACGTCTGAGATGTTCGCTGAGCTTCTGGAAAGTTTCCTGATCTTTGGAGATATTTCCTGATCTTTTTGGGTGTTTCCTGAAGTTTTGGAAAGTTTGGGACCTACCGCGCAGCGGGATGTTGGGCAAAGGTAACGTCCTTGGTTCGAGTACTATTTTACCCATGCCCTTTCGCTCAATTTTCAATACTTCCATTCTATTTCCAAACTACCGTACACTGACGGAACATTCAACAGTTTCTGATCATATCTTCCATTCTAGAAAACATTACTGTACACTCTTGGTCCCTGATGGTGTTAAGCGAATATCTCCTTCTACAAGTTTTCTGAATTTCTGGGAAGTACCCTGAACTCCAAGGAAATTCCATGAACTCCTACAAGTTTCCTGAACTTTTGAAATGTTTTCTATACTTCTGGGAAGTTTCATGAACTTCAGAGAAATTCACTGGACCTCTCTAACGATTCGCAAACTTTTGAATAGCTTCTTGAATTACTGGAAAGTTCTCTGAACTTCTCTCATTTTTTTGGAAAGTTCCCTTAACTTTTGGGAAACTTCTGGGAAATTCTCAAAGAATATTGTTATGTTTTGTGAGTTTCTGGCAAGCTCCTTGGATTTGTGGAGAGTTGCATGAACTTCTAGGAAGAAGCATTTATGAAAAATTCGATGAATTTCTGGGAAATGCTCTGAATTTTAGCACAGTTGCTGAACTTCCGGGAAGAACCCTTAATTTCTGAGAAGTTCATTGGTTTTCTGGAAATTTTCCTGATGTTTTTGGGATGTTTCCATAAAAAACATTAAGGAGAATTGCAAAACTCTTGGGAACTGTGGGTCGTAAGTCTACAGGATGCACTTTTGGAACGGGTTCAGGTTGACTTTTCCTGCTGCATCACAACTTATCTGGAAAAAGTCATCAGATGAATCTAAGTGTCGCATAATATCCAGGAATATCTCCTTTGGCATGCGGAAATGACGCAAAAAGTGCACGTCATCATTGGTTGGCGTGTCGTTAAAGTTGTCCTAGAACAGCTTCTGATGACCGCCACAAAATTACAGTCGACTTTGGGGAGTCTTCCAGGGCGTGACCCTCTCCGTTTCGTCTCTTGTTTTCCACTGCCAGTTAACAAATACGTCATAGTACATATCGTCTAGATAAAATGCATGCATTCACATTCGCACTTAGTCAAGCGACAGATCATTCCTCGCCATCTACCGACGCACTTTACTGGCAGTAAAAAATATTTGGTCAAACCAATTCATGGCTAAAAGTTTGCGAAAAATTTGCGAAATCTGGAAAAAAAAACCTCCGGTCTTTGATGTTGAATGATTGACAGGATAAGAGGTGTTTGCCAGTTGACAAAAAGAAATACAACACCGGTGCGGAGAAAGAACGCAAAGTTGGTTTATTTTAGCTGGTTCTATTTAAATTTTGGTGATGCAAATCAAGTATAAAGTAGATCCAAAAATAGACCACCGCTGAAGATGCCCTGACCTAAATAGTTCCAAACATTGTTTTAGCAATTCAACACTGAACTAAATTTGAAAATTCTACATTAAACAAGCTGAGACTATGCTGTATGCTCCAAGTTAAATCAAAAATATGTTCTAACGATATGAATTTCCTAGCCTGTGCTATTTCCCGGTACAAGCAAACCAATTGCCACAACAGGCCCTAACGTGTGCCTCGCATTCGCGGTCGACAGGGAATATCGCATGATTGGTCCTAATAAATGCATCAACTATATACAGGTTGATCCGATTGCATGGTTTCGGTGGAAGATATTACCAATTCTGAGAAAAAATCACTTTTAGCATCAGATCAACACAGGCAACCGTCACTGACAGGCAATGCTGTTTATACTGGTAAGCACTTAGCAACAAATTTGTCTATAAGACAACACGAAAAAAGTTCTATTTTGTTCATTTTGGATGTCACATATCACAAAATTTTGTCAGAACAATTCACCCACAAAATAAGTATCTCTGGATCCATAACTGTTCCTTTTCCTCTTGATTGAAAAGCATGGAATGCTGAGATTAGTGAGAACTGGCAATACCTTGAATGACAGTCGAAGCAAATTCAAATGCAATTCTTCCCACTTACTAGTAGGCCACAAAACATGAAGGATGTGTGTTCGTAGGAGGAACTTATCAATTAGACGAATTGTCCCCTCCAAGTGATACATAAAGTTTGTCACAATATTGATTATCATTACATTTGAGCAATCTAAAGTGCTCGGGATTCTCATACCCCTAAACTGAGACCACCCCAACCGAACTCCGCTATTGTCATCGCTCGATTATCGAACGAAGAAAAGAAAAAAGAAGACCTAAACCAATTTCTCCGCCATCCAATCTTGTTCGACGCTAATGAAGTTCCATCTCCGATAGCTCTGGAGCACCACTTTTGACACATCTGCGCGTCTCGTTTTACAAATCGTAGACAAATGGCGCTTGGCTATCAGAAACAAAAACTCCGACTATCACGAACATCATGAGAACCATCGAAAGTGTGACGCGGCGGTGGAAGGAGCGAACCAGCACGAAGCGAAAGACAAGAATCTAATTTCACATAATGGGGAACAGGCTGAGAAGGGCTGGAAAAAGTGATTTCCTAATGAGCCCATGATAACGGAATTCCTCCTAAGATTTGGAAGATTGTTTTGTTTTCGTTGCTAGGAGATGAGACCACTGGAATGTGCGTTAGATGACGCAGCATCATTGTCTCGGGAATCTGGCGATGATTTCAAACTATGTGACCGAGTAGAAGATTTGGAGCTTCAACGGAAAAACTCGTGCAAATCGCATATTTTTCCAACACTCGCATCATGCCGTTCCCGTATAATTGAATTTCTCCTCCCCCACAGAAACCACGATTATTGACATTTCCCAAACCGCTAATGCTTATTTAAAGCGTGGTTAAGCTGTTCTCGCCTGTCATGCCGCCGATTACGTATGGCATGGACGTGAAAGCACAGAGTATCAACATCAACAATGTGTGGCTATGTGTTCTCCGCTCGGGACGGTGGGGGAAGGCACAAAGTTAAACGTTTTGATCTGAATCTTGATATTAATTAATTTATTTCACAGCTTGATACCATGCGCATTCGAGGCTGCTGGCGAGGCGGCGGTTGGCGGCACGCTTTTTTATTTGAGGAAGGCAAACTTTTCAAGCTTCATACACAGTCGCTATCGTCGGAATCATCATCCTATATGTAGATTGGAAAACAGTGGATGTCGAGCATGTAAGCAGGAGATCCCGGCTAACGGGCAGGGAGGTGCGATTCCAGTTGCAGGGTAGGTGGGAATAATTTGTTTAAGTGGTTTTTGATAACGAACTCTGGCACTACCGTGACTTTCGCTTGGCGGGTTAGGTGGTTAGGTTTTTATCGTTTTTGTTGTAACTTTTTTTTCCACTTATTTGAGCTGTCAGTCCAAGTTTACACACAAGCTTCCTATCCTGTTGGTGAAGTGTTAACGCTTGCTGAAAGGTGATTAAGCGGTTGTGGTGTTTTGAGTAGGTGGGAAAAGTTCTATCGGAGTTGAAAGCATGGTTTTCGGGCAATATAAGCACGGAACGTTGGTACGGCCGCCTTGTGATGGAACTGTCAATTTATGAATCCAAATCCGTAACGGGATTAAAAAATGGGTGGGCAAAAATATTAATTGGCAAACCACATCATTTGAAAAAATGATTTCAAAAAAAAATTACAGGGTGAGTGGTAATTCCTGTCAGTATTTTTTAAACATGTGTATTTTTGTATGGGTTAATCAAAGACATGCGTGCACATTTTTCTTTTAGAGTATGTTGCAATATAAATCCGGCTTGCAAGTTTGTTTTAAATTTTCATTCGTTGGAAACTCGTCGAAATCATGAACGCGAAAAAGAAGCTCGCGATAAGTTTTTTTTTTTAACATATTAGACCGTGTACTTAAAGAGAAATTAAAACCACTCGGGATAAACGAACGATTCATGAATCCTAGAGGGTTTGAGCTGTTTTGTGGAATACCTGTAACTAGAAATTAGAAGAAAAAAATTGAAGTTACCATTTAATTCCAACTACCTTTGCTTATCTTGACAGATACGCGTATTTCGTCTACAAAAGTGCAGACTTCTTCAGTGTCTCGTACTAATAGCTCGACTTGATTTTATCTTCTAATTTCTAGTTTCAAAGATTCATGTTTTGCATCATCAAATGCTATATGAAAACCAGTTCTTGGAAAAATCCTCCCAGACATGGCCATAACCGTACTTTTAGGTGTTCGGAAGCCATCAAACGAGTAAGAGAGCGAATTCAGTGAAATCCCGGTAAGTCTGGCTGAAAGTAGGCCAAAGAACTGCGAATGTCGCAGTCCACTATCAGGTGTGTTTTGATAGACGACCTTGAACTGAATCCATACAAAAAATAACGGGTGCTTGACTGAAAAGCAGAAGATTGCAAAAGTCGAAAGATTTCGGAAGCTGCTCAAACGGCATTGTTTCCGGACGAAAATAAAAAATCCTACTACAAGATCACCATAACCAGAAAAATGATTGGCTGTATGCCACACATCTTTCTGATAATCTTCATGATAAACAAGCTGTTCAGAGGTTCCAGAACGTTTCAAGAGTTATAGGATATTTCTCCAGAACTTTGAAGGTTCTTTTGTCTGTTAATTGGACCTGATAAGACTGGTCGACAGAGATTTTTAGACCCAGGGCTCCATGCCAGTTTCCGTTGACTTGGGTCCGAAAACCACCGGATATCGTATTTTGACCTCATGCGATTTGCATTTTTCTTCATAAATTGGCATCAAAAATTGCAATTTTGATATATCTTGAGAACCACTCAAATAACTGCCTCAGTTTTAATGTAAATGCTCCAGAAGCATTTTTATGATATTTCTCAGTTATTGAAAGTTATGATCGTTGAAAGGCAGCATATTTCACCAAAAAAAACACCAAAGAACAGTAAACCCCCCGACATTCGCGGATTTCGTTGATGGTGTTCTCAAATGATATATGGGCATTGACCTTTGTTATTTCATCATACACTATCTCATGATGCTTCGTATATAGGAAGTTAATCCCTTCAGCAAGCTCGTTCAGTAGACCAAGGCCATGAGGATGGTTAACTTGCAAGTTCATAATTATCTCACTACGCGGCGCTAGTGTGCATATAAACTTACTTTATAACATGAATCACGAGATCCTTGACATATAGCAAGTTGGCGTCTGCTACATAGATGTATGGTTGAGTAAGCCCTTTCGGATGGTGTTAATATTAGTTCAGATATTGTCCACTACGCAGCGTACATGTGAACTTTGTGTATTACCTGTATTTTGAGATCTAGATCGTGGATAAATTTACTGTTTTCAGGAAGGTTAGTTGTGAAATCATGAGCTTCTAGACGATCGACTCAACCGTTCAGAATAATCTCACTCCGTGGCGCTAGTGTGCTTGTAAATTTACTTTATATTCTGGATCTCGAGACTATTGAAATATACCAAGATTGCATCTTCAAAAAATATATTCGAGGGGTTGATTGTTTTCAGGATTTTTTTTCGAGTAACCGGTCGACGGTCGACTTCGTAATTCAGAATTTTTCAATGCATGGCACTGGTCTGCCAGTAAACTATGTAATGAATGTTTATTGCTAGTGCACATCAGAGGCTGATAACTCAAATATTGGTATTTTTGCTCCGTTCTTCTGACTTCATGGAAGTACTGCAGAGAACTACAGGGAAGTTCGGCAGAATATTTCAGGGAAGTTCTGCAGAGAACCTCAGCAAAGTTCTGCAAAAAATTCAGGAAAATACAGCGAACTTTAGGGAAATCATTCAGAGAACTTTAGAGATTTTTTTCAAAGAACCAAGGAAGTTTCGCAGAGAATAGCAGGGAAGTTCTTCAAAGAATTTTAGGTTCGCCGAAGAACTACAGGGAAATTCTTCAAAGAACTTGAGGTAAATTTTTCAGAGAACATCAGCAAAATACAGCAGAGAACTTCAGGGAAGTTCTGCCGATAACTTCAGGCAAATTCATCGGAAAACTTCATGGAAATTCTTCAGAGAAGTTCATTAAAATCTTCAGAAAACGTCATAAAAGTGCTTAAGAGAGCTTCATGGAAGTTCTGCAGGGAACTATGGGGAAGATCTAAAGAAAATTCAGGGAATCTCTGCAGAGAACTTCAAGAAAATACGACAGAGTACTTCATGGAAGTTTTTCAGAGAACTTCATGGATGTTCTTGGGAAAACTTCAAGGAAATTTTTCAGAGAACTTCAGGGGATTTCTTCAGAAAACTTCAGAGAACTCTGGAAGTTCTGTAGAGGACTTTAGGGAAGTCTTTCAAAGAGCTTCAGGGATGCTTTGCAGAGATCTCCTGGAAAGTTTTTCAGAGAACTTCAGAGAACTTTGGGGAAATTCTGAAGAGAGGACTTCAGGGAAGTCTTTCAAAGAACTTCAGGGATGTTTTGCCGAGATCTCCTGAAAAAATTCTTCAGAGAACTGCAGGGAAGCGCTGTAGAGAACTTCAGGGAAGTTCTTCGGAGAAAATTTCATGGAATTTCTGCAGAGAATCTTAGGAAAATCTGCAGAGAACTTCACGGAAGTTTTTCAGAGAGCTTCACGGATGTTGTTCAGAGAACTTCACGGAAGTTCTTCAGAAAACTTAATGAAAATTCTGCAGAGAACTTTAGGAAAGTTCTGCAGAGAACTTCACGGAGATCTTCGAACTTAATAAAAGTTCTGCAGAGAGCATCAGGGAAATTCTGCAGAGAACTTCAGGGAAGTTTCGCAGAGAATTTCAGGAAAGTTTTTCAAAGCACTTTAGGGAAGTTCGTCATAGAATTTCAGGGAAATTCTTCAGAGAACTTCGGGGAAATTCTTCAGAAAACTTCAGACTTCTTCAGAAATATTTAGGGAATTTCTGCAGAGAACTTGCCTTTCAAGATTTAATGAACATACTTAAATACATATCGTAAATTTGAACATCAAAAAAAGCTACAGTTTCAAATCCTAAGCAATGAACTAATGATCAGTCTGGTATGACCCAAAACATACCTGATTTCATCATAATGTCGATTGTCCTTTCAAAAGATCCATTGAACATGGTTTTATACATATCAATTTGTCTAGCCGTAAAACTTTAGTTACAACGTTAGATCCCAGGACTGTTCGGATGACAAAGAACAATCCAGATTATCTCATATTGTCTGATGACCTTCCAGAGGACTCAATGAACGTGGTTGAATATATACCCTATAATTAGTATAGCTGATAAAGCTACTGTTACTATTGTAGATCCTAAGTTCTCAACTCCAGCACAGTTTGATTGACCTAGAACATCCCAGTTTACCAAGAATACATATCGCTAATTTGTGAAGCTAAAAAGGGTACAATTACAACTGTAGACCCTAAATTAGGAACTCAAGAATACTTTGGATGACATCTCAAATGTCTGTTGACCTTCCAAAAGATTCAGTGAACAAGGTTGAATTCATGTCATAACTTTGTATAGCCGAAAAATGTTCGCCGAACATTTCCAATCGTGTTTGCTTCTCCGATTTCGACAATTCGGTTCATTTTGATTTATCCATGAAGCAGGAGCTTCATGGAATCCCAAACATCATCGTCCTATGATTGCTCCGGTGATTTTGCTGCAAAAGTTTGGCCAAGTTGATTCCACTAAATCGTTCTTCACTGACGGATCTTTGATAGAGGAGTCAGCAGGCTTTGGTATATTTAATGAAATTTATAGCGCCAACCGTAAACTTCAAGCCCCTTGTTCCGTGTTTGTCGCTGAATTAGCGGCAATACATTTTACGCTAGAAATTGTTGCCTCATTAACACCGGATCAGTACTTCATTTTCACGGATAGTCTCAGTTCTATAGACGCTATCCGCTCATTGAGGCCGGTAAGGCACTCCTCGTATTTTCTCATGAAAATACAGGAGCTTCTAAGTACTTTATCTTCGCGTTATTCTGTCATCACCTTTGTATGGGTCCCATCTCATTGTTCAATTCCGGGCAATGAGAAAGCGGACTCGCTTGCAAAGGTGGGCGCTGTGGAAGGCGATATTTGTGATCGACAAATCGCCTTCAACGAATTTTTTCCTATTTTTCGTCAGCAGTCACTCGTCAGCTGGCAGTATAAATGGAGTAAAGGAGATTTGGGGCAATGGCAACATTCTATCATCCCAAAGGTGTCGAAGAAATCTTGGTTTAGCGGGATGGATGTGGGTCGAGACTTCATTCGTGTCATGTCTCGCCTCATGTCCAATCATTATTCTTTGAACGCTCATTTATACCGGGTTGGGCTGAGCGACAGCAATCTCTGTGAGTGTGGACAAGGCTATCAGGACGCAGATCACGTTATTTGGTCTTGTGCTGAGCATTCTGGAGTAAGATCTGAGCTCTATGATTCCCTTCGGGCTCGAGGTAGACAACCCAATGTGCCAATTTGAGATATTTTGGCTATACGTGATTTGAAGTACATGAAACTCATTTATGTGTTTTTGACTAACATTAGCATAGCATTAGCAGATTGTAGTTAGTTTAACCTGTATGTTTAGTGTAAGTTTTTTTTTATATGTGTATGTGTGTGTGTATTTTTTTTCTTTTTCAAGAAATGTTCAAGTCAAAAGAAAACCATAAGTTGTATAATTATAAGTGTTTAGATAATTTTGAATTTAAATTTAATTTGTTATGTAAACCATACTTTAAATTCCCACCCTATTTCCCATCCGTAATTTGTAATTCCTATTAACCTCGAGACGGCCGCGAGTAATCGGCTCTATCCTCCTAACTTTAGTTGTAAGATAAATGATGTATAAAAAAATATGAAAATTTGGCTCTGTAAAGTTAATTCGATTGAGCCTGTACAAATAAATGATTATTAAAAAAAAAAAACAAGCACAGTCCCACCAACGCGATGGGTAAGGTAGCATGCTGAAATCTTACCCTACCACGAAAAATGAAAGTTTTTTTTTTATACGATATATGGTTTCAAATCATCCATGGTTTTAACATATGTTTTTCTCTCGAGGATATGATGCAGGTCCGTCTACAATTGCAGCAGGATCACAATCTGCAACATGCAGACATAACAAATATAATTGTTATTATCGTTCTATATTATAACATCCCCTCACAATATTTTGCATGCTATTATCAGCTACGCATTTACGCATAGTTGTAAGTTAGCCTATCTCACTCATGTAATTTATTTTAAAATATAGGAAAGTTGTTTGCGTTTTTTAAAAAGGATTATATACAACAAATTAAACAGACATTTTTTTTCTTCATCCAATAATTAATTCAAAAACTAACATTGTTTATGTCCTACATTTTCTATTTCACAGAGATAATGAATCATTATTGGGACACAGCAGTTGCCGAAAAAATCGAATTTCCTTTTTTTATTATTATTTTGGTTTTCTTAAGTTGCCGTTTTTTGGGCAGTGATCATACTCATAAATTGTTTGCTTAAATTTTCTTTGCTTTTCTGCTGGATTGCCGGGTGATCGACTTTATTTCATAATATCCCGATGGATTTTTCGCCATTTCAGAGTTTCAATTATCTACCACCGAGGCGGAAGAGACAAATACCTGCATTTCATTATTATATGTACGTTGTTTTGTAATTCTTTACTTAAGGTTATCTGCTTAAGGTTGTAGGGAGGGTGATTCCAGGTAGTGTAGAAGTGTTACTGCTGTGTAGCATAAGGTCATTTTTTATTAACCACCCACACTTGTGAGTGGCACCAAGGCATTTCTACTGTTGGTTAAAATTGGCCCTCAAACTAGGTGTTTTAACGTACTTTTGTATTCTGCTGAAATAAACCATCCACACTTGTGAGTGGCCCCAACAGAATCCCTATTGTTGGTTTATATCGGTCTTCAAACTCGATATTTTAACATATGTCTGTATTCTGCTGCAATAAACCATTCACACTCGTGAATGACCCCAACAGCATCCCTACTGTTGGTTTAAATTGGTCCTCAAACTCGATGTATTAACATATATTTTTATATTTTCCAGAAATAATCCATTCACACTTGTGAGTAGCCCCAACAGCATCCTTAACGTTGGTTTAAATCGGTGCAAAATTTTGAAAAGCTTTAATGTGTATCTACAGAGAATAAATCGGGAAAATAGATAAATATCTTATTCGCTTCCGACGTCAGTTGAATTCAGCATACCGTTTACCAAAACGGATCCCGCTGCAAACCGAACCACTTTATCCAACATCCCAGTGATTTATCGTGGCAGTGCAGAGGTGTTCTCGGCTTCCAATAAAGCGAGTATCACGTCAACATATTCCTACGCATTCCCTACTTGACCTGCATTCTGGCGAGACCGGCGCCGGTATTGCCTTAGTTCGAGATCACTAGTTCTTACACATTGAGGATGTATGCTAGTCCCAAGCATCATCTTGTGGTTCTTTGTGTTACAACAGCGGATTTGGCTATAACGGAGTAGCAATCTCGAGTGGTCAATCATGCTCATGTTCATGCTCACAAGTGGATATTTGACACCCTGGATATGATTGTACTTGCCACACAATCATATTAATGGAAAAATGGTACCTGGTATCGAAAGCTCTCAAATTTAGAACACTAAGTTGAGAACAAGCAATAAACAAATTGTAAAAGCAATAAGTTTGAAATACGAAGAAAAAGCGATGCATCTTTTGACGTGAAAGTAATTGTATTCTGTTCGCAATATTACCAATATCATGAAGCGTAACAAGCTTAGAACTTATAAGAAGCAACGAGCTCCTACAAGGATAAACGATCAGAAAGCATAACCGTAAACAAGGTCACGTAGCTTGTACAAACCCCTTGCACTTGCTTCAAACCAATGCATTTTGATGGACGACAAAATGTATGTATAATTGGACCCCAGTAAACCTCCACATCTGGGAAAATGTTGCAGTGCAATTATTCGAATGATATCGGTAATGTTTACTTGTGGGGCTATTGTATGAGACGGTAACCTTAGAATGGGCGTAACTCCTTAAAAAATTCTGAAATTGATTGCTGGGTCTTCAACAGAGCTGTCAGTCACTTTGGCTATAGTCACTTAAAGGATTGTTGGAAACAATTTTCTTGTATAATAGCATTAAAGCGCAAAAGGTGTTACACATACGTACATAAAAGAATTTACCGGAATTCGGTACAAATAACCCTAGCCAAAGAATGAAAGCTTATCTTACAGTTATGTAAGATACCTAACAAGTGGATGTAAGTGGGATGCCATAAAATATCTGTGTGAAATAGAAAGCATGCTTTGAGTTAGCTCTCTAAGAGAAGAGTATACAGAACACACTGCAAGAAGGCAAAAAAGTGAAAACAACGTTGGCCAGCTCAACATATATCAATCACTGTAGAATTCTTGAACTGAGCCGGAGAGAAAGTAAACCTTACATCCAATGTTAGACATTTTTGGTTTTGCGTGTAGCACCAACTCATTCTATTCCAAAAATGTTCAGTTTCCGTTTAATTTGATTTAGATAAACACAATTCTATGATAACACTCACTACAATAGACGCACTTGTATTTTCTAAGAATTTTAAATGGCAGCAAAGGTTGAGTCATGTTTACTTTTGCAATTTTCAAACGAGAAGAATGTACCATTCTAGTACCCATGTTAAATTTTCTCCAGTAGTATCGTGAATAGTGACTCATGTACGATGCATGCCTGTTAACTACTATGCCGAAATCACCCTCTATCCACAGATTATCTTTCATTAACGACAAAAACCTACACTTTCAACATCTCCACCCCAAACATTGTTCACAGCTCAAGACTGTTGCCGAGACTATCCGATTAAAATTTATCGGCTTTTAATATCCCTCATCCTGGTCTACATTCGGGGGTGCTAATGGTATGTTTCCTTACACCCCCCAACACTTGGATTGAGCTGAGAAAACATCCCACTCTTCCATCATCCTGGAAGCAACATTGTCCCCGAAGAAGCCATATCCTATTCTGCATTTCTCCGTCAGCCACTTGGAAATGCAAATCCTCCAGCAAGCAAATGGCACTTCTTGAAAATGCAATCATTCTTCGCCCTGGAAAGAGCTCCCTCTCCGTACTTTGTTACTTCATTTGAAAGTCAACTTGCTGACCAACTCTAGCAGAAACACCAAACGTTCAACACGTGTCCCCTCCATCCACAAGTCCGCACCAAGTCGTTCACAATGTTTCATTTTTCCCTCTCCCTGTTACCGAGTAAAATTGGCTGCAATCTCGTAGCACCACACTGGCCTGGCAAGTCATACCTGCTCGAACCAACAGGAGTATGTAAATCTAACCATCTCGATTAATTTTCTTGCAATCCACAAGCACAAGTCTCTGTCGGTATGAAGTCGCATCGATCAAAGGTGAAAAGCAGCCCCAAAACTGTGCACGGTGAATGCAGAGTGGCTCACACATAAGCTTTTGTGCAAACTTGTGAAGGAAACCAAACAAAACTGCACAGCCATATTTTCCCTTTCCATTCACACTGGGAAACCACTGAAGGCTCTGAAAGGTCTCACCTTGCTTGATGGGAACATTTCTCCACTATGGTCTTTGTGTTGTCCTTTTACGGAAAATTCTTCTACACCAGAAGACTGAACACATAGTGGAGATAGAGAGAGAGAGAGTAATGTTCGACTACAGACATTCGTTATGCAGTGACTTACCTTCGTCCTCTTCGTCCTCTTCTCCCTCTTCGTCTTCCTCGCCCTCGCCACGGGTGGAGACGCAGCTGGGCGTCGTTCCTACCCACTGCTTGCCACTGCAGAACAATCGATCCGTCTCCGGTGGCTGCAGTCCGTAGTAGTCGTCGCACTCGTAGAATGCCACCAGAAAAATGTGGTCATCTTTTCTCCGTCTGCAGGAAAAGGGAAATTCGACGGAGCAAGTTCCAATAAATAGATAGCGGGGATTCGCCTCGACGCTCACTCACCTGTTGTACTTGACAACGTAGCCATTGTCTATTTCCGGCGCGTGAATCAAACCCTGGGCCATGCAGGATAGATCCAGCTGGGCGGCAAAATCAGCGGCGATGGCAGCTTCCTCCTGGATGTTTTGCAGCTTGGTGTTTTTGCGTTTCTTTGGCTGGTGCTGGGGAGAGTTGTCGTCCGTTGTTTCTAAGGGAGAAATCGGTAAGCAAATGGAATTATTAGAGGAGGTGCACTCGAGATTTTTGTGCTTTGATGTGGAGCGTTGTTCAATGTTTGTGTGTGGTGTGTTTGGTACAATCAATCTCCCGCTGACCAGCAGTGCTTTTATGGATGAAACTTGTCTGCATTTCTTAGTTGCTTTATATGTTATTACGATATGCAAACATTTTTAGCCCTGGAAATTGAAGGTGACAGCTCTATTGAAAATCCAACGACCCATTTCAAGAATGCCAGTTCATAAACGTACATTCTGAGTTCATCATCACATTCAATAAGCCCCGCTTGGAAATCTTCACATATCAAATGGAAATGTGAAGCATTTTCACACTTCCAGAATCAAAAAAAAACATTCTTGATTCTGGCGTGTGTATAGTTAAGATGTATTTTTTAAAACTTAAAGCGACCTCACCATGATCCTTACCCAATGCAGAAAAGCTCGTCCGGGTGCGTGGCGAAGCACTTAAAAACAAGAAATGAGCAAAACCTACTGACGCACCACCTATCTAAACAAACGCGATCACAACACACTTTGAGTGGAAATCAATTAACTTCACAACGTCTAACATACAGCACTATTACATTTCATAATTTAAACTTTTTATTCTGGTTGAATAAATAAATTTGCAAAGACTACTCAGCAAAAGCAAAACACGTCAGCTTCAAAGCACGGCTTGCTGCGATCGTGGATGGTTGTTCAATAACAGCTAAAAATTTGAATGTCCATTCTTGGTGTAACAGGAAAATGTAGGAAAAAATGACTATCTTAAAATAGAGTTCTATGATTGTTCTGTTCTTGTTTTTGGTTAATATAAATGATTGATCAGCACGTGTTTAACCACAATCGCGATAAGTCGTATCGGCGCAATCTCACTACCTAGAAGTATTTAATTACGCGCCCGATCGGTCCGGCAAAAGAGACAAACTGCAAAGTGAATAACCCTCCACGAGTGCAAATTAAGGCTTGTTCGCGACAAAATCTGGACCGATTAAACTGGGAATAAAACAAATTTGCTGTTAGTTCAATACAAGATGCATTTTTTCTTCATGTAATTGTGCATTATTAATCATCTTCAAACTAACTACACTTACTACGAACTTTTGAGTTAACTCCAGCCATTAGAGTCTGTGCAGACTCTGCAATCGATTTAGCTGCTTTTGTCCAAGGTTTTTCGAAACTTTTCTATAGATGTAGCTCGTTGTTCATATTGAGAGAGTTTTCTCTTCACGAGAGCCCAATACCACTCCATAGGTCGCATCTCCGGGCAGTTAGGTGGATTCGCCTCTTTCGGTACAACATGGACTCCATTCGCTTTATACCATTCCAAAACATCTTTGGCGTAGTGAAAAGATGCCAAATCAGGCCAAAATAGCGAGGGAGCGTCATGGCTGCGTAGGAATGGTAACAATCGCTTATTTAGGCAATCTTCGCGGTATATTTCCTTGTTTACTGTTCCGGTAGTAATGAAGCTTCGGCTTGCTCGACCGCAGCTGCATATTGCCTACCAAACCAAATATTTTTTGGGAAATTTGGTCCTGAATTGCTTTTCTACGCCGTTCCGTTGCATGGAAGAACCCGCTTAAAGTCTTCCAGCACATATGTTTCATCGTCAATTATCACGCAGGAAAACTTCGTCAAATATTCGCGATACAACTTGCAATCCCGGGTTTTAGCCGTCACATTCTGTTTATCACTACGATTCGGTACAGGTTTTACCTTGATCGACTTCATACCTTTCCGATGCTTGGAAGTATGCACGTAATTTGGGGACATTTTTATGTTTCCAGCCGCAGTACGTACCGAAAGATCTGGTCTCTCCTGCAATATTTGCTTCACCTCCGCGTCCTTCTGATGGTTCCTAAGATCCGTTTTCGTTCCGATCCCAGCCTTTCAGGCTTTTGTCAAACGTGTTTCGAAAGATTTAAGAACGTTATGGACAGTGCGTGCAGGAAAACCAAGCTTTTTTGCAAATTTTCTTACTGACAGATCCGGATATTCATTGCTACCGCATACACTTTCTTTTCGCCCTTGCTCTTCTTTCGACGCCATCTTCGATCTAAAAGCTGGTAGTATCACCAGGATTTGATATAACACAATCAACAGACATACGTTCATCAGTCTGCGAAATATTTCACGCACAGATGAAGTATTTCCAGATATATACCTATTAAGGGGTGTCCAGATTTTGTCGCGAACAGGCTGTAATATCCAACCTCTGGAACTCGATGAACGATCATAGTTTCCCCCGTACGGAGGAAACGTCTGGCGAAGTATACATGGAAAAAATATGGCAATTGAATGGCAGGAAAAAGGCTAAAACCTTCATGGTGTGTCATATTTGAAACAGTGCGAAATGATAGCCAGGCCAAAAACCTAGCTGAAATCAAAAAACGGCATAACGGTCAAGATGTATGAACACAAGACGTTGAACTCTTGCAAAGTTGTTGTGTTCTGAAACGTGAAAAAAGATACTGATGATGCAATTCATGATATGTTAGTGATCAAGAAGTAACTTATGTGAAACAAATTATGAAGGGCATGGAGGAAAACAAAATTCTTACCGGCATCATTGTACTAATTTTGAAGGGAACCAGACCCGAGGAAGTCAAAATTTGTTATCTTCTACTGCAGACACGGCCATGGTATCTAAAACCGCTATGGCACTTCAAGTGCCTCAAGTTTAGTCATACTATCACTGGCTATCCGGACAATGATAAGAAATGCAGCAAGTGTGGTGAAACATATCATGAAGAATGTAGAAATGAAGCAAAAAGTAACTAGTAAATGAGAAGAAAGATTAGCATATTCCATTTAACCCAACTACCTTTATTGCTTATCTTGACAAATACGCGTTTTTCTTCTACAATATGCAGACTTCTTCAGTGGCGTGTACTCGACTTAAAAGAAAACCTTCACCGCCTGCCGTATGCATACTATTTTCCAAATACACACACTTTTACCTACAGCTACCATTTTGTTTTACCTAACCTATCTTGAGTCAAAAACAAATACATACAGAAAAAAATCTGAATATTCATTGGTTGTAAGTGTCAGAGCATGTAAAAATATATATCAGTCCACACGAGCAACAACTTGCATGAAATAGTTCTATCACAGTCGAGCTTTTGCTTGCAATATTTCCCGCAATGTATGCAATGTCCCATTATTGATCACCAATAAAGAAGAAGGTAGGCAAAAAGGCGGGGTAGGTATTAAGTGACCACCCTAATTACCACCCTAACCCAACAGATAGATCTTATTTTTAAGATTTAATCTTCCAAAGACATCATTTGTCTACAGTTAATGTGTTTCGAGTTGTCGATTTTTGTCGCGAAATTTGGCTATTCGTACTTTAGTGTGTGGGTGTAAAAATGTACATCATAGTTGGCTATTTATCGATAAAATGCAGTGCGCTGTTTGCAATTGACACCGATGCATTTCTTGTGCTAGGGATTTTTACATCGAACTATTAACTATTATAAATATTCAAGACGTTACCAGTACTCGTTTCCAATGACCACTGATCAAGTCTGGTCCTCTTGGCACCGATTCACGGGTACTCCAAAGGAGGTCGATTTGGTAAAGGTGATGAGGTCCCTTATTTTTTTCTATCAAAACCAAGTCATCGGACAGCTCATTTTTCGTGGATTTTTATGTCTGTGGTCATTTCAACCCGGGATTTAATCATCGACCATCTTGATATTCAATGGCCACCGGAAAGTCCTCCGGAGAAGTCCGTAATATGGATTATTTATTGTTTGCACCAAAATCATGGTTTCGACGGCTCAATCTTTGTGATTGTTCATGGTCAAGATTTTGTAAGGTAAGAAATAAACCATTGATCACCCTGCATCTGGCCTCGAATGTCCTCACATCCAATGGAACTATTCAATTTGAAGATTTCGATGGCACAATCTCGTGAATTTATCATGTCCATTGCTCGGAAAAGAACCTGTAACGTGGACTATACAGCTTTTGTACCCAAAACATGACTTCCACGGCTCAGTCTTCATGAGGTTGCATGCTCATAATTATGTTTGATCGGAAACACACAATTGAACAGCCTGGTCATCGGTGGCCTTTGAAATGTCTTCCAGAGATATCCGTATTAAAAAACAAATAAAATTTCATATCAAAACTATTAGTTCGACGGCACAACCTTCGTGATTTTTCATGCTCACGATATTATTACTGAAATGGATCACTAACCACCCTCGTCCTCTAGGGTCACCAGATTGTCCCTCGAATAAACCGGTATTACGAAACAATTAATTTTTAACACCAAAACCTAGCGTCCGATAGCTCAATCTTCGTGATTCTTGAGAAAATCCGTTTTCGCATTTGCTTCAAAACTTAAAAATAACCGGAATCACGTGAAATTTGGCGCTAAATTGGTTGCTATTTTGTTTTAGTTTGACGGTTTGGCATTTGGTTTTGACTGACACCGTGAATCAAGATAACCTAAATAGTCATGTAAATAACCCATTTTTTAGGTAGCAATGTCCAATTTAGGGATGTAATCAAGAATCACGCATGTAATCATAGGTAATTATCAAGTAATCACGAGTTACCATGAGTAATCGTAAGTAATCATCTGTAATCTCAATAACCTTACCAATAAGTAATCATCAAGTAATCTTGAATAATCACGAATAATCACGAGTAATCATGAGTAATCATAAGTAATCATCAGTAATCACGATAACCTTTGTAATCACGGAGTTATCAGAGTAACTTTGGGGGAAGTGACAAGTAATCAATGCTGTTGGAAACCCCTTGATATATAGTGTCTGAAGCTAAGTCTGAAGTAGTGTACTGTATAGCGCGTCGGATGCGTTATATAGTGCATTACTTCCGACATTATATATAACGTATATAATACGAAAGCCATCAAATCAGTTTCCAACTGTTTACTGGTTTGATTACCATTGATTATTTATAATTACTTATGACTACTTATGATTACTATTGATAAATTATGATTATTAATGATTACTTAGGATTACTCCTGATTATTGTGATTACTTATGATTTATAATGATTATTGTTGTGACCTGGTCGAGATTTTCAACTCCATTCTTCGTAACCAGCACTCGCACCAGCACAACTGTGCTCTACAAAATCACATGCACCTACTAAGGAGTGTATCGAATATAAGCTATCCACATACATTTGCGTTGTACGCATGTATTTGTGATGGTTTTTTATGCTCTGAACACTGCATGCTGTGCGTTTGACTGTCAGCTTTCTTTTGTTTACTTGTTTGTGTGGTTCAAATTCTGCGTTTTCAAAATGTCGCGTATTGAAAAGGACCTGTAAATTAAGGTTCAGGACACATGGCTAAGTGAGAAGGGTATTACTATGCGAAAATTGGCGAAGCGGTTTGGAATTCATCATGCGAGTGTTAAAACCATCATTAATAAGTTTGGGGAACACTATTCTTTGGATGAGCTACCAGGAAGAGGCAGAAAACCCGGTTCTTCCAACCCGAAACTGGAGCAGAAAGTGGTATCTCTAATCATGAAGAACAAATCAATGTCAATACGTGATTTGGCCAAAAAAGCAGGAATGATTTCAAGTGGAGAAATTCGGTCGAAAGGTACTGGTATGGTGGGCAATATGTTCCTTTGGTTTGAAGTCAACCATTTTCTACACTACCGGAACTATAAATACGGAAATCTATCGATCTGAGTGTCTCCAGAAGAGATTGTTGCCTTTATATAAGAAGCATAGTACACCTCTCTACTGTTTTGGCCGGATTTAGCGTCGGCTCACTATGCCAAAACCACTATCAATTGGCTTGCGGAAAAGGGTATAGATTTCGTTGAGAAAAATATCAATCCACCAAATTGCCCTCAGCTTCGACCCATCGAACGTTACTGGGCAATCGTGAAGAGGGTCTTCAAGAAGACTGGTAAGGCAGCTGGGAACATGCAAGAGTTCAAAAAAGTTTGGGCTCAAGCGTACAAAAAATGCGATGCAACACTTGTCCGGAACTTGATGAAGAGCATTCGATCCAAAGTTCGAAAATTCGTAAAGGAATAACTTAAATTTCATCCGGTCTTCATTATGTTCAAGTTTAACCTCCTGTAACCTATTGTACATAAAGGATCGGTTTTTTGTATGAATAAAATATCGGTTTTCAACATAATTTGAAAGCAAGTTTGTGGATAGCTTATTTTCGATACACTCCTTATAACTGCTCGGAACACGTGCTTCTTCGGTCTGTTCATGATGGGTACACATTCAGCGACCTTTTAATCTACGGGGCTTCAGATTCGCTTCGATTGGCGGATTGCCAATTTAACGTCTGGATGGCTGGATACGTAAACGGTTTCATTACTGACGCTGGTTCTCGACGATTTGGAGAGGACGTGACGGCTGACCTCAAACGTTGTAGAATGATTTTTCAGTAAACCTGAGGACAAGACTTCGGAACGGATTATGTTGAGCTGGACGTAAACCTCTTGGGATGATTGCCGTTTCGAATGGAAGGTTCCTCGAAGCTACCATGGGTTGATAAAAGTGCCCGATTTTGGATTCAGTCATCATCGGTGGTCAACCAAATCAGAGAAAGCATTTTCATAGATCGTTGATAGTATATTGTATTCATGGTCCAGATCACGGATTTACGAGGAAACATACTCAGTGCCAAAATTTGAAACTTTACAGCCAAGTGATGTTCTACAACATGGTTTGTATCACTAAGGCCCATTTTTTATGTTAATTAAAATTAGGATGGTCCCCATTTTCACGGAAATTCAAAACTAACTTTTATTTGATGAAATAGACGTTTCACATTCTATTCTATCAACTATTGATTGAGTTGAAACTAGCTGCAAAGTTTGTATATCAAAGTAGCGTTTTTAAAAGTTTCAAAAACTCGTCGGAACACAATTTTATAATGGAAATTGAAATAAAAAAGTTAGGAGCAAAAATGCAATTGTTTATGGCATTGTATGCTGGTTGATGAGGAAAATTGTACCTAATGCGGTAAATTTTCGAAGCCACAAGAGGAACGATAAGAAAAATTTCATGAAATTGCTGCCTTACTAACTTGCTCGCAAAATGCAAACGTCTATTTCTGCAAATAAAAAGGTTAGTTTTTGTGCTTCCGTGAAAATGGGATTGCAAACTAATTTTAGTGCTAGCTTCAACCAATCAAAAGTAATTGAGAGTTTTTATCTAAAACTAATCTCAGACTCAAATGTTAATTTTCTGAAGATACAGAAATAAACATATCTCTAGTTTTCACATATGTTAAATTTTACCGATTTTCCTTTCTGAAACGGCGTCATCAATATTTTTCAATTGCTCCAATCATAGAAATCAACTTGTTTGAAAAGTGCATCTTTTTTTCAGCAGCAAAACTTCAATGAGTATCGATTGGTTAAAAGCCATGCGCAAAAATTGTACATTTCAAAGTACGCGTTTTTAAAAGTTCTAAAACTCATCGCAACATAACTTTACGGTTAGAACTGAAATAAAAAAGAAAGGGCAAAAAAAACATTTTTTTTGGTAGTTGATGAAGGAAAATTGCTCTAAATCGTTCAATTTTTAAGCTACAAAAAAAAATATGAAAATTCCATGAAATTTTCTGCGCTACAATTTTGCTCAGGAATGTAAACGTCTATTTCTGCAAATAAAAAAGTTAGTTTTTGTATTTCCGTGAAAATGGGGACCACCCTAATTTTAATTAACATCAAAAAATGGAACTTAGTGATACAAACCATGTTGTAGAACATTACTTTGCTGTAAAGTTTCAAGTTTATTCGCTCGGAGCATGTTTCCTCGTAAATTCGTGATCTGGACCATAGTGCATTGTCGGTCCATATTTGGTCCGGACAGAGACTACTCGGACTGCCACTTAATTTGGCGGTAGGGATTCGTCCTTCAATAGGACCATTGTGCCGATGCTGATATTGTCCCGTAAACGAGCCAATTTCGTACGGGGATGAAGTCCAGAGAGAAAGTCGGTGCTCCAACGCTTCCACATGCGTTGGACGAAATCTTGCATTTGCTGGTAACGGTCCAAGCGATTCGTAGGTAGCTCCTCATACGAAGGCTCTGGGATGGAGACCAGAGGTCAGTGAATCAAAAAGTGACCCGGAATGAGAATATCCAGGTCTTCAGGGTCAGGAGTTCAAGCAGCTATCAGTTTGGGCCAGAATTGTTTCATCTTTGAGAAGCACAGCTGTCTCGATGGTTTATTTGAAGCGCTTCTTAAACGATTTTACCACGGCTTCCCAAAGTCCGCCAAAATTGGGAGAGCGAGATGGTATAAATTTGAAGAAATTCCTTGGTCACCACAATGAGCAGTGATGGCGCGCTTGTGTTGCTGTGAAATGAATTGCTCCTTGAGTTCAAACAAAGTTCGTGAAGCTCCATGAAAGCTGATCTTATGCTGCCGGTTGACAGGGCTGCTATTGTGAATAAATCTTTGCAATATGGCCACGAACTAATGCCGTGAATGAAGATCGAAGACCGATGATAGGATTAGCAGGCTGACATTGCACCGGAAGTGCCATCGATCGTTCTTCTAGATCTCCGTCCAGGAACTCCTCGTCGGATGTTCGTATATGTGATGGCCAAAACCTAGGCGTTTGTTGGAGCCAGGTTGGGCCATGCCACCAGAGGTCAGTTTCTTTTAGTTGAGTGGGCAGCATTTCACGAGAAATTAGCTCGATAGTGGAATCGACCCATAAGAACCATTTAAGATCGATCTTCATTCTTTGTTGGACCGTCTGAAACGTCACTGAAACCATGTGTCTCGACTTTGATGGGTTGATCAATAGGAATAACCCACCGTAGGATGGTGATAGTATCAACAGTTGTAAACTCGTTTCTGAGCTGCAGCCAACGTTATTCAAGTTCTTTTTGCAATGGTTCGTACCAGGTTTTCTTATTCTCCCAAAGCTTCTGCATAAAGCACTAGCCCAAGAGGATCGTAAAGACGAGCGGAATCCGAGAGAGCGGGACGTTTGGTGATGACAGCATCGTTAGTCCACTGCGGTACGTGGAAACCGAGCATGTCAGTGGCTGGTGTCCACGTTAGGCCTAGGGTTTTGACGAAGCAGGTGGAATTGAGATCAAGAACGTCTCTTGCATCCCGGAGTTGAATTCGATGACCATTTGGGAAGACTGAGCCCAGCTGACCTCAGTAGCTCCAGGAGCTGAGTACATACGCTGTTTCCTTCGTCCACATTGTCGACTCCACTAATCATATCGTCTATGTAGAAATCATTGGCAAGAACTGCTGCAGCTGCTGGTTGGGACAACTTTCCTAGTTTGTGGCGAAATAGGGCGCACATGACGTTCCGTACGTCACAGTCTTAAGTTGGAAAATACGAATCGGATCAGTAGGACTGTCTTGTCATAAAATCTGTTGAAGAGATCTGTCGTTCTCGATCACTCAGAATTGACGATACATATTCTCAATGTCAGAAGTAATCGCGTATGTTGGGATTCGGAAGCACATTGTAATGCACAAAAGGTCTTCCTGCACAACCGGACCAACCATCATGGTATCTGTGGTACACGAAGCATCAAAAACGACCCGCAGTTTGGTGGTAAGACTGCCCGGACAGCCGATGCAATTTGCGGCAGGAAGTAGGAAAGGAACTGACGTGGCGAATGATGAAGAACTTCCTCCGTATGCCCATGGTGAAGGTATTATTCGATGAATGTTGAATAAGCGGCTTTGAGCGCAGGATTTGCTTCGAAACGACGATTCAGCGATTGTAGCCGACGCTTGGCTACATCGTAGGATTTTCCCAACCGGTTCAGCATCTCCGACTTCTTTGGTAATGTTACAATCAACCTACCAACCTCGTCTCTGGTGGTAGCAGATGTGAAATGGGCTTCACATGCTGATTCTTCGATGGACGACTTGGCATGATTCGATCTCCCAAAATCTGGCTAACGAGTTTTCTCAAGAAAGCGTATTATAAACGTGCGGCAACTGTTGGGTTCGAAAATTGATGCTAAGCAACTCTCCCGGAGGCCACCCAACCTAGAGTATTTTTTTTGAAGAATCGGCTTCCCTGAACATAACGAAACCTTCCAGGATTACACCGTAGTACACCGCCATTTCGATAATCATTCCCACTGAAGCTGGTTCGTGAAAGATAGGATTTGCCAAGTAGAGATATCCACAGCGTTTGGCGGAAGATAAAGGGTTATTTCATTGAGAATGTAGAACTTCAAGTTTACACTAAAATTTGTACAGTGGGAATGAATACTCAGGCAAATAGTATGAGTTGCCACAGTTGTAGAACATCCAATTCCACGAATAGCATGATGATCTTTAACTCTCTGTGCTTGCAACCGTTGAACCAGACGTTCGGAGATGACATTCAGCTGTGAAGCGTGATCGAGAAGAGCTCTAGCCCACAGTACGTATCCACCGGAATCGATAACTTTTACTTCCAGAACCGTCGATGGAATCTGACAACCCAAGAGGTGGAGCAGCGGCTGAGCCAAGAGGTGGCCGAGAGGTCTGATTCAAAACGTTTGGAGTGTTTCGAGCGTTCTGAGATTTGGATTGAGTTTGATTCTGAAATTGTGATTGGTTTGACTAGGGATTGCTCGTTTCTTGGTGTAGCATTGTATGGTGTTTCTGTCCACAAACACGGCACGTAGAAGAGGAGTATTGCTTGATTTGGTGATCAGGCGACAAGCTGTTGATGCAGAGTGACTTCTTCTATACTAATTCATATCTTTCTGCAACGAACGCGTTACGAAGTACATCGCACTTGAAGACGAAGTGTGACATCTGCTTCCAGAATAGACAAAGTTTGAATGGGAAGCTAACGACAGAATGGACTTGACTAATCTTCGGTTTTTGCATACGAAGAGTTGGTGTGGGATCTGAAGAACGAGGTTTTCGTGACTTCTCAGGAACTGGAAGTCTTTGTAGCTTGTCCCATTGTTTGAGTGCAGACGAATCCAAACGTTATATACCATATACTCTAGTAGAACACTCCAACCCTCAGTATATACTCCCATCTTCTGAACCATTTTTAAATTTCGTTCAACTTCGTCGATCAGTCGCACGAGAGAATCGTAGAATTCTTGATTGCCTGGTTTGATCGAGAATAGTGCATCAAGGTACATTTTGACAACGAGCTTTTTATTATCAAAACGCTTACAAAAGGCAACCGAATAATTTGCTGCGGTTACTTCGATACCCTCCACAATACGCTTGGCTTCCTTCGTTAGTGAGCCTGCAAGGTAGGACAGTTTAAGCTGAACAATGCATTAGGTCCAAAGTAACATTGAGAGATTCTCTTCGTCGACTTTCTCTTTTGTTAATAGTTTGTCTATTAAATGATTTGCTGATGTTTTTGGCGCATTGAATCCTTAAGAACACTTTATATTACTGTACTGTGTGTTGAAAATACTGGAACATGTTTTTATATAGCCGTAGGAACGCAAAGAGAAAGTCGACAAAGAGAGTACTTCAATGTTACTTAGGACCTAATGCATTGTTCAGCTTGAGTTATCGACGTTGGGTAAAGTTTGGTTAGAATCGATTAGACTTTTGAATAAGTCTTGGAATGTTAACCAGTCAGTAATGGTACCATCAAACTAAGGAAGCTTAACTTCTGGGAGCTTGATTCTTGATTGGATAGGGTTAGGACCTGGATTGGCCGACACGCAAGCACCAGGTTGGATGACCGTTGCAGGATTTGTTCTACGCTCGGCTGCCGCCAAAAATGCGATTTTTCTCTTCACGCTTTGAATCATGTTCTTCGTCATCTTTGATCAATTCCAGTTTCAAACGAATAGTCTGAAATTAAATAAATTTCATTTAGCAGATTTTTCCAACCTTCAATCATGAACTTATCTCTATCTTCCTCATATAGCTCTATAAATTTCAACAAATTTAGCATTGTATCCAAGCATAAGCTCTCCTGCTTGAAGAGGGACTTTGTTGCTTGAGGCATATTGAAGCTTGTCCACCAACATAAAAAAAAATCAAAAGAACTGTCGATGCTCAAGAAACCAACTAACTTTCACGAGCAATATGTGTGCCACCACCTCGTGTTAGAATATCGCAAATCCTCAATCCAACGCTCAACTTCTTTGTTACCGAACAAACAGAACGCAAAAAAAATTCCGACGATAGGGTTAGTATCTTCCAAGCACTGTACTTACAGTAGGCATCAGCTCCCCTAGTAGCGCAGTTGTTGCAAACCAGTTGATGTGACTGATTTGTTTCTCAATTTAGTCACAATCAAGTTGCTGCAACCATATTTGACCGTTGTGTGCTGCTTGGGATTATAAGAAGGATCACATTGTCCCTCCTTTGACGGTTGACGTCAAGCGGGTCACACTCTCACTTGGCACCGTTAATCAGGACACCTTCTTTACGGAATAATCACTTTTCCTTCCCGTTCGAGTTCAGGGTATGTTTGCTTGTACACGCGCACTTTATAGTCCGTTGCACTATTGTTCTTTTCGTCCTTTTTTTTTAAACACAAAGAATAGCAATTCAATTTATTGCTTTTGCTTCTCACAAGGGTATGTCGCTTAGAACTGTGTGACAGCCACGAAGTTTAACACATAAGGCGGATTTGTTACCTAACTGCGGAACTTCGAATGAAGGGCACACTGAGGCACACTTTTGACAGTTGAACTTTTAGAAATAAGAAACCAGCAACCTTGCCGATATGCATTGCCTGGTTGCCAGGCACATCAGAAAATAATAATTTTAACTGTCAACACATCGGCACCTTCGGCACATTACGGAAACAGCCAGAACATTGCAACGCTTGCAGACACACTAAGATTAAATAGCACAGGAGAAAAGTGTGTTGAGCGATCCACCCCTTGGTGTCCACTCAGTTCAACCGGTCTCTTCTTGCATTATCGTTTGAAAGATGAAAGATCACTTTATGAGGCGATAATTCAGTTTGACACTTTGACTTTGAGGATCACGAAATCTTTCGCAAACCGATTATCATGAAAACTGTCACGACCAGCTTTATATTTTGCACTATCGCGAAACGAATGTTATTCGACACTTAGAACTGACTGCCAAACTACCCGGTTCGAAGGACCATTTTTTATGTTAGAAAACGAAAATTAATTTGGTCTGGTCTCGGTGTTAGCAGTACTTTATTCCGGGATAAAACGGGATGTGGGATGTATTTACAGGTTTATTTTAAACTGACGATCTTTTATTGCTAGTTATGTAGGATGCTCATGATCCGACAAAAAAGGGTCAAAAATCTACCTATTATCGTTCGTGCGATCGTTTCGGTATGATGATAAGGAATCTGGTCTATTGATATAGGATTGAGCGAGATGACTATTTTCGCCTATTCTAGTACCACACTTGTTTTGAATTCATTTTATAAATTGAACGAAAATGAAAAACATTTCCAAATCTCTCGTATAACACAAATCACCCTTTCGTTCATTGCTAGCGTTGACACTTCTCACGGAAATGTTACTCAATTTCCCTGGAAAGGGAATTTGCGCAATTTTCGAATAAAACCACTATTCATGAAAATTGAACAACATTTCCATGAGCAAAGAAGTGATGACAATACAATTTTACACAGCCTCTGAGTAACGCGACACAAGAGTGGGAGAAAAAATTTCAACTGATCAAAGTAGTCCACGAACACATACAGAAATAAACAGTCGATTCGCTAGAGCCTGTGACATTCGACAATTTTGAATCACAATTTCAGCACAATGGCCGATTTTGATACAAGCTTCCTGAAACTTGAACCTGAGAATCACATCTTCAAGGAAGAAGAATTGCTTAGCATTGATCTCCCCGTTGGCATAAACGTCCTGCTGCCAGAAACGTTGCAGCCACCGCCAGTCCCGATCACCAAACCAAAACCCAATAACCACCAAAATACTATCAAAATGTTACGTTCGATCATCAAAATAGTCAAAAAGCGGTCATCTCAAGACAGCAGAGTTTCCATTCAACGAATCAAGACCGATCTCCGGAAGAAACATCGCATTACTAAGCGGTCAATCAGTCAATCCCTCCGATACGTTATGGAGGACGCCATAGCACGAGGACTGCTCGTCAAGGTAACTGGCAAATACTTGATGGTTGGTTCCGTTTGTCTCAATCGGAGTGATCCCGGCATTTCACCAACGAAAGAATCTAATCGACAAGACGGTTCAAATTGATGAAGATGATACCAAGTAGTTCTGATTATTGTAAACATATATTTTGTTAATTAGCTTGTATATTTTATCAAATATAATCACTTGTTTTCGGATCGATTCCATCCCATTCAATGTTTGAATTTTCCAACCCAAGCTGGTGGACAGCACGGGCATGTGATTTTCGCATCCAGTTTCGTTGCGGTTTGCTGACCGCAAAGTGCCGGAACCCTTTTCTTCCAAACCGTGTCACTCGCAGATTCCAATCAGACAGCGAACCCATTCAACCGATTCCCCCCCTTTTTTGTTTGTCTTGCCTAGTTGAAGTTTAGGCTCAGGTTCGAGCAAGTTGTGCATGATGTTCCCCTCCCGGAGCCAATTTGTTTGCATAAGCACATGCATTGGTCCCGATGGTAAATCATCACTGGAAGTGTTTCTGGTTTCCAGCCGTCGTCTGGCGATGGGCTCAGTTTGAGGAAATATAATTAACAGCCAGCGCAGATCCCCAATCCCCATGTGATTAAGTGTTGAGGAAAATTGAATTAGCACGTTTCGTGTTAGCATGTGAAACAGATGAGCGTCCTTCTTCGCTACACCTGTGACCATTGAGGACATTGCAAATTGCAACGGAACGCGATTCATTATGCGAAAATGTTGCAGATGTGATGCCGCGCACGGTTTGGCGAGGCTGGCGAATGGTTCCACTGAGCGTAGGAAATTGGGATGGCTGGTAGTCGAATTATCTACTTGTTCGTTTGCGCTGCTGGGGAACAAAAGGCTTGTGGTTCTTCTGGAGTGGGATTTGCCGACAAACGATTGACATGTGCACTTCTGTTCATAGCTTGACGTGGTTGGCGGGAGATATGTGACGTTCACGGAGACATTCACGGAGAGACTTGAATGTGCACTGCCATGGCTTTGGACGATTAAATTATTAAGAAGCTCAAAACGAACTAAGGATGGTAGAAATAGGCTTTCCTTTAGTAACGTATACCCATAAATCAAACCACATCCTAATATGTGGCAACTAGTTAGCTGAATTGGACACCGATTCACCCAATCAGCATGAGCATGAGCATGCATGATCGCCCAAGATTGCTAATCCGTTACTGCCGGATCAGCTGTCAAACCAACAGATGATGTTTGAGACTAACGTACATCCTCAATGTGTGAAAACTAAATTAAGGCAACTCAACAGCCGTCTTCGCCCGAATGCAGATAAAATTAAGAAAGGACAAAAATGTGATGGCATGAGACTCGCTCCATTGGAAGCCGAGAAATCCTCTGCAACTCCTCAAAAAATCATTGCACAATGATTCCGTTTTATAAAAAAAGGCGGAAATAAGTCTAAATATGGATTTTAAATGACAAAACTATGTGATCCACGTAATTTTGGGCCGCTGATTTCAAATATGCTATCTAGATTGTTATGGTCCCCTGAAATTTGCAGTACATCCGATAAAATGGTAAATTCGTTAGTCTCGTCCAAAAGCAATACATTTTTTTTTTACAAAAACATTTGTATATAAAATAGAAGTAAAGCGATATGGAGAACAACTAATGATTCCGATTGTCCATGCTTCCAGAACATCAGTAAAAATTGATAATTCAGCAATTCTGCAATATATGAAGTGAATCACAAAATTTCGCCATATTCGGTAGATTTGTTTTTTTTTTCGGAAAATACACTCAGAAAAATATTTAAACTTAAGAATTCATGAAGGTGACCTTATGAACGATGCATTGCAATGGCTGACTTATTAATGGATTTTGTTTACACGACGTTAGTTGTTCTAGTGCGCCTTTATGCTTTTGTATTTACAAGTGCTTTTGTATTTACAAGTGCTTTTGTATTTACAAGTATTGAATACTTAGTTCTCAGCGCTGTAACTTTTAATCGCTCACTTCTCTCAGAGAGATCGTTTCGTGTTTCTAGTGCCAGACACTTCCGGTTGATCAAATATCAGGTTTTCTTCCAACCAATCGACATTTTCCCAAGTTGATTTCCTTAACTTTTCATTTCGCTTTTTTATAATCCGATTCCGAATCCCGACTCCAAATCCGACTTGCACTCTACCTCAAACACAATCATAACGGAAACGGAACGGCAAACGGCAAGTTTGACAGTTGTTGCAAATGATTTCGATAGATCCAATTAGAATTGGCTGGGATCTAGCCTGTTTTCTTTCCGACAAGCAGGCTTACTCAGATCGGGCTTTTCCATTGCCGTTGCCGTTCAGCTTCCGTTATCATTTTGTTTGGGCCATCCTGGTTGTGCATCCTTCATATAGCAAATACACCTAATCCTGTTAAGCTGCATGGGGAAGGATTGAATTGTTCCATATTACACATATCGATGCAATGCAATTGAAGTTCGGAGTGGAAGTTGGATCCCTGCTTCTGCCGGAAATTTTCAGCAAAAACAAGAAGCTTGTTACGGGACTTTGAGGTGTCATGCATAATTTACACTCTAAGGAGGATAGGGTTTGAAATTTTTAGCAAGCAAAGTACAGGAAATGTAACGTGACATAATTTGTGACTCCTAAAATGAGGCTTTTTCTTTGTTAAAACTTTATTTGGATTTTTTTTTATTTATTGTTTCCCTTCGGGGGCGGGAAGAGACAAATCAGTCAACGGCTGAAACCACCCAAACATAATGATAACGGAAACGGAACGGAAAACGGCAATTTTGACAGTTGCTGCAAATGACTTCGATGTGTCCAATTAGAATCGGCTTGGATCTAGCCTGTTTTCTTTCCGACAAGCAGGAATACTCAGATCGGGCTTCGCCGTTTGCCGTTGCCGTTATCATTGTATTCGGGCGAAAAGTCTCTAATATTTTAATCAATCAACCCTTCGGGGCAGCAAGCCGTGCTTTGAAACTGCCGTGTTTTGTTTTAAAATAATAATTAATAATCTTAATACAGTTTAAACAAACAGTGCATTATAAAATCTCCACGTGATTAGTGTAAAAAGTAGTGAATTAAATCGATTCTCATACAAAATGTGTGATAGTTGGTAGTATTTTCCCTTTTTTTGTGATTCTCCCCGGCAGGCGGAGGAAAAGTGCATGAAATTAAATACGAATCAACATCTAAAATTTCAGTATCTTCGATTGAACGAGCAAGTGTTATTCTGGAGGCCTTTGGTGAGATGTATCTCATGAATATATGCCAAAAACCTATTTTCAAAAAATACTAAATACGTGCTTGGTTTGGAAGTTTTAAATTCCCAAATCTGGAAGTGTATTGAGATACCCTTAACCAAATGATACCGGTAATGTTTACATGCAGGGATAATTGTATGAGAAAGTAACCTCGGAATAATCGTTCTGAAGTGGGTTGCTGAATCTACCGTAAAGCTATCACTTTCTAACTCCATGATTAATGCTGCTTTCAATCGTCACTCAATGTTGCAAACAGATGTCTTCCATAATACCATTACCGGCCAACGGGTGTTAGATTTTACATACACAAACTTTTCTTTTTTCAATCCATAATACTTTCCTAAAAGTATCCATATCATCCGCAAAATTTCAAGCATAGTATCTGAAGCATAAGACTAGCAGAAAAACCTGTTATAAACCGAGTAACTTATCTATGTTTCTTAACTCTAAAACACAAGTGATGCACAACTATTCAGGTATTCCGGATGTTCCGGATGATCCGGAGGACCATGCAGTGGCCAGTTTAAATCACAAATCAGTTACTACAGTAAATTCGTTCTTACATTACAGGTAAAATCAAATGAAAATAAAAACCTAACTTACGATAGGTGGATATATCGTAAGATCTGACCCTCAAAATCGACGACCATTTAAGACCCATACTTTTGAAAATTGTATTAAGCACAATTTTCATCCAAGCTTTGAAAAAATAAATTTCAAATAGTGTAAAAAATTTAAAATTTATAATTACTGTTAACTGAGGAAATTGATTGTTCGACATTTTTCCGCTTTGGAACCACTGTGCACTGGGATGTTGGATAAGAGGGATGGGTTGGCAGCAAGGTTCGTTTTGCCCAACGATACGCTGGATTCTTGTTTCTTCGCTATCAAAGTATTCTCCATTTAGCTGGTTTTAAGGAGATACACAAATGTATACATAATTATAAGCACCGATTTAAAGGAACGGTAAGAATGCTACTCAAAAAATGTGACGGTGTTTTTTTATTGGAAAGACAAAGTAGTTTTCAATAATACTTTGACAAATTTATATCAACAGTAAGATTCTCGTAGGCTGGGGATTCTTAGGAGGTGTGATGGTGAATATTTATTGAGCAGACAAATGATTCAAATAATGCACAAGTGGCAATTTGAAACTATTCATACAGTAAGGATGATGTTTGGCCAATCTCCAAGTGTGATAGTGATGTTCATTATTAAGAAAACAAACATTTTGTACTAAGTAAAAAAATGCAAAGTTCAAAATATCTTGTTTTGAACCGACCCACTCACAAGGTGCGATTCTGTTTTCTGGGAAAACTTGGTAATATTCAATAACGGGTGAGCACCAATTTGGATCGATTTATACCAGGAGTAAGGATACTGTTGTGGCCACTCACAAAACGTTATGTTGCTCTATTTTATTAGAAACTTAGACATCCACGCTTTTGCAATTGTCAGAAAGAGATTTGTAACGGCAGTTGATCACTTTTTAATAATGGCTGGGTATGTAAAACTTCATCGCAAAAAGTTCTTAAATAACCAATATATGTATATCCACAAACCTCACCGAAGCTTGAGAATGCTTTATATAAACCATCGGTGACGTCAGCTGCAAGTCCTACGGTGGAAATATGCTGTTCAACTTTGCCAGAGACATCAGGGCTCGATCTTAAAATATTACAAAAATGATTTTGGAATCAATTTTTGGATGTATAAGTCAGAATATTCCAAAAGAAGGTTTTTACCCTACCACTAAAATGATCTAGAAAATTTAAGAAATCAATGGACTATTACTCTTAGAATTTTCCGTACAACCTACTTATAAAGCGCGGTCACAAATTATCACGAATATTATTGTAATTATCAGAATAAATTTGTTGAACTTATACCTTTAAACCTGTAAACATACGTCCCAAAAAGATCTCACATAACCTATATGTGTATTCATAAACCAAAGTGGGGCTCTATAGCTTGAGAATTCTTTAAATAAGCCATTGGTGATGATGCCTTCACGTTAGAGGTGTTAATGTCATCTGCAAGTTTATTGTAACTAGAAAATTAGAAGACAGATAAGTAATTTCCATATAATAGCAACTATCTTTATTGCTTACATTGACAAATACGCGTATATTGTCTACAATGTAAACACTTCTTCAGTGTCGTGTACTCATACTCGTGAAGAAGTCTGCACGTTGACATTGACATTGACATTGACATATGCGTATCTGTCAAGATAAACAATAAAGGTAGTTGGAATTACTTACTTATCTTTCTTCTAATTTTCTAGTTACTGGGATTCCACTAAACAGCTCACACTTTTTAGGATTCAAGTTTATTGTGGCAATATTGCATACAAAGACGTTGCCATTAAAGAAATTGCAATTAGCGTATGGTCACACTAGAAATTTCATCGTTTATAATCAATTGATTGCAAACTGAGGTCACGAATGAATGTTAAATCGACACGAGTTTCATCAAGAGTAGTTGCATGATGACAATTCGAAGCCAACTCAAAATAAAAATACTTCTTCAGGAATCAAGGTCACAACAATTGGCATAGTCTTTTGGGTGTATTTGATCAGGTTGCGTACTATATAACCGATCGCAGCAAGCCACGAATTTAAATTGACGTATTTTTCTCCGTCGATTTCACGAAAACATTTTGTTCAGTATTCGATACAATATAATAATATCTAAAATTGATTCATTGATTGGAAGTGAACCGGAAGTGACTATGCGAAGAGCGATTCCAGCGAACCTTGTGCTTCGTAGTGTGTTAACGTTTATTTCAGTTGTATGGCACTACGCCACTAGGCTACCGTTCCCCAGAAGCAGTGCAACAAACCCAAAAAAGGAGAGAGTTCCTCTCCCATGTGCGCATCAAAACAGAGTGCACACAATATATCGCTAGAATAACTATCACAAAGCCATCAGTGGTACATGACCATCTTCCAAACGTCTTCTTTTGCCTGCTGAAGTGGCGGACTTGTCCGAGCTTCGACTCATCCCGCAGTGGGATGTTAAGCAAAAGTTGACGTCTTTGGTTCGAGTACCACTGTACACATGCCCTTTCGCTCAATTTTCAAAAAAAAAACATCTATTCTATTTCCAACCTGCCGCACACTGACGGAACTTTCTACACTTTCTCTTCATATCTTTCATTCTAGCAAAAACATTAATGTTCACTCTTGGTTCCTCATGGTGATGAGCGAACATTATTTCCTTGAACATCATGAATATGCTACCAATGGCTTTGAGGAGAAGAACAGTTAATAATATTGCGTCGACAACTGAAACATCAGTTGAGCGAAATATGATTTTTCTCATGATCTATACGCTAAACGTAACGTCGAAAGAAGTGCGTTGTGTAATGGATCACTGAGCAATCCCAGCGCACTACATCCGACTTTAGATTTAACGTATATAACATGAGAAAAATCGATTTTCGCTTAGATGATTTACCAGTTTTTACTTGCAACGTGTATAAATATTGTGTAGCCTGTTGGGAACGAAAACACACGACTCGGAAGACTTTAACATTAACATAGCATTTAACTATCGTAGGTTTTTATTGAATTTCCGCTAAAACGCTCCAGTAGTTTTTAATTTCTTTCACCTATGTGCTTCTATTGTGACAGTTTGTTTATTTTTCACAAAATGTTCATTCTCAAGAGTATGTGCTCTTATTTCAAATCAAATGGTTCTAAGAGCGTTTATGACAGCCTTTCCAAGACACATTTATCTTGCAGAAGGCTGTCATAAACCTTTTTCAAAGTTTTCATCAGGTTTTATGAAAGTTGCAAAACGATGTCTTGAGAGGGGGATCAAGTATCTTAATAAATTAGTTATAATGTGCATTACACTTATAAATGATGTAGTTTTATAGATCTTTCTTCAAGTGTTCTTTAATTACTCTTAAGAACTTTTTATCAATCAACACCACCTTAACTTGGAAAATGTCCTGGTAAAACCAAATAAACTGAATAAAACCAATTTGTATTTGAATTGTTACTTGGGTGATGTTCTATCTGAGGAGACCGAAAATGGTGGTGTCCATCTGGAACCAAAATATATTTGTAAGAAGGTGATTTATGACATTCTAGAAAAGATGCTCGCTGCGTATTTAGTTAGGTTTCAGTGGCTGTGATCTACAATTTGGTTGAACTTTTTCTATTATGTCATCCTGAGCGAGCAAGCACTGAGCGAGCACCGTGAACTGAATCACGTAAACAACATTTATAGGAAAAAATCCTGAAAATGTGAACTATACACTTAATTTTTTTCACCGAGAATCCTACAGCCGATCATTTCAGCATTTCATTTTACTGATATAACGTGAATAGATAACCGAGATTCGACTAACAAATTAAAATTTTACCGATACTCAGGTGAAATAAAAACCGGAAAGAGCAACCTGGTTACGTATTGTCTGAATAGTTCTGAAGCGCAAATGTACAACACAGCTCTGCAGTGTCCAGTTGCACATTATAAGATGCCTAAATTTTATCAATGGTGTGCGGTCTTATGGTACTGGATGCCGTGTGCTTCCTAGATATGGCAAATCCTCCAACTTTCCTATTGTCACGCATTCCCTGACCAAAGCATTCAAATCCGGTAATTTTGGTTATAAAACCACAGAGAACAGGCTTCCAGGCTTGAACTTTTTCCACAATTTACTGTGTAAATGTTTGAATGCAAACCATTGGAAAATCAGCGCCGCCTCGTCCAGCTTTCACCAAACTAAAATTGCCAGACAGTAAACGACTATCAAATCTCGAGTCGTGCAGGTGGCGCCATCAACATACGATTCACCAAAACTAACGGAAAAGAGCTGAAATTTTAAAATAGCAGTTACAGAAATTTACACATGAAGGGCACTCCAGCTTGTCCAGGATGTCCGTTTTCTGTGGCAAAACCATTTTCCCGACAAGTTTAACTAACAGTCATTAGATCCACTCCTGAAAGTGAACTAACGACCGAAAAGTGTGATGAATTTATACTATTGTTTTTCTACATTGATGGTCAAAATGTCTCGGTGGCTTCTACCATATCCGAGCATAATGTTCAATAAACATAATAGTTGAAAATCGAAACAAACGATATAAATCCAACTATGACAAAAAATATTACTTGGATAAAGAGATTCTCCTCAGCTTCCCAATAACTCGGTAGTTCCGATATGGGTGATTTTCACTAATAAAAACTATGGCTACAATGTACTAAACGCAACAATCACTTGTACTAACTTGTAGACTTCGGTGAGTTAGAGAAGTGTCAATCAAACATACTCTTTATCTAGGAAAATTTATTTCGTCGTCTAATAAAGGGCAAGTTTGACTTAAAGCTTTCTCAGCCTCCTGTGAAAGCAGGTTATTTCACCTGTCATAGATGCGCCTTACTGGATGGATGAAAAGCAGCTGGCCACGGTTGCTTTGCTTATCTCTTATGCCCATTCAAATTTTTGCTAATATTGTGCGACAATGCATGAAGTGGAAAATGCTTGGCAAAATAAAGTGAGTCTCATGTGTCTAGTGGAATTTAAATGATTAGTTAAGCAGAATTTCTTTTCCTATGTGATGTTCATGTAAAAATAAATTATATTAAGGGGGGATATACAGTTTAAACAAGAAAAAAACAACTCATTTTTGAAAAAAAAAAATCAAGGGGAAGTTTTTACTCAAATCAACCCAAATTTTTTTTTATTATAAGTGCATCCATGTAGTATGAAGAAATATTTTTTTCAAATCTTTTTAAACAAAATGGCGACCATAAGAATGCATTGAAAAAGTCGTTGTATTTTGCTTGTGCCGGCTCTCCTGGTCGTAGTTTTGATCTGAAACCTGTTAACCCAAAAACATAACATTAACTACATTTATAGTTAGTAGATGAATTGAAAAAATATGTAAAAAAAAATTTCCGCCATTTTATCACATTTTTTCATATATAATAAAAAAAATATTGCAACAATTTTTAATTTACATAGAAGGCAATACTAATAAAGAAATCCTATAAATTTTAGCTTAATCGAATATTTAGTTTTCATTGGCATAAACTCCGAAAATGCTGTTTTGAGAAAAACGCGTTGAAAGTTTTCAGCGACTCTTTATACCTGCTGCGCGTCAAAAACGTCACTTGGAGTTCGAATTTCGAAAAAAGGGTTTTAAGAGCGTATTCTAGAGGAAATTTACTAGCTGTTTATGCAATAACAAAAATTTGAATTTTTGAAAAGAAGATAGACGAGGTATACATCGACGAATTTCAGAGCACATAAGAACTAGACATCTATTAACCTATTAACGACTGAAGAAGTTACTAAATACCCTCTAACATTTCTAGCATAAAAAGACGCAACGTCCTCCCAATTTGTTTTAAAGAAAACTTCTCTCTCATAAGTCCGCCCTCTCGTAGCTAAAATTTGCCACCTTGTCGACGGTGAGAGGGCTTATCTCATGCTTTAAACATGCATGTGAGACCAAGAATTTGACCAGTAGTGAATGTATCACGTATTCTAGTCATTTTTTCACTTCCACGTCGTAGAACGTTTATATGAAGGCGCTGACATTAGGTGTGATACTGGCGGGTTATGCCGCAATTCACTTTTAAACTTCTTACTTTCAATCTTAGGGAAACGACTGAAGGTACACTTTTCATTTTGGTGGCAACTTATGTTGTTATTCATCCATTTATTTTATAATAGGTCAATGTAATTGCAATATCTTTGAAAAGGGTGAATGTTTTGATCGGGTTTTGATTATCTAACTGTTCGAAGTGATACACGTAATCACTGAAAAGTGTAACTTACGACAGACCATGACAGGCAGATATATTAGAGATAGGAGACGCGGAGGGCTCGCTTAGGAAAAATCATTTCAAGCAGTAGAATAAACCTTTTCATATGGTTTATATCAGTACCAGTGTTTGGTGAATCATATACAATATCCTACACTGATAAAAAAAGCAATGATAAATTTTATATGTCCCACACTTATATTTTTGCAATTTGACCCACAAATAATATCTATGTGTAAATCCACATACATTCTATGTGTACACATAAACTCTATGTATCTTCACACATATTTTTCATTTGGCACATAAACTTTATTTGTGATTCTCCATGGGTTCTGTTTATATGTGGACTAGATACCATAAAAAAAAAATAACAAAAATTTGAAATTTTTAGTCATTCTAACTGTATATCCCCCCTTAAGTATTGCAAATATCAAGATGTGCTTCCAGTAGTAGCTAAGTGAAATATTTTTGCAGTGTACTAGCGTCATATTAGCAACAGTTATTAGCAGATAGATTTGTCATTTGACAAGCAAATACTCAATTCTGAAGCTCTCCGAATCTATCTTAAAGGATTTGTTAACACATACATACATAACCGCAAATACTGACTCAGCGAGGGAGTTTCTTTCACTTAGTTTGAGTCACTCAGTTTCGTAAGAAACTTTTGCCGTGTCAGTTTTGTGATGGTGTAATTAAACCTGCATGTAGTTAGTTCTCGGAAGTGCTATATCGAGGTTGAACTTTCCAAGAATTAAAGTTACATTCCACCCAATGCATAATTTAAATTTACTCCGAACGAGTTAATCGATGTTATTTGTATGCTAATTCAGCGACACGCTGCAAAGTAAACACAACTGTTGATTTAACTCCCTGGCGGGACAAACAGCATCGCTGAAATTTATTCCCAAACAATTATGTGCCTACATTGGAATTGATTGACTTCAAATTGGAGGGATCAACACAGTGACAGCCTGCATCGGTATGAGCTATGGGATGATATTTATTAGAACATTGTTCGCACAAAATACTCGATACAAATATCGCTGTAACTACTTAAATCCTCACTGGATATGGAAAGGGGTTTTGCTATAATAGATATTTGTAATGATGATGATTAACATTCATTATCATCATCATCATTATCGGCTTTGGCCAGGAATGCCTGCTCTTGCTGCTGCACAATGTGTGTTTGTGTGTGGGTGGGAGCAAACGAGAAAATTGACTCACCATTAATTAAATTATTCAATGGCCACCATAAGTTCTCCCTGTGCGTGTGTTTACGGGCATGCTGATCTATGTAGATACAACAATACCGACATCATTCCCCGGTCGTTCCGGCAGATAGACCATCATGAGCATGTCCGGAATTATTTATCGTGCGAGCTGCTATTTAGTTTAGTCCGAAAAATGCGTTCCGGCCTCGTTTGGTCTTGCCGTAGGATTCTGCTTGCGCAAGAGACAGCCAGGACCTCCCGCCGGAATGGGAACAATGTGCTGGGAAATATCTGCATAAATAATGTATGAAGTGGCAACAAGATGGACGCAGCAAAATTGCTGGTTCGTTTATCTCGTGTGCTAAATTATTATGTGGAGTGCGTAACTAAGGGTCATTAGCCGGTGCGTAAATACTGTAATTCAAAGCGATACGTACGTAAACCGGTGGAGCGGGCTGGAATTCATTCTATTCTAGGATAATTTGCTGTTCCTGTGTTTACGGATGGGAAATGTTTGTCTCGCATTTGATAAGGGGGAAACAATAAATTTTCCAATCCAACTCGTCCTGTAGACAAAGCTTTAAAATTAAACCGGTGGTCCAACCCAACCTCCACCTAGCAACGAAATTAGCAGTCTTGTTCACAAATTATCCTGGTTTCTCCGATTCCGCAACGCAAGACATTTCAAATTCATGGGACCATTTAAAGACGCACGCCACTTGTTTTGATCAAAATGAACAAAGCCGATGAAAAGTTCGGTCGTAAAATTAGCAAATTTATGGCAAAGCCGATCAGTAGGCGAGGGTGGATGCCGTACGCGCGCGATTTATTCACAAGTTCAATCGCCGGTCTTCTCACATGGATTCGCGGCGGCTACTGTGATCAATATAAATTTAACTGTTCTCAGACGAGGCACTCAATGGACTCGGTCAAAATCGTAACCCCTCAACGATCCAAATGACTTGCAACTGGTTGCCGTGAATCAACTTCCAAACCACCCGGAACCGACAGTCATCGTTCTGCCATTTTCGGACTAATCCAGAAGCCGGCAACAATTCCTGGCCTACTTCGCTCATCAACTGACTGTCAGAAAAAGATTGCAACGCATCGGCTGTGCGAGGCCAACTGGGATTAGAAGGCCTTGACTTGAGCAATTTGTTTACGCCGGTATGATGAAGGGAAGAAAACGTGGGATCATCTCCCTCGGGTGATGCTATAATCATTCAAAATTGAACCGTTTCCCGAGAGCTAATGGGTGTCACTATAAATGGGAAGAACATCACTTGTAGAGCCGGAGTGTGAACTTATTATGCAACGTCGAATAGGCGTGTAATCCCCTTGATTTAGGAAGATTTTCTATTTTTTTTTCTTGTTCGAGATGCTTTATGGGGGCAAGTGTGAATATAACTCAAATGGAAGCAGTGGGCAGTAAGCAAGTCCGGAGCAATGCGGTCTATATGAATTTCATTAAGGTAACATTCCGTCAAGTGATTTTTAAGGAATTTTTGTGTTCCCTTTTCGATTATTCTTATGAATTTTGTGTATAAAACGATGAGTAATGACCATGACGTACTGTTAATTGGGAACTATTGTTGGTTTTATGGCAAAATTGTTCACCCTTTTTTGCATTTTTACAAACAGTGTCGAAAATAATCATGAAATTAATCTATACCGTCATCTATACTCACTCTATGTGAGAACAGAGGTTATCGAACATTTTCATTTACGGAGCTCCTCATCAATTTTTTATTGTTCTTTGCAGCACCGCAAAATTAACAGTCATCAATTTTAAAATTCCATAACCTAAAGTACATGTTCAATTTTTCAATGCAAATTGATTTGATGAATTTCTTAACTTTCAGCTTGCCTCAGGTTTTTCTCCAAATTACGATCCATAAAGAAAAATATGCAACAAAATCTTACAAAATTGCAAGAAAATCAGCGTTTCCATTTGAAGTGTTCAGATACAAACATTCTATAGGGCGAACACGAAATTATTGCAACACTTACAATTGGCTGTAACTTTTTTCCGCCTCACAGAAAGCAACCAAATTTGACTCTTTGAAGTGTATTGTTCACATGCTTACATGTGAATGGCGTGAGATGTGTGAGTTGTTTCGGCTAACATGGAAGTGAGTCAAGTGGATAGGCGTGAATAAAGGGTGTACGGAATCAAATTGCGACGTATTCAAATATTCGGCAAAATTCGTCCGTTCAACCACTCATCTTCAAACATTCAGGGAGTAAAATAAAACATGTTATGAATATTCTCCCATGTTTGTTTTATTCAATTTCAATTCCATATCCAAATGCACGAACCTTCTTCTTGACACTACTCATAAGGTCCTGTACAACATTTGGAACAACTTTTTTTGCTTGGCAATCCATTTTTTCTTCAAATCTTCCTCCGATTTCACTTCCTTAGGATACTTCCGAAGTGCCTGCTTCATGATGGCCCAGTACTTTTCAATTGGCCGCAGTTCCGGTGCGTTCGGGAGGTTGAGCTACGGCACGAAATTGACCTCCTTAGCCTTGTACCACTACAAAACCTGTTTCAAGTAATGGCACGAGGCTAAATCTGGCCAGAAAAATGTAGGACCATTGTGTGAAGTAGACGCATTTGGAGATATTCCTTTAGGTACACCTTCCCATTGACCATTGTCACGAATGGGGTGCTCCGCATTCCACACGTGTAAATTGCTTGCCAAATCATATATTTTTTGGCCAACTTTGACATCTTTTGCTTTCTAACGTCCTCAGAGAATTTATGATAAGCAGTGAAAAACTGGAGCCCCCGTATCTGGCGGAAGTCTGCTTTTACATACGTCTCATCATGCATAACGAGGCAATGTGGTTTCGTCATCTGGGTGTAGAGCTTCCGTGCACTTGTTTTACCTTCCGTATTCTTCCGTTCATCGCGATTAGACGCTTTTTGGACTTTGCGTAAACAAATACACATTTAACTAATTCTACCCAAATGTTCATTAGAAAATACTCAACGGGTCAAAAGTTATAGCCACAAAAAAGTGATGCAATTTGATTCCGTACAGACCTTAAAAATTTGAACGCTAACATGGAAAATCCGGAGCAATCGGGAAAAAATGCTGCAAATCTGTATTTCAATCGCTTCATGAGTACTCAAAAGGATCAACGACCAGTTGACTTTGAATCAAAAGCGCGGAGTAGGAAGGAAACCGTAAGCAACATGTAAGAAGACGGTGGGGAAGGTAATTTCATCCGTTATCCTAAAATGCCAACACGCGATGTTGCCAAAAAGGTCGGCGTTTCGCAAACTTACGTTCAAAAAGTCAAGGTAAGAGCTGGATTACATGCATACCTTACCTTGTGACTTCTGCTGTACACAGAGGTTGTCTCCATTGTATTCGGTCCATGGCTGTACCTCGCCTGCCTAGCTGTCTGCGGAGAGTCCGCAGGTCACCTTCTACTAATTGGCCCACCTTTCTCGTTGCGCACCACTTCTTCTTGTACGACATGCCCAGCCCATCGTAGTCGACCGATTCTAGCGATGTGTACGATGGAAGGTTTCCCAGAAACTGATGAAATTCGTGGTTATTTCACCTCCTCCAGGTTTAGTCTTCCATCTGCACTCCCCCGTAGATCATATGCAGCACTATGCGGTCAAAGATACTAAGGACGCGTTGGTCCTCCACTAGCAATGTCCATGTTTCATGACCATAGAGAACTATCGGTGTAATGTCTTGTACATGCTCAACTTTGTAGTTCGGCGAACTTTGTTCGATCTTAGCGTCTTTCGGAATCTAAAGTAGGCACGATTTACAGCTATAATGCGCCTCTGCTGGTGTCGTTATCGGCGGCCACCAATGAGCCCGGATACACAAATTCTTCAATTACCTCGATTTCATCACCGTCGATCTATACGCATGGTAGGAGGCTAACATTGTCTTCTCGTGAGCCTCTTCCCTTAATATATTTTATTTTAAAGGATTTAATCACAAGCCCAATCCTACCAGCTTCAGCCTTAAGCGTGATGTACGTTTCCGCTATTGTCTCAAAGTTACATGCTACGATATTAACGTCGTCGGCGAAGCCAAATTGTTGGACAGAGTTGGTTTCTGAAGATCGTGCCAGTCGTGTCTATCCCAGATTTTAGAATCACACCCTCCAATGAAAGGATTACATGCATACAAGGTTCAAACCTTCCCAAACTACGATACACGGCAGAAAACTATTGCCAAGACCCATGCTAGGAAGATCTTTACATATGTGTTGGCCATGATGAAACAAACGTTGAAACTGAACTCCAACATATTCCTGGATAGGAATTTTATACCGGAAAAGATAGATTCGAAGTAGATGATCGTTTCTAAAAGAAGGAAATGACAAAAAATCATATCGAATT
>JASCZW010002008.1:0-114388 GCA_034211315.2 Aedes japonicus
TCGTAAAGATTCTCAATAATCATTACTTTAATAAAAATTGACTATTTTCATTTCTTAACACATTTTTAAACTGTATTCAGACTTATTGAGCACCCTGTAATAAATGTATCATAATTAATTAGAATCCCCACAACTGGCCCACCACACAAATCACCACATCTCACCGTGAAGCAGCTTTATTGTGTTTTTTTCCTGTGCTCATTAGAACACTCGTGCCACCGAACAATAGGTAACCGAAATAATAGAAAATGCGATATGCCCGATATCATCATTTTGCGCCATAAAGCATCGACACAACCGTTCACAGCAGATGCCCGACGCTGGCACTTGTTTGTTCGTAAACAATCAATTTGTATAACTTCTTCTTCTTCTTTTGCATTTCAAGCTAATTCCTTTCACAATTAGCTCATTGTTTGCTGTCAACTTAGTGTTCTAAATGCACTTCCACAATTATTAATTGAGAATTTTGCCAGGTCCCTTTTTTGTATTAGTATGTTTGTGTGGTAAGTACAATCCATACCCTATGCCCTGTAAGTCGATAAATTTTCCTTTACGAAAAATTCCTAGACCAGACCGGGAATCGAACCCAGGCAACTCCAGCATAGTGTTGCTTTCTAGCTGCGCCTTTACCGACTGAGCTAAAGGAGAACCCTTTTATCACTACATTCTACAAACTATTTTACAACTGAAACTAATGTCTACAACAAGCAACTCCATTCAACGTTCGACGTTCAACTTCCTAAAGAGCAATCTACACTTCTAAATACAATTGAAGGTGATAATCGAGGTGACAATTGCGTTATGCCTTATTCAAAACGTCGGCGCCAATATTGCCATCGTATTTGACGCATTTAAAAATTATTCTGCAACGGGCGTGCACAACTATGCATTTTTTCACATTATTGAATTAAGTAAAAAGTCTGCCTATTTGACATATACACAATACACTATGGTACAGTACAGTACAGTATAAATAAATAAATGCAATACACTCAATTAATGAGTAATCCCCTTAGAATTTCAAGTTTTCCTCGAAAATGCGTACTTTATAAAAGAGTTTAATGGAAGTGACGTCTCCTTAAGGATTGGTGACGTTTGTATTCGTTTTAGTTTTGCAACTGCAACGAATCGGACGAAAGTTCAATTGAAATAGAAAAAAAGTTGCCACCGTAATTTCTTCAACAAACGTCATAGATGTTGAACATTCCTTCAGACTAATTAATTCAGACATTGCGGCTTTTTTATCGTTCGAAATAAACCCATGGTTCTCCAATGTTTCTGAATTGTTGTCCACGTGAGAGTTTATAGATATAGGAAAGTAGAACGTATTCTCACCATAGTACATATATTCATCACATTCTGCAGCCATCCAACTTCAAACGTAAAAAGATGTTTAATTTCTCCAATAAATGGACGCATAACCAAGAATATATAATCCTGGCAAATAAAATTAGGTCTTGAATATAATTAAAAGCTACAAAAACGTTTCTGAGACTAAAATTTCGTTAAAATAATGAGCAGTCAGAATGTCAAATTTTCTTACCTTTGCACTACAAATTCGTCGGATTGATCTAACCGTACTAGGGAATATACTCGAGCCAGACTCCAAGTTTTCTCTTAATTTGCACTATATCCTCACACATTTTCGTTGCGTAATTGCACAAACCATAAAAATCACACTTCATTTATTACACTAGCCACACGAGAATCTACGAATACGAGATAAAATACTAGAAAACTATGGGATTAATTTTCCTAATAATTTAAATGCGCTTGCACCTATTCTAAACCGTGTTTACAATCGACGTAATCGCTGGATGATGCACTGCTCACATACTGTATAGCATACACATCAACGCTAGTGTGCGTTCTCAATCATTCAATTTTGTTGTCAATATTCTCACGGAAGAATAACAAACAAGTGCTTTCATTTTGTCTTGGTTATATGCATGCTACCCAACACACGTGAAGTGCTGTCAAATGATCTACTTCCTTTTTGGGTGTAGTAGTGGAGAGCATTAACTTGTTTATATTTTTTCTTGATTAAAATCAGTACGATTAACATATGTACACAGATGGGATTAATGTTTGTTGTGATCTTATTAAAATAGGTACATACCAGTGGCAGCTTTTCCATATTAAATTGGAAGAAAATTATCAGAATCGAATGTTTTGTGTGTTGCTAAACAATTAACGGTAAGTGGACGAATAAATTGTGAATAATTTGTGTACTCAGTGTTCGGTATTCAGAGCATATTCACCGATTTCCACTGGAGGTCTGCTTATTGAGCTCAAGATATGTTCCGCTTCCCTATGAACAAAAGTAAAATTAAACATCGAAGTAGGTCGCGCTCCAGTTCTGACATGTTTGTACTTCGTTGAAAATTCGAGAAAATTCGATAGTGAAAATTAATGAATAGTGTCAAACTTTTCAATGATTCAATCACCAAAGAGCTGATAGTGGTCCGCCACGAAGCTTTTGTCTGGTGTGAAAACAAAGTCATCCAGCTGGATTCGGATTTCCAGACATATGTACATACAGCCTTGTGACAGAAGGAGCTCGTGTTCAGCCGTGCCACTCGGAAATGTTTGCCATTTTTTTTGAGAATAGTTTTTGTGATTGCAAATTATATTGTTGGAGCGCCTCTGTGAGTTGTGTAATCACAGAAGATTGCCGGCAGAAACGTGGAGACGCTGGTTACTGTTTTGACAGTATTGTGGTGAGGTGGTGCGACTGAAGATCACGTACACTGAAAGTTAATTTTAGTTTATATTACAAAATCGAAAGTAATACTCACAAATCCATTCGTTGTTTTCTGCAACGAAACTGATTTGTTCTTTTTTTATCAAGATACATTCGTAATAAATGGCACACGCGCACGAAGCTTTTGTTGACCCAGAAAGAACATTCGTGCATTGTACGAAAGCAATACAAAGAGCTACGAATATATGGTTACAAATTCAAAAGAAACGGCTCTCTGGTGGTTGCATGAAGGACTGATAGATCTACTTTATCGACTCAAAATGTAATTGACAAAAAAGCGCAACCACGTGGAGTTGTCCAGCGTTTTTTTAAATGTTTTTGAAAAGGGGTTCGAACGTGCATGTTTGGAAAGTACTGATTCTGAATCCATGGTTGATCTCACTAGGCCACGCTGACTCGTGAGAACATGTTTGATTAATGAGCATGAAGTGGAAAGTCTCGACAGCGCTTTATTTTTTATTTTGGGTTAGATTAATTTTTCCCGCCCATACCAGCAGCATCACCATCATGCATGAGTACGGTAAAAAATAAAGAGAAACAGCGATTGGCTGGTCATCACGAAGTTCAATTCGTGCATCTTACAAAAAGGTGTAATGATAGCATTTCACCAGATAAAAAGCATTATGAATGTTTCTTACAATATACGAGACATTTGTTCTATGTACAAAATCTATGTATACGAACCCCGTGAAAGCTATTTTACGAGAATAAATTTTCAGTGTATCTTTAAGTCATATCTAAGGTTTTTCTGCAATTGAGAGACTCTCTTTGATTACTTTCTCTTTCATTCATATTCCATTCAGCGTTACGTTTTTCATTCAACTATTTGTAGAGTATGGTAGCCAGCACTGTACTATTGAATCCCTCAAAAGATTAATAATGGCGCAGTAATAAATGAAAGAGAGCGAGAGAGGAGAGAGCCTCGCATTGTTAGATTCGTCCTTTTGAAAAAAAACCTAGATATTGCATATTTTTCATTCTCATTAAGTTCATTGTGTTTGCACGCTTTGCAGTCGTCTTTGCATTTCAAGGCCATTTAACTTAAGGGCACGTAGACATTAAGGTGAAACTCCCTCAAATCCTCAGTCTTCAACATGCATGTAGTAGTGCAAACCTTTTTTAGCTCGTATGTGGTAGTATTGGTGCATCATGAAAAAATGGTCGCGGTTGCCAGTAATTTTAATTTTTCTCTTTGGATAGTACATCCAAATAATTATGCCCCTCAATTTTCAAATTCTTAAAAAACTATAAAACCTCAAAATAAGAATACTTTTCAAAGATCGGGGGAGTCAGGGGCATAATTAGCAAGCTAAATATTAAGCCATACATCTTGTTGAATACAAATATTGTTGAATCTTAAACGTTAATGTTCCGTTCTAATTTGAATCATAAACTAACGGATGAGTCATTGATTAGATGGCTGATACATAAAATGTACTTAAAATGTTTTAAATTGCGCATCTGCGTTAATAAATGGGATTTTTGCAATTTGAAAATTGATTCCAGGGACATTTTCACATCATAATTAACTCTGACAACCAACGATAGTATCATTCGATTGACAGATTTTTGTTATTTTTTTTACAGGAGTCAACTTGAAAGTTCTTTACTTATAATAATGATCCCTTATTTAAAATATACCTCAAAAACAAAGTGAGATCGTCACTATAAAAATTGTCATCCAATTTTTCATTGAGGATTCAATTTTTTTTTTAAATTTAAATGAACAAACGTTCTGTTCAAAAGCTAACAGCTTCAGCGAGCAAGCACGATCCTAGATAATGAAGACGTTGTTGGTTGTTTAGTGACTCGTTGCGACGAATAAGACGATTGGACTAACCTCGAAAGTACAGCCACTCTTCGTAGTGACCAGAGAAACGGAGAAGCGTGATATCAGGAAGTTTCATTTTAGCATCAGGACAAGATGTCAGCGTTTCATTAGCATCAAGAAGAGATGATGTTTGCAGAAGCAGATAATTTCTCATCTCCATGCGAAGCGCTAGGAGTGGACAGTAATGTTATTGCTAGAACGAATAGACATGAAGAGAAAATGTATTGATAGTTCCGTATAGGGCAACGGCAGGCTGTGAAATTGAATGATACAAGTTTGAAAACGAGCGGAGGGCATTTGAACGGTAGTATCCAATCAGACACATAACTCTTTGTCATACTACCCCATTCATGATAGGCAAGGGGGGAAATCCCGTTGACTGGCAAAAGGCCATGCACCGATCGGACTCTTATACTACCTATTGCTTTTTTCTAGTTCTAGCGATTTGTCCCTCTCTCAATACTGCCTAACACTGGTGATAAATTATCTCCCGGTGTTGGGTTTATTTTTAGCATGCACCGCCTATTTCACACATTTGCTCTTCTCGTCATACTATAACTTATAGATCTCCGCGCTGGGGAGAATACAAAAACGAATTTATCCTGTACTCAATGTGCAGGCACTGCAGTTAAGAAAGGCATTGCTCTTTTCGATTTTTGCGTTTGCACAATGCAGAGCGACATTATGTTTTCCAATTCCGAACAAACTGTTTGATACAACTATCTCGTCGCTATGATTTTTACGTTGAAGTTTGTTTACCTTCACACGTCAAAGCAATTGAGCTACATTGTTACACTGAAACAATATTGTAGATGAACATAGGTTGCTGTGTAACAAAAAAACAAGCGATTGTTTAATATCTGCTCCATTTGAATATTGTAGATACTGGGTAACCAAACGCACCTCATACTAGTTGCATATTAACGTTATGAAACAATCAATGCAATAACCGATGATTTACTTAGATTACATGTGACCAGATTGTAACAAACTTGTGATTTGATGTGCCAACAATACTGCTGTTAAAATGTGTGAGTCATTCTCAAGCTATCTCTTGTATAAAGTTTGGTCATTTCAAAAAATGGTACGAAATTTAGTGTATAGCAAAAATTAATAAAGAATTATGTGGTAAAATATAATAATATAGTATTTATACTGGAAAAAAAGAGATGTTTGTTCCTTAAAAAAAAAATTCTTCTAGTGCTTTGCACTGATATTGGTTCCAAAAATTTTGAGCGATAGTGTTTGTATTTTGCCTGAGGGAACGTTAAAAAATCACGTTCACATTTTACGGGAGGGAAGAGGATCTAGAATTAGTAATGTATGTGTATTTAATAGGTACACAAAAAACGAGGGAGTTATGAAAAAAAAAAAAGAAAATCCCTGGACGTAATTTTTTAATGTTCCCTAAGTGAAATAAGGCTATGAAAATTTTTGACCGTAAGTTTCAAAATATATTGTCATGCATTTTTATTTATTTTCTATCATTCGAAAATAATCCAGGAATTTTAAAAATATTTGATTAAATTAAACAAAAAATATGTATTTACTAAAACATTTTCATATTCATATGTTTTTGAAAACAAAATAAAACACACAAAAAATAACAACAAGCTTATTAAAATTGGAGCGCAAAATTTTTTGGAAATTAGCATCATAGGTTTCACCATAAATTTAAATCTGCAACAAAAATATTGATGATATTTCTTGAAAATCAACATTACTACTTCAATGTTATAATAAATCAATAATATTTTCCATCGATGGTCATGAACTGTGATAAATAATTTCGAGATTTCATCGCAACAATATTAAACTACTTGAATATTTATGGCAACAAAGCTAATCGATCAAAATTAGTCCGCAGGATTTCAGGATAACTAATTAGTAACCTATTTAAAGATAATTTATAGTTGCTGTGTATCATCTATGGTAAAGTTACATTTGAGTTGCGTAATAACCTGCTTCTAACTTTGCATTGTTACATATTGATTACTCAGTAACTTGTTATGTAACATTTGAAAGTTATACGTTTTGCGCTAGTTTCGTTACATAGCTGTTATATAGAGAGCTACAGTAATTTTGATTTCACATACAAATTTGTTACATATCAATCGCTGCGGCTTCAATGTAACAACATGTGCTACTTGGGATCATTTCCATTTTGATCATAACTTGTGTTTTCGTGGTATATGTATTGAAAAAGTTAAATATAGTAGTAAATATTGTCATACATGAGCAATTATCATCTTGAGCCTTTCTACTCCTCTTATGATTTAGAAATATCTAGTGCCTTGAATAAAAGAAGCTTCAAAGGAATCTGTGGTAAGCTTTTGCGCTTATTACTGAATGTATTTTTCATTTCCGGTGTGCGAATGCACATTTGACCATATCTGAGCTGATCTGCTTCATGCAGCGCTGTGTGCCATTAGTCTTGTATCTGATTTTAAAGTTCAGTTTTTGTCATTTCTAATCATACCTCACAATATCATTATATATGTTAATATTGATAATTCTATTTCATAAATGATTTAAACATTACTTAGTGTTTTTGATGTCCATTTGTCTTTAAGTCCCTTGCAATTCAAATCTTCCCTATTTTCCTAACTCAGGAGCAATAACTTTTAAGCCAGCAAAAACAAAAGCGGATTGTTGTTATAAAATCAGCATCAAGCAGATTAAACTGACCATGGCAATAGTAAATTAAACCGTATAAATGTAAAATTTGTTAAATTTTTATAAATTTAACAAACTTTTTCATAATACCTCAAGATTTTGGTGAATAGCTACTATCGATAAAAACTAACGAAAACGTTCTTAAGTGCAGAACCATAGAACTCTACACTTTATCACATTTTACAACATTTCTTGATTCAGGATCAATCGAATGACGATCTTATATAATACATAAATACGAATGGTTGCAGTATTTTTCATTTACATAAATACATACACTACTTTATGTTTATATTTCATGAGAATGGGAGAGACCATCAGGGCACCCGGAAGCACTCTGGATGTGACGAGTGGGAAGGCCAATTCCCCATTGCTAATAGTTTGAAAATAGAGGGCGGGCTCTTCTTCCCGCCCATTGGGGCATTCTAATGTAACATAGCTCGCTCTTATGACCAATTGTTCAATCTAGTTGTTGGAAGAAGATTCTTTATATCCCGTGGAAATGCATAAGTTATGCTGCCTATCGATACACCCAACCATTTGTTTGGCCCTTTAAACAATGGAATGATAAGGATAATCAGTGGTTATTAAAGCTTGACCAAGTCTAACGCCCATGAACAAAAGTAAGTTAGAAAAAAAACAGTATTGCAATTTCAAAAAGTCATAAGTATTGAACCATGCACTTAAAAAGTTTCCTAGTGAAGCTTCGAATTCAAGCAAAAAATGCGAATGTTTTTATAGGCAACTAAGATTTTTAAAAACAATTGTTGTGTGTATTTTAAAATCGTGAATTGAGGCCAAAATTGTATCTACTTGCATCAAAGTATCTCTCTATTTCGTGATATTTATAAATCATTCAATGGTTATCTAAAATAATAATTGCAAGCCGTAAATCCCGCATTCTTCTCAGCAGCTGATCTATATCCTATCCTGTTCAAGTTGCAACAAACCATAGTTACGTGTTGCTTTTTTCGTAACATTTGCAGCTGGCAACAAGTCGGTTTTGCAGCGAGTTGTACTGAAATTGATCTCTCAGTAAGGTCCTTAGTTTCACAATTTGTGAATTGTTTCAACTTGCTAGTTGATTTTTTTTTTCAATATAATGCTAAGTATAACAAAAGCTGTATAGTTTATAACGAGCAAGTGGATTTAGAGTGTAGTAGTTGCCACATTTCTCACTTATGGCGCCAGATGCGCAAAAAAAGGCCGTCTGAAAAAAAATGTGACTTATATTGTGAACTGGACGCTGGACTTGAAGAGTTCAACCAAAATAGGAATTATTTCTGATTTGCACTTTCAAATAAGACGGAACAATGTCCATCTGGGCCAGAATATTTCAAAGGAATGACGCGTAGAGGTCAACATGCATAACTCTCACGCCACGAGTTCAAATCTTCTGGCAAATCTATTAAATACAGCAATTTGTAGAAAAAGATCTAGAATTCGTAATTGTCTTAAAATGCCCACAAAGAACACACATTTCCTTAGTTTTTAAACAAAAAAAAAACACTTCCTCTAAATCTAGATCTGATCCCACAGCCCCTGATGACCCACCCTAGCGCACGTCATCTTCCTTCGCTCCCAGATTCCAACAGGCATAACAATGACGCTGATTATCAAGCTCGAAGTCGATTAACTGCATATCGATCCGGGCCCGGGACAATAGCCCCGAAGAATCGCTGATACCACATCATCACGAACGAAGGCGATGATGACGATGTTGGGTGATGACGCTCCGGCCGCACCAGGTAGCTCTCCGATCAATGTCTCAACGCTGTCTAGGAGGATCGTGAACTGCCACTTTTTTCGGGGGCAGCCCCAAACAACATCAGATGACGAAAAAAAGAGAAGAAGATTTTAATGAGAAAGAACCCGTACCGGGGAGATTGGTTCGAGATCTGCTCGGCCTGATATCCTAATGATGAACAACAGCTATTCCAATTTTAGCGGGCTGCTGCCGATGCTGCGGGCAAATCTTGATAATTAGACACAATTGGATTCCATGCGATTGATTGATTAGAACTCGGCAAGTTTGACCTATCTGAAATTAATATCACCAACACCGCCGCCGGAATCGTATGAAAGGAGCCGAAATATGGGCGGCTTTCTTTTTGGAATCGATCAATCGACCTGGTGAACTCAATCTTTCCGAGAGGCCAACGTTCCGTTTTGTCAGATAAAGACAAAATTTACAACCCGAAATCACCTTGTTGAACAAACAACTACGGCTCGAAACTGTTGACACCTTTTCGCCTTCCATCAGATTATGTTAAAATATTCATACCGCATATGGCGCTGACTCGAACACGACGAAAACCGATCAGCTTCTCTCCGATTGAGCCCGGTTCGAGCGCCGATTATTGAGCTGCATTTATTGGTGGGTCAATTTGGCAAATTAGCACTTCATAAAGAGTGGAGTTTCCAACTGATCTGCTGATATCGGGGGAGGTGCTTTACTGGTTCCATAAATGGTTTCATTGGTTACCATTGCGTTTCTTGTTTAACGACTGGTCGGTTGAATTGCTGAGGGAGTAGCGTGCTGGAGTTGGTTTCTTGTTAAACAATCGCTCTCTTCACGGGATTACAGCAAGGGGCTTAAAAGCTGATTTAAGCTTTCTAATGTTGGTTTCACTCTTCAATTCCTACACGCTTCTTATTGTGCATTAAACTTTCACAGTGAACTTCTAAGCGATCATGACTACAGTCCCCATTCAATAGGGAAATTGTCACACGCTCGTCAACTACTTCTACCCAAAATGACTTGATGCTCGAGCCAGGGTAGTGAATGACCACACAAGAAATAAAAAATCAATTTCCCCTCTACCTAAACCATTCCACCGGGCGCTCAATTGAATTCGAATTTCAAATTTGTTCCACGGAAACCCCAAATTGATTCTCTCATCCTCTCTGATTGAACGAGCAGAGTCTTCAAAAATAAAACCTCCTCCTCACTTATTTCATTCAGTGTGCTTAATCAGATGACCACATTTTAGTCATAGTTCGTTTGCCCGGAACAAGCGGAACTAACCCGATGAGGCGTCATTCCGGGCAGACTGCAATTCTTAACGCCTCACAGAGACTTCAATTCTCGCGCCAATGCTTTCAGGGGGCATGTAATCTCGTAAATAAGCAAAATCTTAATCGGCGAGATGAAAAATGATGCCATTTAAAGTTAAAACACATTCCGAACGATCATTTCATCGTTTTGCCCGCACCTGGACCTCACCACTGATAAAGGCTCACTTTATTCGGCGAACCACTCAACGACAATTGTCGAAGATCCGCTAATAAACGGGAGGACTGCGCAATTATTAATTTTCAACACCTCCAGCGAAAATCCTAACTTATTGTCGTGAGTGAACCGAAGATGGCGGAGCTGAAGGCGGCGGTCATCACTAATGCCACATTTTCCGGCAAATTATGGGACGTCAATTAGCAGACCGCGCGGGTGCAGGTTAGGGCGAGCGCAGTCGAGTGAAGATAAACGGGTGCAAATTGCTGCGAGAAATGTTTCCCCTCTTGCTTTTCGGTAGTGAATTCCTGCGTCAAATGAGGGTGCAACTTTTCGGCGGGTTTGAGCTTCAGCGGGGTGAAACAAAACGTCCGATAATGAATCGGGGGTCATTTCTCATGACACCCTAGGGGCCTTTGCGCCGGAGCTGTTGGTCAGTTTGGGCTGTGTTTTGAAATTGAGATTCGACTTGGGCTAAAAATATTGTGTCATTAATAAATGAATGCGAACTGCGCAGTGCGTTGTGCGCTGTGAGATTCAGTTCAGTTCAGACAGCATTCGGTTATCTGTATTTTGTGGTTGTTCGGGCAACACCATCTATAGGGTTGGTCAATAAATGACTGGGTAACGTATGCATTGAAAAAATGGACAAAATTGCCGATTTTTCAAGAGTTTACCTTCACCCGCGCTGACGAAACTACCCAAACAGCATCAATCATAGTAACCCATGAGTCAACAGACAAAATTTGACAGCTCTATCAGTCGAACTCTAACAGTGGTTGCAAAAACAGAAGAACGGCACCCCGCCGCATCGAAAACGGACATCGTGAGGCACTTTGTGGACGCCAGATACGTCCGTTCCGGCATCTACAACATCTTGGCACTATTAGACAACAATCAGAGAATTGAAAGAAAACCCGGTTCCGGACGGCCGACGACCCTGAGCGACAAGAAGCTCCAAAGGATGCTGAAGAGGAAGACCGAGAGAAATGTGGCTACATCGCTGCGTGCGCTTGGCCGGGAGGTCAGTTCAACCAGTCAAACGGTGAAATAATACCTGGCGAACATGAACATACATGTCAGGAAGCAGAAGTCGCGTCCATTGGTTTCGAAGCTGCAGGCAATGACGCAGTGGCAGCGGCTGAATAAGATGGTCAATTCGATTTTCCCGGTGAATCGCGACGTGGCGGTGGTGATGGACGACGAGACCTATCTCCCCCTGGACGGCAACGACTGGCAGGGAACTTCGTATTTTACTTACTCGACGAAGGAAGTTCGCTCCGAGGTGAAGATCATTTCACACACCAAGTTCCCCAAGAAGGTGCTGCTGTGGCTGACAATCAGCGAGAAGGGGATGTCAAAGCCGCTCTTCTTTCGCTCCGGACTGGCCGTGAACGGGGAAATTTATAGTACGAAATGCCTGCCGGAAGTTGCGTCGTACATCAAGAAATACCATAAGGGCAAAGACGCGGTGTTCTGGCCGGATCTGGCGTCGGCCCACTAATCGAAGCGATCGTTGGAGGAGATGGAGCGGCTGAATATCGATGTGGTCCCAAGTCGGCGGACCCGCCCAACGTTCCCCAGCTGCGTCCCTTCGAGAATTTCTGGGCCAACCGTAAGCGTAGATCTACTCCAACAATTTTGTCGCGAAAACTGAGGTGGAATTGATAAATAAAACGAAGAAAGAACTCAAAAACATGGCTACACGCATGTTTTCATCCACCATGGCGAATGTTCGGTTAACTGGCTGTTCGAATGTTCCGGTTAAAGACTGTAATTATCTGTATTAGCCACACCATGACTCTACCTTTTTCAAACTTTCACCGGTTCGCCGCCATTTTCTTGTAATACCACCAGACACAAATAGCATTACTCTCGTCTCGTCTGTTTTGATATTTTTTGCGGACATCCATCGCTTCTACCATCGCTGCTACTCTGCCGGATTGTAATGTCAGTTGAATGAAAAACTCGATTTCGATCTGTTTCGTGATAAATAAACAGGTGTTTTTTTTTGTTTTTGACGGGATGGAAAATCTGCAAACAGACTCCTGAAGAACTCAGGGTGTGGGGATGAGGGCGCCAACTCCTAGACCCACTAAAAACCCACCCGTGCCTCGAGCCCCGGCCACCTTTTGGTATTACTTCAGGAAGGGGGCTAGTGTGCTTTACGCACCCACTATGTCTAACTACATAGGTCTTTAGTAGTTAGCTTCGCCGACCTGACGCTGATTCGATCGAGATTCGATCGAGATGGACCCAAGCAGGGTTCGGGACGTCTGGTGGTCAATCCAGATCGTCCGTTATCTCCCTACCCGACCACTTATTGTACCTGCCGAACCTCGCGTCGTATGGTCCCTCCTCCGATCGAGGAAGCCATGGCCAGGACCGGGGTTGGAACGTCTGGGAGTACGGCATTACCCCAGGATCGTCCCTGTTCCCCATGTCACGATCGCTTACGACCTCCTGCCGGATCCCGCGCCGTATGACCGATTTGACAACCGATAGATTATTACAAGCTCTCCGGCGGTTCATCTCTAGAAGAGGCCGGTGCACAGACATGTTTTCGGATAATGGCACCCACTTTGTCGGTGTTCGAAATTAGCTGCAAGACCTCCGCAAATTGCTAAAGGACGGCAACAATCACGAAACTGTATCTAGTTAAGGAACGAATACAGTGGCATTTCAACCCCCCCGAGTGCGCTACACTCGGCTTATGGGAATCCTCTGTACGATCAGTAAAGCATCACATCGTCAAGGTTATTGGCGACACTCTAGTAACTCCGGAGGCACAAGTTGAAGCTTGCTTAAAGCAATGTCCATTAAGAATCCGGAATAATATAATCATCTGTATCTCGGTAACGGATTGACGTACAAATAAGTTTAATACATCAAAACAAAGGTAATTTACTGTAAGGCAAAAAAATATCAATACAAATCATTTCTCTTCGTTTCTAATGAAAATTTGCACTTTCTTCTTTATTCCTCCGATCAAACGCTGCACACCTTCGGAGTCAAATTCCTTGGCACATTTGTTCCACATTTTGGACATCTGAGTCGCGGCCAGAGCGGTTTTTCCACTTTTCTTAAGCTTCCGCTTCATTATTGCCCAAAATCTTTCGATGGGCCGGAACTGCGGGCTGTTGAGTGGATTTATGTTTTTATCGATGAAATCTACGTTATTATCGCGGTACCACTGGATGACTTCCAGGCTGTAGTGGCAACTCGCCAAATCTGGCCAAAACTTCACGGGACCTTTATGGGCTTTAATGAAAGGTAGTACACGGTTTTTGAGGCATTCTTCCTTGTACAGCTTCGAGTCCATCGTCTTATTCGTCACGAAAATTTTGGTTTTTGCTCCGCAACTGCATATCCCTTGCCAAATCATCAGTTTTTTTTTTGGCAAATTTGTCCATAAAAGCAAACTTAAACTTCGCAGGAACATCTCCTCGTGCCGTCGCCATGTAGAACTGTTGGCCAGAAAGCTGTCCGGAATCCATTTTGACGTAGGTTTCATCGTCGATGAGCAGGCATCCTTGGTACTTTGTCAAAACCTGCTGGTACAATTTCCGAGCTCGAGTTTTGGTGACGAAATTTTGCTTCAACGTTCTGTTTGGTTGCTTGTTGGCTCAAATGCAAACGAATTCTCCGAACGGTACAGCGAGCAGCAGCGTATTTTTGTATTTTTGTGCGATTTCATTGTCTGATAGTCCAGGGTTAGCTTTGACGGTTCTCAACACCTTCTGGTTCAGCTTGCAGTCATATGTTCCAGTACGACGCTTACCTTAATGCACTCGATCCACGCTCTTTCGCGGCCTGAAATGTTTGAGCACATCATACACGGTTGATTTGACGATTTTCATCGTTTTTGCGATTTTTATTGCGGACCACGTTGAATTTTTTTTCTCCTCTCGGTTTCCGTCTGGAATAACTTTTGACTCACTGCACAAAACACCGTGAAATTTATACCACAGAAAGTGAGCGTCTAGGTTAACAAACCGCTGTAAAAGAATTCTTGCAGCAGTCACTTTCCGTGCCGCTGCAACACAATAAGTGATTCCGGATTCTAACTGGACAGAACTTTAGATAGACGGAATTATGAAAAATCCATTAAGATTGCTGACCAGAAAGTTTTAAAAATTGAATATTTCATCTACGTGTCCTCAAAAAATTCGGAGATAGTTGACGTAAGATCTGTATCCACATTAATCCGGACACCTTCACATCATTGCAACATTTAAAATATTGCACGGATAATGAAAAATTTCTCTGTGCTATAGCTGAGAGTCTGAAAGACGGCGGTGACGAAAGAAAAACAAGTGCGCGAGTGAATTTTTTACGGGCGTACGACTAATCCTGACTTGTCAATACGGGACCTTGCAAAAACATTGGATTTGCCTAAATCCACTGTTCACGATGTGCTCAAATAATTTTCGGAACGTTTGACGGTGGAGAGGAAACCGAGAAGTGACAAAAACATTGGACGCGCTGATCCTGTCATAGACCAAAAGCTGAAAAGGATATTAACGAAAAACCAAAATCTCTCCATTCGAACGGTGGCTCGTAAAATAGGGATGTCGCCTGATTTTGTCCAAAAATCAAAACAACGTTTGAGACTTAAGTCGTTTCAAGTAAAAACAGTTCCAAATTGCAACGACAAACAGTTCTTGGCAGCAAAATCACGGGCTCGACGTTTGTACTGCAAATATTTGTCGAAGTTTTCATGCGTTGTTATGGACGATGAAACTTATGTCCTGGAGGATTTCAAGCTTCTAGGGCTGGCTTTTTATTCTGCTATGGCCAGAAATGCTACAGCTGAGCATTTCAGAACGAAGAAGGCATCGAAATTCCCCTTAAAATACCTTGTGTGGCAAGCAATTTGCACGTGTGGCAGAAAGAGTAAATCTTTCGTCACAATCAACAAGGAGATCTATCAGAAAGAGTGTCTGCAGAAGCGATTGCTACCATTCATCAAAAGTCACAAAGAAAAACCTTTGTTCTGACCCGATTTGGCATCATGCCACTATGCTAAAACTGTGATGGAGTGGTACCAAGCAAATCAAGTGAACATTGTACCAAAAACCTCAAACCCGCCAAATTGCCCAGAGCTACGACCAATCAAGAGATATTGGGCACTGATAAAGCGGAAGCTTTCTGGAAAGAAGCAAGGAATCAAACACATCAAACACTTCCAGCAAATTTGGACAAAGAAGGCTTCTACGATTTCTGAAGAGTCTGTACAAACCCTAATGGACGGAGCTTAGCGCAAAGTTCAAAATTTGTTTGCAAATACCGAATAATTATGTTTTGTCTTCACGAATTTTAAAACACATCCCATGAATCTGAAATAAACAACTACGACGGAAATATAATGCGAAATTTATGTTTTATTCATGTTTTAAGGTATCCATATTATTGCGGCTACAGACCGTAGTGTCCGATAGCATAGTGGCTGGCGAGAATTTGAAAAGAGCTTCTGGTTGTTTACTGAACTTTAATGTCACTTGAGGTCTAGTTGTTATACTGGATGTAAATCAACTACATTCAGCATCGTTGTAGGACTCACCATTAAGATTCGTTTCATATGAACTTTGCAGTAATGTTTTTCCAAATTTTGTTAAATTAGAAGGACATTTTTTTCCCGGTACGCTTGTATGTACAAAGGGTATAAAGTTGTGCCAACTGCAAAAAAAACTTGGTCATTGCGGCAATAAATTTCTTTAAGGAAAGTGTGATGAAAACTACACAAAGGATTCTTGCACATAAGCTGTGCAGATATATATTTATCGTGGTGAGAATCCTTATCCTATGCAGGGGTGACCAAGGTAAAAAAAACAATCCGACAAAGTGTAGCGTTTCATCACTGGACGCTCCAGACAGATATATGCAGAAATGCTTGTGATTGCAATAGCCGTTGAAGATGAAAACCAATGTTCAATTTGGCTAGCTGATGAATTGGCTCCCATTTCACCAACTGGATGCAGTAAGAACTTTCCACCGTTACCAAAAAACACAACAATTATAATAATGCTACTGCTCATCTTTCCTAAGGGAATGCAAGTTCCCCTGCAATTGAGGATTGATAGCATTTTAAGACATTTTTGTTATTCATTTTAGACATGATTAATATACAAGATCTGCCTTGATTCGTATATAGAAAACATACCTTATGCAATTGACTGTTCAATGGTCTCGCCAAGCGTCAATCGTGTCTTTTGATGAATAATAATTCGTCGAACCACGTTAGAGCTACGTTGGAGTGGAACTGCTGGTCAGCTGGTGCTCAAACTAGATTCGTTTAGATTTTCAGTTCACAATTCCGATTGCGATATGACGATTCAATTATATGATGCACACTAATACACTGTTTATGAATTGCATTGGAAAGTATGATTCGAAGAGTATAGATAGACACGAGTGGTACGATCTTCAGGAAGCCTGTCCAGCTTTTTGGCATGGCCAACAACGTTCATATCATAGCACGCAACCTCGAAACGATGGCGAATACGTACATCAGACGCAAAGGCTTGAGGAGAAGGGGCTCACGAGATTCGTGTATCTCGTTGACCATCTTGACCAAAAACCGTCTACCAAAATTGACCATCTACTAGAGGTTAATTAGACCTGTAGTCTTCTACAGTCCCAAAACTTGGACATTGCTCGTGGAGGACCAACTCTTTTATTTTTCGTTACTTGATTATCGAGATTTTAATCCTGGCTTATCTCCCGTCGCAGCCACTCAAATACCTTTTTGGTATTTTCGTAACTAATCCGGGGGTGAGATCTGAACTCGTGAGTTTGGCGTGAGAAGAGTGGATGGTCAGTTTCCCGGGAAAAAGGATCTCGTCCATAATCTTCTATAGCTCGTCAAAATCAACAGTATCGTAGGTGGCCTTAGAGTCGGTGAATAGGTGGTGTATATTCGCGAATTTCAGAGGATCTGCCGCAACGTAGAGATTTGGTCAGTTGTCGATCGACCGTTCACAAAGCCGGCTTGACAACTTCCCACAAATCTACTTGCTACCGGCGATAGACATTCTTCTTATTTAGAACCGTTTGACACTCTTCGTCGAACGTATCGTTCCGTCGATTTTTTTTTCCACAAACCTTTTGGCGCCTTCGCAGCGTTGTTGATGACTACTTTTCTTAACACTCCCTCTTATATTAACGCTGCTTCAAGGCTTTGCGTGGAATTAGTGGCGACTTCGGGTAGGTTCAGTCGCTCCAGGCGGGCATCGGTATCGAATGCTGTTCACAACGGAAAGTCTTTGGCGCACTTTGAACATTACCAGATAGTGGTCTGAATCGATATGTTGGCGCCACGATAGGTCATGACATTGATTATAGCCGAGAAGTGTTTTCCATCAATCAACTTGCTCGATTCGTTATTCGATTTGTTGTGGTGATCTCCAGGTGTACCGATATGGGTGGCTATGCTGGAAGTAGGTACTAGGTATGGTCATGTTTTTGGAGGCGGCAAAATCTATGATTTTGAGGCCGTTTTCATTCGTAAGCTGGTGGGCGCTGATCTTTCCCATAACCGGTCTGAATTCCTCCTCCTGGCGGATCCCTATACGTATGTACCACTAATTCTTTCTAGTAAACCTCCTGCAGTGCCATAATGTGGAACTTTCGGACCCTTAGTAAATCGAAAACAATGCAGGTACTTCCCGTGAAATTGATGGGCTTACAGTTCCGTGTTCCGAGTTACCAATCGTTATTCCTTTTTCGTTGGCTATCTCACCGAAGGACCGTCCTGCGCAGCCCTGTTTAGAGGCCCACGCTGGCACGAGGACGATGAACGGCCGCTCCTAACATGGGGAATAGACGCCGTTTTGAGCCACCCTGACATGGTGACCCTTAAGTGACGGAACCACCCATCACGGCATGTTGTTTTGCTTAAAGCAGCGTCCCATACACTTTTGTTTTTGCTTTATGTCATACGCCATACGCATTTTTTTTATATTTTATTTCGAAGGAAATCCTTCAACTTTCTTCTTTATCATCACATTCATTACTGACATGAATTTTCTACGATTTAAAAATAATAATAATTAAAACATTCCTTTTTTTCTTATATTTTCCTTAGTCGAACACAGCGTTCAAAAAATTAAACTAATGATTACCCTATTTAAAAAACGAGTTCGATAACGATTGAAAAATGTTCATATGGCAAACTGAATTGTCGAATTTGTGTGGACCCATCATCTTTCCATTATCATTTCCGTCATGTTACTTGGATCAATATATTACTTAAAAATCACCTTTTTGCAACGCAAAATATGCAAAATGTGCTTCAAAGTATTTTATCAACAAAAATCATTCAAAATTATCTTGAAGTAAAGATTTTTAAGCTTTATATATACTAGTGGTGCTACTTGGAAACACACACATATACATTTTACTGTATAACACTGTCCTAAGAATGTTACTAACCCAACAACACAGAAACATGGTTTGTAACTGTGATTGAGATTGATGATCGAGACCTAAATGAGTCATATAGCAGTTACTTCAGCTGATCCGTCACAAATATGTCGTTACGTCGTTAAAAAATCGTTTGAAGAAATTGCTCTTCAACAGTAAGATAAAAACCCATATTCAAAACTGCCTTAATTATCAGCTTTCCATCCTTCTTATCAAACACAACAACGTACCTTCCGATGATATCTCAATAACCACACCGTCATCAGGCTTTATTAAATCATCACCGGTTATTTATGAGCCCTGGCATTCCAATTCGCAATACTAGCCGTTCCTCTGCACGTTCCAACCGAGACGACTATCAACTTTCATCCAGCCCAGTCGTTGGTGGATAGTCGCCAGCTCCTTCGGAAACATCCCGCAACATGTACATATACAAATAAAGCGGATTATCATGTCCTGTGATCTTGAAGTGTATCCAACCAGGCGACCAACCGACGACGGACCGAAAATAAAACCCGTTTGGTCCTCCACTGAGCAACGGTAGGCAGTCTATTGGGAAAAGGTGTGAAAAATCAACGGCTCGCGCACTCGAACCTGTGTAAACTCGTCGTGTAATGCCATTATTTATCTAGATTTATGAGTGCGCTCGCCCCAAAGTCGTCCACGACGGCGACGGTTCGATCGCCGGCTCGCGTGGTGAGCTCGCGTTGATCACCAGACGATAGAAGCGAGTCCTCAGCGGGAATGCGCCTCAACCACGGGGCTTCGAATCCCCCGACTTATAGTTGTTGTGCATGTTATTAATTTATTAAATTCCAGAAGCTGGCCGCGCCGCGCTGTTTTTGGTGGCTGCCAAAGCGCATCCAATTTCCGAGTTACCAAAGCACTCAAAAGCTACGACGAGGGCCACGATGACACGATGGGGAAGAAGAGCTCACCATCATATTGAGCGATGATTTAGTGGTTCCGTGTTCCCGAGACTCGGGTTCAACTGGGTGTTAAGTCGATGGGGGCTTATTTATTAATGCAGGATTTTTTTTGTCGAAGTAATGTCGTAAATGAAGTGTTAATTACGATGAATAGAGATGTTTTCGTCGTGGAGGTGCAGATTTTGTTTTCTTTTTTACCCTTTCTAATGCATTCAAAAGGAGCTGAAGAATAAGGCAACATATTGACCCGGATTTGATACAACGATTGCTCAATTATTTTTATGACCAAATTTTTATTTTCAAGCACTCAGAACTATTGTTGATGTATAAATTACATCGACATGGCCCATGGTTTTAGATTTGACCGAATTGACCGCTTGGAATCCGTTCCCACTGATAGTATGTGAAGCATTTATTTATCAGTGTTTTTTCTACGAAAATCGCTAATTTGACCTCTTAAATGGTCAATATATTTCAATATGCTACAAGTTATGCTACTAAGGTCAGCATCACATTTGACATTTGAATACATAGAGAGTAAGGTTTCGGATGAATCGTAAAAGTGGCCAAATTATTATATTAACACAACCTAGTCGTACAACTTATCAATTGCAAAATTTCTATGACAGTTCATAAGAAAACATATCGATGATCAAAAGAGCCAAATATCAAATAGTTACCCGGTAGCAGGTTCCAAATATATACTAATAGTTTCTAAATTATCATTAATAGACTGTGCGAATTACTGCAATGATTCTGTTATTCTAGTTTTCACGGACGGCGTTTCCAATCCTTGAGGATTTTAGTTGCCAGAATTTTCATCATAGTAGCTTGTTTGGCTTTAGCAAGAAAATATTCATGGACCTTGAGCACAGTTTTCCGAGTTGTAGATGCTGTCCAACGGTTCCGGTTGGAGATGACGTTCGCATTCGTGGGCCCCTACATACTAAAAGCACTTCTTCGTCCTTCTCTAATTGCATGACGGATCGACTGCTGAAGTCGATCCGAAGATTCCTGTTGGGCAATGACTTCCTGTTCATTGGCGCCCCAAAGACCAGACGTCAAGCATGTTGTCCTCTCTCCTCACGTCTGATACCTCTTTTCTCTCGTTGTCTGACCGCAGAATATTTTGTTCAGTTCTTTAAAGCCCGATTCAAAGTAAATTTGGACGCATTTAAGTGATCATAACTCAAGAATTAAACAACATACACGCTTCAAAACATCAAACAAAAGGGTATTTATTCAGCTTTCATGTATAAAAAGTTATTACATTTTACCGTTTCAAACGACCTGTCGCACTTTACTTGTGATCGATGCCATCATGATCTGCACAATCGCTGATGACACTGTACCTGCGAACTTATTTCACTTCAAACGCATTTCTTGTGCATTTGTCACTTTTTTTACCGCATCCTCGACGTTTTCGCTTGACAATTGCCCAATATTTTTCGATCAGTCTGAGCTCAGGGCAATTCGGAGGGTTAATCTCTTTGCCGACGAAATTAACATTGTTTGCAGAATACCTTTCTAGTACCTCCTTAGGGTAGTGGCAGCTGCCTAGATCTTGCCAAAACATGTCATTGGTCGTGTATTGCCAAATGATAGGTAAAACAAGCTTTTTCAGAAACTCTTGAATGTAAACCTTGACGTCATTGTGTAGTATGTGATGAAACCTTGGCTTTAAGGCCACAACTGCAGATTTCTTGCCAAATCATTAGGTTCCCAGCAAGCTTATCAGCAAAAACAAAATTATACCTGGAAGGGACATTCTCACGGCCAGTTGCCAGGTAAAATTTTCGTCCGGGGATTTGTTTATAATCCATTTTGACATATGTTTCGTGATCCATTATAGTACAGTCATTGAATTTCGTGAAATTCGTTCGTATAGTAATCGTGCTCGCTTTTTTCAGGGAGCGATTCAAATGTTTATCGGCACAAAAAGACTTATATCCTTCTCTTGAAAGGATGTTACGCACGGTGTAAAAGTTGGAACTATATTTATTTGCCAAATCACACACACTTTCACGTACCTCAACACCTTTCTCGTCAGCTCTTTGTCTCTAATGCCACTTTTATGATAGATGCACTGTGCTCTATCCACACTCAGAGAATCTTTATAACGTTTCACTTACAAGACACACCGTTGACTTTGGGAATTTTAACACTTCTGCTATTCTTGAGGTAGACCAGCAAAGGATTCTCTAGCTGTTTGTGCACAATTAATTTTCTTTATCAAGTTCCCTGATCCGTAATTTCGAGATGCTTCGATCAATCTTTAAGAACTTTTCACCGATTTCTTTGTCAATAAAACATCAACAAATGTCTGTCAAATATGTTATATTCCAATTGCCAGGACGCGGTGGGTATTAAACAGTGCGTCCAGATTTACTTTGAATAGAGCTTTATCTACAAAAGTATGTTTCTTCAGCAAATTTTCATATACTTAGTGGATTTTTAATTTGATGAATAAGCCACTCTTTCATCTATTCGTTGAAAAAAATCATACTTTTAAGTTGTTTGTGATGACAATATGAGCTCCGTTGATTAAAGCATTAGCATTAGCATTAGCATTAGCATTAGCATTGACGTTTGCACACCTCGTGGATGGAGCTACGATCAGGAATAATACATTGAAGACATTGCATGTCACCATGAAACGGAACCAGTTACTGATTCGTTTCTTCACGCAATCTCCACGAAGACACTCCTAAATCGCTCACCTGGCCACGACCATACAACCGTTGGAGATAGGAAGGATTTGGCATCCACCTTAAGAAGACACGGGGAACCCACGTAGCCTTCAGTAGATATCAAAGGAAAATGGAAATGAATAGTAGGAGAGAATAGTTAAACAGAATGTCCTGTTTGGTGTACAGAACAATTTTTTTGGTCGTTGGGAGCATCTAGGCTAAGAAGGCTAAGTGATGCTCCTTTTTTCTTCAAATGGTTGGGGTTGGGACCTAAGCATTAGCAATGGCCCTAGACTTTTATGGCTTATGGTTATAGCGCCATCACTCGTTTTCTGAAAAGAGAAGAATGTTTAAGAATATAAGTACGGGCGGTGAAAGATAACTTGTCAGAGGATTTGTGCTCCTAATTGCATCACTACACATAACATGACACCACCGGGGACGCCATATACAGAGTAAACGGCGGCGACGAAGTTGATTTCGAGCCAAATGTCCATAGTAAACAGAGAAAGAGATAGAATAACGGTAATGTCACGGTGCTCACTAGCAGATGCGGCCGTATTAAAAAATTAAAAAAAATATATTTTTCAATTGTTGAGTTTTATGGATGGTGAATTAGCATTAATTGCATAACGTAGAGACTTCACTGAAAGAAAAATATTCAAAAATATAACAATCTGCTATACATTCTCCGGAATAATTCACTTCACGAAAAACACGGAATCTAAATCGAATGAAAAATAAAAGCACCAAAACAAACAATAACAACATAACTCAAAGGGTAATGTTGAGAAGAAGAAGAAGAAATCTCTAGTGATTTAGTTAGTCGCAGGAAGCGCTAACAACGAGTACAACTAAAAAAAAAATAAGCACTTTTGAAAAGGGCCAATGATCAGCTGATAAATATAATTGTAAATAGCTCATGCTTGAAAGAAAGTTTTATTTTTCAAACGGCAATTCTAACTTTGAAAACCAGAGAGGACGTTGTTTGATAATTGTCTTTATTGTAGAGAAGCAGTAAATAAAACGCATTAAATGTTAAAGCACGGTTTACACACATGCAGTCTTCTGATCTCATTCGTTTTAAATAATGTTCCTAAATTAGGAAAATTCAATTATAATTTATGAATTAGCATAACTAACTTTATGCTTTTAGAAATCAAATTATCTCAGTACCGAACAGCCTATTTCAGACCGATTTATACCAACATGAAGAATACTGTTGTTGCTTGCCCTTCCTGGAAAGAAATGTGACTTAACGTCATAAATGTCTACTTTTATTATAAATATTTTAAATGCTCAATTAACACATTATAATATTAAATATTTGATGAACTAAAGAAACCTTACCTCCGCTCCTTCTTTTTTCATTTGCGTCGTCTTCCTCTCCGTTCTCTACAGGCGTGACACCGTCTTACTTACCTAATATGTCTAAATTTATTCCACAGTTGGAAGGTCCATTAATTTTGTCATGTCATATGGGATATATTCGAATGGACAGCCACGACAAAATGATAACTCGAAAATCATTGGACTTTAGACAGACGGTGTCTCGGGAGATCTGATCTGCAAACAACATCTAGTTTTGGTTTGACGGATTGTGGGGTCAGTCTCCATTGTTCATAATAAAATTTCAATCCATTCATCTCATGATTTGGAGGATATCCTGTGCTCAACAGAATTGCAGATATCTTATTTAACGAAACTTCTGTGAAAAATTAATCTATCTCATCTACGTATCGTTTTATAACAGTCTTCTAACTTTCCTGGTAGGGACTTGAAAAAACAGTTTTTTGCTGTAACTTTTTATTTCAATTTGAATTTGAAAACTCTTCATAGATGACTCCTTGTGGTATAAGTGACGCACATTTTGAAGATACAAGATAGTTGCTAGTTATTTTATTGTAGTTGTAGGGTTGAAGCGTAAAATATACGTTTTTGGAAGATATCTTATTCCTTTATTTGCAATATTTGCAAACACAGAGTCCGTGAACTGAAAGTACAAACTTTCATCTACAAGATCCAGCAAGATTGTCTGTCCCTTTCGTCCCCTTTAGGAAAATCTTTAAATTTGGTAGATTTGCATTTTCTGCATAATTTTCGATCAGCAGTATCAAAATTATCACCAAAGACCGTAACAACTCGAGGTTTTATAAAATGCTTATATTTTCATATTAATCCATCTCCGTTAATTTATTAACATTCATATCACAGACAAACAGACATAACACATCGAACATTTTCAACTACAAATCATGGTCACTAACACACCTGCGCCATCTGTTGAACACACTGTGATGGATGACCAAGCTGAATAGATGGCAGTAGTGTGTTAACGTCAAACAAAAATCGGCTATACGTACTACCTGTGGCGATAATACCAACAAAGAAACATTTGAATTAACCGTTTAATCGGTAATCGATGAAGAAACTGCAAGTGTTATGTATGTTTGTCTGTGATAACATATTTTAATCTTCGTTTGACGTTAACACACTACTGCCATCTGTTAAGCTTTATCATCCATCACAGTGTGCTCAACAGATGGCGCAGGTGTGTTAGTGACCATGATTTGTAGTGAAAAATATTCGATGTGTTATGTCTGTTTGTCTGTGATATGAATGTTAATAAATTATCGGAGATGGATTAATATGAAAATATAAACATTTTCATAAAAACCTCGAGTTGTTACGGTCTTTGGTGATAATTTTTGATGCTGCTGATCGAAAATTATGCAGAAAAAATGCAAATCTACCAAATTTAAAAAGATTTTTTCCCTAAAGGGGACAAAAGGGGACAAACAATCTTGCCTAGATCTTGTAGATGAAAGTTTGTACTTTCAGTTCACGGACTCTGTGTTTGCAAATATTTGCAAATAAAGGAATAAGATATCTTCCAAAAACGTATATTTTTTACACTTCAACCCCTACAACTTTTCTAATAAAATAACTAGCAACTATCTTGTATCTTCAAAATGTGCGTCACTTTATACCCTAAAAGTCATCTATGAAGGGTTTTCAAATTCAAATTGAAATAAAAAAGTTACAGCAAAAAAAACTGTTTTTTCAAGTCCCACCCTAAGGAAAGTTAGAAAAACTGTTATAAAACGATACGTAGATGAGATAGAATTAATTTTTTTTCACAAAAGTTTCATTAAATTAAAATATCTACAATTCTGTTGAAGCAAAATATCCTCCAAATCATAAGAATAAATAGTTGAAATTTTTATTATGAACATAAAAGGACCACCCTAATCACAACTCAAACCAAAAGATAGATATTATTTTAAAAATCAAATCTCCCGAAGACACCATCTGTCTAAAGTCAATGGTTTTCGAGTTATCGATTTTTGTCGTGAAATTTGTCCATTCGGACCATAGTGCAGGGGGGAGGGGAGGTTTGGGAAAACGTGACGATCCATACAAAAAAAAAATTGAAGGTCCATACAAATAACGTGACAAGAGGGGGTTATAAAAAGTCATTTTATGCGTGACGTAATTAATGGGCGTTCCCTTATTCCTACTTTTGCTTAAACAGTTGCCGTTCATGGTCCAGAAAGCGAGTCCTCACCTATTGAGACCGCAAGAAAATTCACAGCAACCACTTCCGCAGTTTGTAAATTTGCTAGCATGAGGAGCCATGGATATAGAACATTATCCAATCAACCTGCCCGTCAGAATCCCGAAAGACTGATCACTCCTCCAGAACAATATTCATGCCTGAAGCCACACTCTACACATATTCCCATGTCACTTCACAGAGCTATGTTTCTATTAGATTTTTTAAACCCGAGCTTTATTTCATGGCTTATGGCAGCAACCTCTGTATACATTTTATTAGTTGCAGCTAAATGCTAGTTCGTATCCAAATCACATCAGAATAAAACACAGAAATCCACATTGTTTCACGATTTGTAGCTCAACTTTCTGTTTAAACCATCACATTTTTCGTTTTTCATCTCGTTAATTTGAACTTTCCTCGCAAGGTAAACCGATTTTTGTACGGCAACCAATCAATTCCACCCACAAAATTTAAGGTTTTAGTTCAACCAATACGGATTTTTGCACTTGTCAAGGATCTATGTCTAGTGGCGTAACGCCACAGAAACAAACTAGGCAGCATTCATAGCAAAACCGTCACAACGATTCGCGAATACGGTACTGTATTCTACAGGCACGTTTATCGTTAATATATTCATTATAAATGAATAATAAAACGAATAAAATATTTGAAAACTTGTTGAAATTTACCAACAAAATGATAGCGTTGAGAAGAACCATGAGCTTCGTTGATTAAAATTTGACCATTATCCTGTTAAGCCAAGTTTCAGGTCCATTCAAGCCCCAAAAGTTCAACATTCACTATATTTCTAAATCAGTGTCTAAAAATATAATATAATATAAAAATATAATAATAAGCAGAAACCCTGTCAATAAGAAAAGCTTATACTTTGAGGCTAATTTTCTTTTATTGAAAGAAACGAAATCACAAAAAAAACTACAGAAAAATAGAATGGTTGAAAAATAACAAGTAAAAACCTCAAAAAACGTGAACAAAACCTTAAAAGATTAACGAAAAAAAAATAATAAAACTTGATTAAACGCCTTAAGAGACAAAGGTGCCGGGAAGACCATCGAGTAGGTGAAAACTCTACGGGCTGAGCTGCAAGCAACCTGGCGGGTGCACAGGTCGCGCATGGTGGGCCCGAGCAGGCGCAACTTGTTTCAATAAAGAATAAAAAATCGCTCTTGAAACAAATTAGGGATAGTTTTGTTTGGCTATGTACCTCACAATAATACACAACAGCAAGGCAAAAAGCGCACGGGTGGAGCCTATTTGCAACTTGATATTGTATCTACAGAGTTGCAATAGCATTTTGGAAAACTTTCAAGTATTGTAAATTGCGTTGCAAGAAAGAGAAATGATACTGATGTTTAAATGAATGCGAGGATAACTTTTTTTAATGAATATCTGTTATCAACCAAACATTCGTCTAATGTTAAATAAAGTGATCCGAAAATCGTGTTGGAATAAGTTTATTTTTAAACGCTTTCAGATTTATGGATCAATATTTTGTTCTACTACGAAAAATATAAAGGCCCTTGGATAAATCCTCGAGAAATGAGCATTGTTTCTGAACTTGAAAAAGAAAAAAAAAATTAAAATTATGTTTACATGTGGAAAAATCAGATTTGTGATTCTTTCGAAGATCAATAAATCGTTTCAAGTTCATGTTAGGTTCAAATTTTTAAGAAATGATTGAAATTTTAAAATCTCATTTTGTGTTGCAAAATTTTGGCAAATGTCTACCGGCTACACTACCGGCTAAAATAATTATGAATCCATTCCTAGCACGTGAAGTGGTATTTATTTATGCAAACATAATTAAATTGTAGATATCTGGACAATAGTGACAGTTGTAGTTTGATAGTGAGTTTTCTTTGTTTACCCTTACCTGGTTTACTTAAAAATTAAAAAATTACTGAATTCCACATAAATAAATAATAAATAATTGAATATTGAATTGAACTAATAGGTGCTTATTTGTTCAAAGGATATACATAACGTGCAAGAAAGGGGATATTGACTGGCATTGTATTGGCAACAAAGAATTAGAATAATTCAGAAGCTACACCATACGTTCTTTTAAATTAACTATACCTAACAACTGAAGGGCGACCCCGGCGTATTGGTTAACATCCATACCTCTCACGCCGAAGTCACGAGTTCGAATCTCACCCCGGAGAAGTTACGAAAAATGCCCAAAAGTGGTGTTTGTTTGACTGACTACGACGTGGAGATGAACCAGCCTGAGGCTGAAAATCTCGATAATCAAGACAAAAAAAAAAAAAACCTAACAATTGAGTGGGATTTTGTTATGAGGTTCAGATGAAATAATAAAACAAAATCCTAGTATTACTACCTTTTCCATGAATTCTAGGTCTGGATTGCTCGCAATTTGATTATCCATAATTTTAGTGTAGGTCACACAAATTTAACTTCCAATGGTAGATACAACTGTTTCTAAATTATATAATATAAGCCACGGTGTTCTATTTAGCGTTATTATCAAAAATAATACACCATTAAATCGGTGAACGCCAGTTGGTTTGTTATGCTATTCCTTACCTTTGGACAAATTTTCAAAAAAATCCTTGGACAACATTTTGAGTTACGCCCTTTTTAAGTCGTTAAAGATAAAATCGAATAAAAATCAATATAACATTATAGAAAAACACATTTATCATCATAACGATTCATGCCTGTTGGTGTGAATAGATTTTATGTCATTCCACACATCTGGACTTATATTTGAAAAAAAAAATCCATGTTCACAATTTTGAGTTACGCCCTTTCAAGTCGTAAAAGCTAGAAAATCGAATGAAAATCAATATAACATCAATAAAAGCACATATTATCATCCAAATGTTGAACGCTAATCTGCTCGTATTACCATTATTCACTTCTGGATTCATTTTTGAGAATCTTTGAGGATAAAATTTGTAACTTACGCCCTTTGACATAACCGTAATTGCAGAGTTCTTAAAACAAATTGACATATGAATATATAGGTCAGTCAACCGCCTAGAAATATAATTTTGGTAGAGGCACAATGCATTTTTCAAACAGCTGTAAATCAATTGAAAGTAAGTAGATTCTGCTGAGATTTTCACCACTATATTTCCAATAATAACGCAACTAATTGAAAGTTTCAGCCAATTTGACGCATACACGGAAAAGTTCCAGCACTTTGAATGCTAGTGCCTATTTCAGACTGCCTATATTTCTGTCCGGTACTGTATATGCCTCACACAGCAAAAAATAAATTTGAATATTGCGTCGAAATGGTTGCATTTCATCTGCATCGAAAATATGATGTAATTTCATATGGCATGAATGGAAACGTTTGGCACCTCGGGTAACGAACTTACTGAACTGAGACGGAATCGAGCTCATCGATGTGAAATTTCTTCCGTTTGTGCGTAGGGTATGTGTCCCTTGACTCAGCCTAGTATGCAGTCAATCGATTACTTTTTTTTAATCATAACTCATAAAGTATTTGAACTGGTAGCTAAATTTAACTAGCTATACACTTCCATGGTATGTTTAATAAACCATCTTGTTGTATGTATCACCAAAAGTTACACAACGCATTTTATAAAGTCAGAAACCTCTTGGTATGGATATGTCGGTTTATAGGACATCAAATTGGTCTCAACTCCATGGAGTGCAAGTTCGTCCTATTCGATAGATTTTAATTGAATGTTGTGCTATGTACGTTTTTCTCCGATTTTCTGATTCAAGGTGTTCCCAGCTGTATTCAGCGTCTACCAACAAATAATTTTACTAACAATCAAACTATACTTAAACTGCAAAGAAACACTTAAGTGATTTAACATATGATTTAGCGGTCATTCGGCAACCAAAACATTATAATTCACCACACAGATTTTGCTACATTAGTTTGTGGTTAACATGAGCCAAATGAAAAACATTCAACCGAAACTCAGACATTTGTATTGTAAATGTTACTGTTATACAACATTTTTACTACGCTTTCCATACAACAGGCCATAATTGGGAACATAGAAAAAATATGTCCCTCAACATTGGGTCTATGGTTTTCATGTTAAATCATTGTTATTTTACCCACGTGACCTGTTAGTTTATAACGTGTAACTATTTTCTGTACATCTTGGCTGCATTATTCGGTTTATAGGTTCAATTTCGTCAAATTTAGATCATTCGAAGTGCATGTAGATAATCTGTTCAGCTTAACCAGTAAAGTTATGGTGTCTGAAAAGTGAAGGAAATCGAAAATTACGTGGAAGTGAACTATTATTAATTGATTAATAATGTCTCAATTGCTTTGAAATAGATCGGTCATCTTGATAGCAACATGATTTTGTTGATTATCGCCGAAATAATGACATATTTGGTACATAGGCCGAATCAAGGAGCTAGGCTAACATTACATCCCGTTACCCTATTATTTCATTTGTATTTTGGTGCGTCCTCTTTCGCCAATTTCGGATTTTTGCAAATAAATCTTCCCTTCCATGAAAGCTTAGTTTTTTGTTTCGCTCATTTATGTTTTATATTCCATGTCCCCTATTATATACAACAATCTACTACAAATGACCGCTATTGTAATCGATAACTGCGTGCAAAAGCTGAGATTTGTATGCATTTGAAGATTGTACCGTTTTGTAACGTTCCCAAGTAAATGCGAAATCGCTGTGTACAGACTCCGAAGCTTGTTCGTTGTGCCAGCCTAATCCTCGACTAGCCGCATTGCTGAAATCTTTCAGATGAAATTTACTAATATGAAACTTTGAAGATTTCGGAAGATTCAGCTCCTCCCAACATTTGCTGAACTTGTCTATATCTTCTTCAAAACCGGGTACAAGATCGAACGAAAAGCATTTAGCATAGACATTTTCAAAATGCTTTAGGACCTTAAAAAGACAAATGAAAAATTCATTATAAGCAAATATTCTAGAAACATCTATTGAATACTTACATTATAATATCCAACCAGATCTTCGTTGTCTTGAAGAACATTTGCAGCACCAATTAGACGATGGCAAGCTGGCCTTATGCACCCATAAGTCTGCCCATTCTGGATTATGCTTTTCAACTGCTTGAAACACTGCGTTAACGATTCCAAGCGTTAGATGAAGTGGAGGGGGAGGACAAATCTCCAGAATAAGTTTTTCGTCTGGTCCAGATACCAAGGACACAGCTTGCGAATTCATTTCGTCTCTTTGATTTCGCACCTTTGGAGACATGTTCTTTTACATTACCAACCGTTCTTGGTATTCCACTTTGTGGCGCTAGGTCCTTCCTTCCGATATCGCAGTATGGACAAGGATGCGACGAAGAGTGTGCCATAATTCCCACGATAATGTTTATGCCCAAGCAACACCAAACTGTCATAATTAGTTGCAGCAACTTGATTGTTACCTAATTGAGTCACATTTAAGTATTTTTTACTGGTGACAACAAGTGTGCTACTAGGGTGATCTTCAAGTCCCCGGCGACAGTATATTCCAAGCAATTAATTTTCAACTGATTATTCCATATCAATGAAATATATTCGTATTTCTCCGGAATATTAGGTGCCAATGCTATGGTGTGTAGGCGCTTGACACCACTTTCCTTGAACGAATCAGTGAGATGAATCGATTTTCTCGACAAGACAGATAGGGTTATCTTCAAAAAACCTTCTCCACCATCGATACCAAGCTTGATAAAGTGATCATTGCTGTCTTGGTCTTGTCTGGATTTCTTAATCCGTTCAATAAGGTTGGGCACATTATTACAGTAAACTATTGGAACATTTGTGTATTGACCCAACCTTATTTCTTCGGCTGAAAACAATTTAATTTTGAATAAATTTTTACAAGAACAAACTTTCCAATTTTTACCTCCGGACACTTCTCCAAGCTCAATCATACTGAAAAGATCGCTTAACTGTGAATTTATCATCAAAAGTTTCTTTTTAGTTCCAGTTTCAAACATTCTTCCGGACCGCTTCAGACCCTTCATGACGCCTGTAAACAATTGTGTAAAAATCTAGTTCATTTAACAATCGTACACAAAACATTACCCAAAGTTTTCCGCATACTTAATGAATTTTCCGTTTTAATCTTAAACAGGTCATCGGAGCACATTTTGGCTTTATTGCTTGAGGCTGACGCGAGTGATGTTTTTTGGTAAAGAGACGGCTTACCTCGACGATTAGAGAGACGAATCAGATTGCCACCTAAGCTTATGAAATTTTTATTATTATTGATGTAAAGAACATATAAGTTGATGTCTATACCGGAAGATGACGCTTTCTCAGTTAGAAAATCGGACACCGCTTCTGCCGACTTTGACGGAGAATTTTTAGCCTTCAGAATGTTTGACAAATTTTCTGTTCGCTCAGAAGAGTTACATCCATGCTTTTTACCTCGCTTAATTTCAGACAGGCAAACGTTACAAATGCGAACCACTTTAGCCACATCAGAAACTTTCTTTCTGAGACGGCCTGGCTTCACCTTCTTCGGAACTACACCGGGTAAATTTTTTCCAATAACAACTTTCGCTGCCCGGCAAATTTCACAATTGCATGTACCAGTAGACCTGGTCAGCTGTGTAGAGTCATATTTGTACTTGTACATGTGCAAGATTTCTGACTTTGAACCATTGTTTGTATTACACTTCACTCTGCACGATGTACATATAGATGACGGATAATACCACTGTCGATTGGCAATATCGAGCAAATGATATTGACGAATGACTTCTTTCCCAGCAGTGGAAATCGGTCTTACATTTTTATTATTGGACAGGCATAGAATGCACATTTTTTTCCGATTGGATTCATGACTATCCATTTTTTACTTTTAAAGAACAACCGTACTGTATTCGTTGTAAACACACCTCGTTAACAATGTTATAAATACCAATGCTTGCTATGATTAGCTTTTTGTTATCATCTAATGTCGTTTTCGTTTTTGCGGTGGAGCTACACACTTAGAAATTATGAATTTTACACGAGACGTAATTCATGTTTGTAAAAGTTCGGGAACGTAAACAAAGACTTCGTGTAAAATTATGTCTCATGAAACCAACACATACGCAATTCTATGAAAATTGGGATTGATTGGATTTATTTTCTCATCTCTTTCAACTCATTCTTATGTCCAAAAGGACGCTTGCATGTGTCGGTCTCAGGGGACAGAAATTTACATGACATTTTGGTAGTGTGTACACCAGAACTGCACCGCCATACACCGGGAAAAAATCGAGTGTAGCTATCGGTTACATCATTGTTTAACAACAAATGACGTTGAGCTGTCAAAGACCCGCGCTTATTTTTGGTGTTACGCCGCAAAAACGAAAACGATATAATAGTCTCTCAAACGTGTTTGCGTCATTTGTATATTATGTGATATTGCATTATTTTTTTTCTTATCTTTTTGTGGTTACGACCACAAAAGGGCGTAAGTTCATATTACGCCGATCTTTTAAAAAAATTGTGTTAAGATGTAGAATGACAATACGAATAGATTGGCGTTCATGATTTTGATAATAAATGTGCTTTTATAAATTTTATATTGATTTTCATTCGATTTTTTAGCTTTTACGACTTGAAAGGGCGTAACTCAAAATTTTGTACAAGGTTTTTTCTACAAATATAAGTCCAGACGTGTGGAATGACATGAAAAACCAACTGGCGTTTATTGTTAAAATTATAAATGTGTTTTTCTATAATGTTATATTGATTTTTATTCCACTTTATCTTTTACGACTTAAAAAGGGCGTAACTCAAATTTTTGTCCAAGGATTTTTTTGAAAATTTTCCCAGAGGTAAAAAAAAGCATAACAAACCAACTGGCGTTCACCGATTTGATGGTATATTATTTTTGATAATAACGCTAAATAGAACACCGTGATAAGCATAGGTGGAAACTATCCGACCATTCTAAGCATGAATTTGTGTAGAACTTAGAGTGCAATCAATTGCAATTATTTAATTGCATTTTTTATGACAAAAACCACTATCCAGACAAATTAAATCGTCTGATTGCTCAAAGGAGTTTATTAAGTTAGTTCCTGTTATGAACCATGAGAAGTTTAATAGCTTACTCTTAAAAGATGACAACTTTATTTTTATTGTTACTTTAAGCATTTCATTTAAAGTTTTATTCGCTTAACTCAACACAAAATTGCATGAAACAAATTTATATTGAGCAACTCTTAAACAACTTTATCATGATTATTTTCGCTTATGTTCAATCGAATGTTCAATATTCAAAACATTAGAACCTCTACTATACGGATATTGTTGCTTGGGTTTGGATTTAAATGAGTTATTTGAAAATACAATCAAGTACTGATACATTGAAGATTTTACCAAAACTAAAGATTTACTATGTGATGAATTAATTAGGTTATAGTTGAGAGCATAACAAATCAAAGTTTCATCGTAATTGGGTCAACGGATTTCTTGTGAAATCATTGATTTTGATTTGATTGATTTTGATTGATTTTGATTGATTTTTGATTGATTTTGATTGATAATCTCTCTTGCCTCCTGTTCAACATTGCTCTTGAAGGTGTTATGAGCGGCGTTTAACATACGAGGCAGATTTTCAACAGATCCGGTCAATTTATCTGCTTTGCCGATGACGTAGATATTGTCGGCAGAACATTTGAGGCGGTGGCAGAGCCGTACACCAGACTAAAGCGCGAAGCAGAGAAGATTGAGTTGAAGATACCGAGGCGAAACCGAGCACGACAGGACGCGACTGGACAGCAGTGTAACGATCGACGGCGATGAGTTCGAGGTACTCGATGAATTTGTCTATCTCGGCTCACTGGTTACTATGGACAACAATAACAGTCGTGAAATCCGAAGGCGGATTATCAGTGGAAGTCGTGCATACTATGGGCTCCACAATCAACTGCGGTCAAACAGACTTAGCTCCCGTACGAAGTGCATCCTGTGCAAAACGTTAACAAGACCGGTTGTTCTCTACCGGCATGAGACGTGGACAATGCTTGAAGAGGACCTGCGACCACTTGGAGTTTTTGAGCGACGGGTGTTAAGAACCATCTTTAGTGTAGTACAGGAGGACGGACTATGGAGACGAAGGATGAAACGTGAGCCCGCGTAACTCCCAGTATTCATAAGGTAGCAAAAGCTGGAAGGATACGCTGGGCAGGACAAGTTGTGAGAATGCCGGGCAACTATCCTGCAAATATGGTGTTCGACAGGAATCCGGTTGTTACAAGACGATGTGGGGCGCAACGAGCAAGATGGTCAGACCAGGTTGAGCAACACCTAGGGGGTACAAGGTGCCGAAGGCATTGGAGTCGAGCAGCCACGAATCAGGCATTATGGAGGGATATTGTGTATCAGGCTATGTTATAGTATTGTGGCGTTATGCCATGTAAATATAAATAAAAGTAATAAATAAGAGATAAAAAAGATTCAAGAAGATTTATGAAAAAAAAAAACGTCAACAAACAGCAAAATCCACAGCGAAAAAGTTTTCTGAAGACCTTCAATTGTTCAGATATATAAAAAAAAGTCTTTCTAACATCACCTTGTGGGGTGACACTGGGTCCACGACCCCACGGCTTGAGCAGAGGTCGATATCCTAAGACTATGATGGGCAAAGGTCTGTTTTAAAAGTCTTGCTGTGCGCATGAATTCATTACCCTGATAATTTGAAGTTGTTTAAATAGTGGCTTTATGTCACCCTTATTTGGCCCAATATCAACACGCACGACCAAATTCTTCAAAGGGATTAGGCCAATCTGCAACTACTTGAAAGATTTTCAAAGGTTCAGACATTTTTACGAGATCCTACATCCTGTTTATGAAGAGGTCAGGTAAAGCACAAATGATACTGATGAACTTCAAATCTTCAGGCCCTCCAGATATTCTTAGAAATGGTCAGCTCGATCAGAAATTATGATGACGACGTTCAAATGTTTAGAAATGTAAGTAATACTTTCTGTAAGTCAGATTTTCTGTATTCGTTATAGGGGTCAGGCAAATCAGAAAACTTTATGAAGGCTTTTAAATGTTCATAAATTTAAATGATGGCCATCAGATTATCTTGTAAATGTCAGGTCAATCGTGACTTATTCCCATGAGATTGTTTTCGAAGAGTCCAGGTAAATCCGGAATTACTCTGAATGCCTACAGATGTTTAAATGTTGTAATGAGGTCCATTAGATATTCCAAGAAATTGTAAGGTTAATCAGGAATCTTTCTCAAGACATGAAAAATGTTTCGTTTCTAATGAGATACATCAGAATTTTGTTGAGGAAATCTACTCATTTATGAATTTATCCAACAACTCTCAAACGCTCAAAAATTAAAGTAAGGTACTTCAGATTTCTTTGAAATGGTCAAGCCAATCAGGGATGATTCGGAAGAATTTCGTAAGTTCACAAATTTAAATAAGGTTCTCCAGCAATTTTTCGAAGAAGTTAGATTAACCAGAAATATTTTGAATATGTTAAAATTGTCTGAGCAGGGCACAAATCTACGTATTTATGAAAATAATTAGAAAAAACGTTCAACCAATACGTGGACAGATTGTCTCTTTGTGATTAAAAGCTTCACTTTCACTTTTTTTAACCCTTATGTGATCGACAGGGTACCCGGGTACCTTTTCATGTTTTACATTACTAAATTTCATAGTTTATTTTAAACTAGGAAGCTGAAACTTAGTGACATCTTAATTATAGTTGTAAGGCAACTTTTTACATAAAAACATTTCGTATAGTAGCAAGGGGTGCTGAAGGGGAAGGGGGGCTCGATTTTTTTTACCCCTTAAGTGATCGACAGGGTACCCGGGTACCCACCAAATTCATATGATCATAACTCTGGCTTTTATTGACCGATTATTATTCTTTTGGTTCCGTGAGATTCCAAAACTCATTGACTTTAGGGACATTATCAGGAATGACCATTCGAATTCGTCTGGTTCCCGTAAATCTGGGTTACCGGGGCTGTGTTCCTGTACGGAGACACAATATCGGAACATCTATTGAATTTGCAAGAATGGATGTCAGAATGTAAGGAATAACTCCTAGAAACTATTTCTATCCTATTGTGGGACATATGCCAACTTGTTTCTGGAACGGCCATTCTGCAACCGGTTCCCGTGGGGCCTCGAGTGGCCATGAACATTTTTAGTAGAAACCCCTGGCAATATGGGTATCTAAATTCATGAAATTTCGCCAGTAGGATATTTCTCAACGTTTAGTGGCCATATGATGATTTGTTCTCGGACCGGTTTTTCCGGAACAGGTTCCCGTAGGGCTTCGAGTGGCCATGAACATTTTCAGTAGAAACCCCTGGCAATATGGGTATCAAAATTCATGAAATTTCGACAGTACGATATTTCTCAACGTTCTTTGTGGCTATCTGATGATTTATCCTAAGACCTGTCAATCCGGAACAGGTTCCCGTCAGGTCTCGAGTGGTTATGAACATTTTAAAAAGGAAACCTTGGCAATGTGGTTATCAAAATTCCAACGTTTCTCAACGTGTTGTGGCCAGGTTTGTTCATGGCCACTCGAGGTCTCACGGGAATTAGTTTCGAAATGAATGTTCCGGGGACAAATCATCAGATGCCAAAAAACGTTGAGAAATAGCTTTCTGGTAAAATTTCATGAATTTTGAAGCCCATATTGTCAAGGTTTCCTTCTAAACATGAACATGGCCAGTTGAAGCCAAACGGAAACCTGTTCCGGTAAAACAGGTCCGAGGACAAATCATCAGATTGCCACTAAATGTTAAGAAATATCCTACTGGAGAAATTTCATGAATTTTGATACCCATATTGCCAGGGGTTTCTACTGAAAATGTTCATGGCCAATCGAGGCCTCACGGGAACCTGTTCCGGATTGACCGGTCCAAGGACAAATCATCAGATAGCTACAAAATGTTAAGAAATATCCAACTGGAGAAATTTCATGAATTTTGATACCCATATTGCCAGGGTTTCTTTTTAAATATGTTCATGGCCACTCGAGGCCCCACAGGAACCTGTTACAGAATGGCCGTTGCAGGAACAAGTCGGCATATTGCCCACAGTGGAATAGAAATGGTTTCTTGAAATTATTCCATAGATTTTGACATCCATTTCCGGAAATTTAATAGTTGTTCCGATATTGTGTCTCCGTACAGGAACACAGCCCCGGTAACCTGGATTTACGGGAACCAGATGAATTCGAATGGTCATCCCTGATAATGTCCCTAAAGCCAATGAGTTTTGGAATCTAACGGTGCCAAAAGAATTAAAATCGGTCAACAATAGCCAGAGTTATAATCATTTGAATTTGGTGGTTACCCGGGTACCCTGTCGATCACTTAAAGGTGTTTTTTTTTGTCGATCACATAAGGGTTAAACACTATTTAAAAAAAAACTTTTTTGAGCGTATTTGTAGAACGATTGTGATTTGGAAACTAGGAGAATTAAAATAATTTTTTTAAAAAGTGATCAAACGAAGTGTTAATTTTAAATTCTCCTAGTTTCCCAATTAAAAATGCTTGCTTAAAAATGATCTCTATCATGCTTACTTGTTATCTACATTCAGGAGTATAAACAATGCTAAGCAGGAAGTACCCATTCAAGGGTGTTTCCTTAAACACATTAACAAAAATACATTTTTAACTATAAAGTAGCGTAGAATGTACTTAAGTAGTATGTTTTGAATTTCGTTTAGGGCTAAAATTTTCTGAAAAATCTGAATTCAAGTCCAGATTTTACATATAATGTATTAAAAAAAGTTTTATATAGGTAGGTATGATTTTTTTTTAGGTACGTTTAAATCAAACATCAGATTCGGAAGGTGCGCTATTGGTACATTACTTTGGTGAAATTTATATGACGTTTTATGAGTAATTTCGCATAATCGACCGTCTATTCAGCAGGGCATCTAAATACAAGGAATTTGACAGGTACGTTCAAAATCCTTGAAGGTACGCCATGGTACGCTGTTGGTACACTACAAAAAGTATGCTTGTTTTAGGTTTGGTGAAAGGTACCCTGCTAGATGGGTTGACATCTATTGTTCATATTTAAAGCCAAGTGGTAGTTCTCAAGTAACATTGCCAAAACCATCCAGCTTTATTAAGTTTTATTCAAGTTTTATGAAAGCCACTAGAATTCAATTCGGTTTTATTATGGCAACAAGAGATGCCAATAGGTTTCAAATTTTAGTCAGGTTTATAAAAACCTACAAAGCTTTTTTACAACGATATTAATACCTTGACTTCTAATATTCCATTTACTCCTATCGAGGGTTTTATTTTGACTTTATAAACTCATAAAATACTGTTTTGAAATGCCGTTTTAGGAATCATTCGTATTATATTATTATGGTCAGTTGAAAAAGCATTTTAGAGCCATTTTGTCTCCAATAAATGCATTAAACGGCTAATTGGCATTGAGGAAAGCTACCCAGCGACCAGATAGTTTTATAGTAGCGATTGCTAAGATAAATTGGCTTTTTGGCAAAACTGTGATTTCTTGCAATCGCCATATTGGAATATATGAAATAATTGAAGTGTGGAAAAATAAATTCACCAAATTTTAATTTTTTTTAACAAACTTCGGTATTTGTTTAGATAACCTTATTGAATTCCATCAATTTTTAGGAGTTTCATGATTAATTTACCGAATCTATTTTTTCCAATTTTGTTTTTGTTGTTGTAATCTTGCATAATCTCCGAGGCGCATTAATTTTCAGCTCTTATCGTGCCAATATTCACCATAAAATTAAATACGCATATGATTTGAAGCATGAACCGCTATTATAAAACTCAATTTGTTTTTTTATATTTAGCTATCAAAGATAATTTCCCGCAACGCTAGAACTTTTTTCTCAGCCATTATTTACTGTTGAATGAATCAGAAGAGCAGAGAATCGAACAAAGCAGAACAACAAAAACCAACCACGATATCGCCGTGAAGTTTGACAGCTGTGGCCATTCGGCCCTATGCTGGTTTTGATGGCGGCCAATAGGTTTTATGATGGTTTTCAAGTAGTTATAACAACTTTCACTAGAACATTTTCAGTATCTCTATGGTCTTAGAAAGGTTTTATTAATTTGTTTTCACAACCGTCTATAGAGTGGGCCACTTTGTACACATTTCGGCTTTAAAGATGCATAGAGGAGGTGTTGATGGACAAAACAGTTTTGAATGTAGTTTCATCAACAAAGCCGGGAGGAGTGCTATACGGCTGGAATAGAACTGAAATTGTTACTTGGGTTGGGCAGTCGTTATTTACTTGCTTCGAATCAGACAAGCTCTCCCTACGTTTAGTTAACTAGAATCTACAAAAATCATAAACTGTGTTTTGCAATTTTCAATAAAACGCCGAGCACTACACAGATAGTAAGAAACATTGAATTTTCTGCGTTATCTAATGCACATAAAGGGAATGCTAGATTTGGTAGAAAAAATGAGATATTTCAGCCAGATAACGCCTAAATCTAGCCTGTTGTATGAAAGATTGCAAACATTGTTTTATGGTGTATGAAAGATTGCAAACCATTTCGTTGTTTACGCCGTCTTTGGTTTGGGATTAAACGAAGGGAAATTTTAAGCGCCTGATAAAATTCATATTTTTTCTGTGCAGTTAAAGAATCATACTATTTTAATTTATTTCATCATATACGTCACATTTGTCAACTGCATGACAAACAGCTTCGAATACTATCCAGACATTGATGCAGCACGGTAATTCGAATTAAGAACAAATGATTTCAGCAGAATTGGAGTACAACACACATTTTCCACAAATTAGCATCCATGCCATAGCGAACCACAGCGCTCGATCGGCGATAAAATCCAATTAATTGCCACCACTTGATGGGCTCATATAAAACACGATCTCGTCGAGAAATTAAAACGAATCAGAATCATTCCTCCCATCCCGGTCCGAGTTTCCCATTTAGTTAGCCGAGGGGTTATTATTCCGAATCGTGTTTCTCGCCTAATTTCTGTAAACTCATCCGGTGTGCTCGGTGAAACCAATTTCGTTCGTCGCAGGTCGCGCGTTTACCTGGCCTTCAGCAGCAATTAATGAGCGAGAAACAGACCTTCCAAAAAGCTGTTTTCGCTGCTTAATCACGCATTGAAATCTATTGTCTCGCAGTGTGTTTGTGGGATGAGACTCAGCGCGAGATTTTGGGTGTGCATCCAAGCCGCGGAGTGCCGACAGTTGGATTTGAGGTTAGAACAGTGAAAAGTATCAAGTGGCACAGATCTTGCATTCGAGCGCCGTTCATCATTACCATCATCATCATTGGATGAACTTCATCACCACTCGCAAGAGGGGACCTAACCAGACTCAATGACTTTGCTCAATCTTCTTTTTGGCCACGCTCTGGTAGTAGAATAGAAGCACCAGCAGCAGGTCATCATCAGTCATTCCTGTTAAATAGGTAATTTTTCTAAATAAAAATTTCACACTATTTAGAGGCCCAAATTGGTTGCCGTTGTTTCTTCTGTGGCCGTTTTGTTTCTGGCACCTTTTCATGTAACTACACTCCTCCAGTTGAGTCCTCCGCGGTCGTGAGTCATCACTTACCGCTGGTCATAGATTAAAACCTTTCCTCTTTTTCTATCTTGTTCGCTTTTCTGGCGTATCATTCACCGATCATCGATCGTCCCCGAAACCACTACCTTTTGAACTGCTCTGTAATCCCTGGTCTGTGCCGGGCCCGGTGCTCGGTGGTGCTATTTGACAGCCGACATTTATTTGTTTTCCGATCCAACAAAGATCAAAAAACAAACACCCGGTCCCGGCTATCTCCGGGCCAGTTGTATAAATGCCCCGAAGCCATAATCAACGCGGTCAGCTTCTCGGCCCCCGAAAGTATAAATAAAAAAATAAGGAGTCAGTTTCGAAAGCACACTCTCATTCGACCAAAAAAAAAACCAACTGTCAAGAAGACTGGCATAGCGGAGTGATACCTAATACCAGCAACTTTCCCGCCGCCGCGCCGGTTGATGGGCGGACGCAAACGCGCTAAAAATTTGAGCGCACGAGACTGACCGAGTCCCGCCCACTTTTTTCTTCGGTTTCAGTCGAGAAACATGATGGATTTTTAACAAACATTGAAGACTCTTTTGCAGTGAGATGGAGCGATTGCTTCCAACGGGGCAGCGCGCGGTTTGTGTTGATTGTAATTTATACAGCATTAGTTAACACCTTTTGGGTGTAATAATAATGATCTGGATTTGATTGTTGTTTTGCAGTGGGCTTGGGGTTTTTCTTTACCGTGGAGTGCTTTTCGTTTATCGGTCGAATCTGTCTGGCAAAGGAATTTGTTTTTTACAGACCTTATGGCTCTACTCATTGGGAGCCGATTGTAGCATCCAATACAATTCTTACGTGAAGATTGGCACTTTTAAAAAAGAAAGAAACCGGAATGTAACTTTCTTGCATGATTTTTTTATATAAAGAACTGTGCGTATCCTTGTTGCTACTCCGTTACTGATCAGAACTAGTGTAATTGCACAGAGAGCTACATAGATGAAGCTTGGGAGTCGCTTTACATCTTCAATGTGCAATTTCACTAGTTCATTCTATTTATAGGTCAGTACCGGCGCCGGCCACGCCCTCATGGTCTTTGGGGTGAGGGGAAGGATGATTAGTTAGACAATCGTTGGTTAGAGACCGTGTATACCTCTGCGTCTCCACAATTCAAGCCAAACATTGCATGAGGTCCGAAGTGATAATATAAACAAAATCGAGTTGAAATTATATTCTAAGATAAAAAAAAATGAAAATACGAGCAAAAACAAAACGTCCAATGTACCCCGTCTGATATCGCACAGCTCTGTACATGGGACTTTTGTCAGACGCTTGTCCAATTTACAATGTTTTTCTAAAATTTAACAGGTAGGACCTACATCTTGTCTTCTCAAAAACTCTCATTCTGATTGTTCGAAGAAAGAAAACAAGCAAAAAGTTCTTTGTTTGGATGGATACCACTCACCTACTTCAAGCAACATTTGTCTTAAATCGAAAAAAGTAGTATTGAAAATTTTAATTTTCTTTTTTCAAATCGTAATTGCAACTCAATCGTGTAATCCTTAATTTTTGTAAAGTTTTCAACGTAAAATCACGTCGTCAGGGTTAAAAAGAAAATGTTGCCTTCGGTGTTTACAGTGATTTTAGGTGTGTAATTGATACATTTGTTGCTTAGGACATATTGCGTAGAATGTACATTGGACTATTGTGATTGCGGTATGCACTATTAAAATAATGTTCTGCATTACTATGCACCCATTCCTAGAAGATCCCCCAAGATACTTAAGTAAGTAAATTAAGCTTAGCTTAGCTTAGCTTAGCTTAGCTTGACTGACTGCACATATCGATGGTTGCTACTCCGTGATTGATCATAATCAGTGAAATTGCACAATGAATCATCTGAATGGGGCTGGGAGTAACCGACCATTCTCACTGTACACGTTTCAGTGACTCAATTTCTTTAATAATCAATAACGGCGCCGGCCACGTCCTTGCAATCAGTTGGGAATAGGGAAGGAAAGTTAGTGTGACCTTTGCTGATTAGGGACCGTGTTTACCTCTGCATCCCCACAAAGGTCACAGGAAGAAGGTTTTTCTATGTTAGTAGGATAGGGCTCGATGGATCAGGATTCACCTTGATAAGTGATGTGATCATATATATATTATGCATTATAAAATTAAATGAACATTCACACATACATGCACATGTATACATACACAAACATACACTCAGTAGCAAAAAAGAAAAAGCCGAGCAAAACCCTGCCCCCAAAAACCACGTTGTTCAACCTCCTGTCTCCCCGCCAACCATCAATACTTCCAAATGAAAATCTGACAACTTAATAACCAATGTATAGACTCTATGCGATCAAAACCCCATGCCGACAAAACCCACAGACCCAAAGCTATCACAACATATGTGAAAAAAGCCATCCCTGGACACAGCAACACTAAAAATTCGCACCCCTGTGAAGGACCCAGGTAGCACATTATAAACCTCTCCACAGCCTACAAAAACACAGAGAACAATGTGGACAAAACTTGAACTACCCCCACAAAGTGGTCCGGACCACAGCTGGCGTCAAAGTTGACACACCAACACGAGCACCTTCCCCTCTCACCCGGCACTGACCCCGCCGAAACATCGGTGCAAATAAAAAAAAAAAAAATAATAAAGCCGAGGTGAATTCATCTTATTAATGATTTGTTACGCGTGAAATATCCCAAACAACTAGTGTAACCCACGAAGAACTTTGATAATATGGCATTCAGTATGAATTGTTTTGTGAAAACTACGTATACAGTGTTATACAGTATTATTAATAAAATTCACCTCGGCTTCCTCCACGCACAGACACCTCAGCAAGGTCAGCACCGGGTGAGAAAGGGAAATGCCCACGTTGGTACGTCAACCCTGACGCAGCAGCAGTCCAAACCACCCTATGGAAACAGTTCAAATCCCGCCCACACAATCCTCTGTACCCTTACAAGCCCCGAAGAAACCTCCAATATGCCACCCAAACCCTTCACAGAAACACGGACCCCTGAAATCTTCACGTCCAAAAATGACTCCCCTCACACATGCCACGACAACCTCAAATCTATAAACCCTATCAACATGAAACCCTGATCACACTAGGTTCACACATTTTGCATAATGTTGTCAAACCTTCATCCAAAAACACTGACAATTGACAAAGTTACAGGAGGCTGAACATGGAGTCTTCCGCCAAAAAAACCCCGCTCGGCCTCTCCCATGCCACTGAGTGTACATACATACATACATACATATACATACATATCGAAACAAAAAATATTGGAATGGGACACAAAAGGAGAAAATGGAAAGAGCTCACCCGGGGTTTCCAGAACATTCCATTGCTGTGGTTGTAACATCGAGCAACCAGAGCAGGTCCGCGTACCCTCCAGATAACATTCTGTTCTTAAGCAGATGGTCGACCATGAACGCTCCACGGCCATTAACCAAACATCTCCGAGTGACGCGGGTGAACTCGAGCTCCTCCTGTCACCGCAAGGCTGTATGTTCGGGGTTCCGTCTGCACCGGGGACACTTTGTTTTTACACCAGTCGAAAGCCTCGTGTTGGACCGCAATCAACTCTTTAGTGACCGAATCATTATCAAGATGAAAAGTTCAACACTACACAATAATTTCCACTAAATATCTAATTTTCTCGAAAATTTGCAGATAAAACAAGCAGCGCAGCACAAACACGTCAGTCCCGGAGCGCGACCTACTTCGATCACTCTATTGCTCATATAAAAAAAGTTAAATAAAATACAAACTCAAAAATGTAACAGTAAAAACAAGTACTTCCACAAAATTCCATCGCCATTTTCTCGTCTTACCAACAGTTTCTCGAACGCATAGCTTTCTAATTTCAATGTTTCGATCACGGTTTTGACAATTTTATCCAGATTCGGATCAATTTTTTCAATGTTTTTCCAGCTTAACAAAGAACTCACAACTTGAAGTTTAAAAAAAAACATGCTAGATGATAACGCCTACGCTATCTCTGAAACATGCTAAGGAAAGCACGACACTACCTTTTTCTCACAAAGTCCGAGAGTGACCGAATCATCCTACGTAATGCTGAATCATCGTACAGGTCAGTATTGCTAACCACATATGAGAATTACGTATCAAGAATCCAGGCCAGTGTCAAACAGAACCCATCACGCTTCTGGGATTTTGTGAAGATACAGAATTCATCTTCCCAAATTCCTTGCAACGTCAGCTACAACGATGCTCATGCGCGCTCAAATTCAGAAGCCGCTAATCTCTTCGCCTTGTTCTTCGAGAGTGTGTTCGGCAAAGTGTCACCTGTACCACGTCAAGACTGCTTCGCCCATATTCCTTCGCGTTCCATCAACCTTCCCATCATCCAATTTTCACCAAACGAAATCTCGCAAGCCATCGAAGACCTCGATGCCAAGAAAGGATCCGGGACAGACGGCATTCCACCCGTGTTTCTGAAAAACTGCTTGGCGGAACTAAAGACTGGACTCGGAAAAAATGAGACACACAAAAATGATCACCAAAAATACATTTTAAATCGGATACTTCTCAAATTTTCAAGGTTTAAATAACTATATATTAGCTATGTTTTGGCATAATTTATTTATTGAAGCTCCTCCCCCAAGCTGAATACTCGTACATTTCTCTTAACACGGAACGGAGTCACAGCCTGTTGCATCGTCGAATGTAGGAATTCCTGTGGAAGAAAAAAATGCAATCACCATCTACTACCAAAACATGAACAGCATAAGAGGAAATGACAGACAAAGGAATGTATATTTGACATCGCTTGAGATGGACTACGATGCCTATGCATTTGTTGAAACTTACTTGGATACTGATGTACAGGACAGTATGTTATTTCCTTCGTGCTTTGCCGTTTACCGATGCGATAGAAACGCACTCAATAGCGACAAACAGTCCGGCGGGGGAGTGCTTATTGCTGTTCACCGTCGTATTATTTGCACCGAGTTCGCAAAAGCTGAAAACACCGAAGCAATCTGCGTTAGGATGGACACAGTGAATGGATCTGTGTTTCTGTGTTGCGGGTATATTCCACCTACCTCAAACATTCATCGGTATCACTCGTTCGTCAATTATGTGGAGTCCGTCGTCGAGACCGTTGGAGCGGATGACACGGTGCTCGTGGTTGGAGATTTAAACCTGCCAAATTTGAGCTGGAATCAGTGTTTACAGGAGGGAAAAGATTGTTTTCTCTTACCTGATCGAATAAATTCGCAGAGCGAAATCGCCATTGTTGATGGATTATTGTCGGCCGGGCTGATGCAAGTGTGTGATCTGCCGAATCAAAACAATAGATTTTTGGATCTCGTATTCACCACTGACACCGAGTCCTGCAAAGTTGTTGTGACTGACCCGATAATTAAGCACGAAATTCACCACTACGCAATGCAACTGACGATAGCTACGGATGAACTACGCGAGTTGCAGATTGGGATGTCCAAAAAGCACTTGAACCTTGAGTTAATGAATACGGCGTCGGTTAAAATGGCATTAATGGATATTTTGTGGGGCGACATTTTCATTTCCCAAGATGATTTCGACCACGATTCAGACACGTACAAGCAACATGCTGCGTTAATGGTGGATTTTCTCAACTCAGTCGATGTTTTGAATTGTGGACTCGATTCTACAATTGTGGAAAACAACATAGGTTTCAACGTCCTCTCGTTTTACTTTGTGTTGTTCACCATGTTCACATCGTTTTGCACCCTTTTACAAGGAACGTTCAAGGGAAAACCCGTACCCAGAATGGTTCTCGCCGATATTGATACAAGTTCTCAAAGATAAACGAAAAGCACTGAAGAAAATGCGACGCAATCCTACCCCGGAGAACATTACTTCCTACAAACAACTACTGGGAACTTTCAAAGTGCTGCACAGAGAAGCGTATCAAGTGTATATCACAGGGATTCAGAATGGAATTAAAGAAAATCCTAAATCTTTCTGGAAGTTCGTGAATAGCAGGCGAAAAAACATCGGGATACCGGAGGTGATTAAGTATGGAAACAGATCTTCTGCTAATGGACAGGATACCGCTGAACTCTTCGCTGAATATTTCAAAAATGTTTACCGAAACGATCACTCCACTGAAATCAACACCCCTGTCGGTGCGGCCGTTGACTTTTTAGAGCTACCAAGTGAAGAAGTAAGAAAAGGTTTGTCGGATCTAGACTCAAGCAAATCAGCAGGACCCGACAGGTTGCCAGCTAAGGTTCTGAAGGAATTCAAGGATGGGCTCGTCGAACCCTTGACCATTCTTTTTAACGCTTCTCTTCGTCTGGTTATTTCCCGCCTATATGGAAAATATCTCATATAACGCCTATTCATAAAAAGGATCCCGTTCTGACGCTGAAAACTACCGGGGCGTAGCTATTCAGTCCGCGATGCCAAAATTGTTCGAGCAACTTGTTTACTCCCATCTTATGAACGAATCAACGATCGTGTTTCAACTGCACAGCATGGGTTCCTGAAAAGAAAGTCAGTTGTGACGAACCTGGGTGAATTCACTTCCATGGTGACTGATTATATATCAAAGGGGTATCAAGTTGACTGCGTATATACGGATATGAGCAAGGCTTTCGATGTGGTGGGAATAGATAGCATAATGCGTGCTGCAGCTGATTTCGGTATCGGCGGCATGTTGTTTGAATGGATCAAGTCATATCTTCAGGAGAGAATACAGTTCGTCAGAGTGCTCAACAATGCATCTGGTACCTTTGTCGTACGTTCAGGAGTTCCACAGGGTAGCCACCTAGGCCCGCTGCTTTTTGTCATGGTTATGAATAAGCTGCCGTCATTCATGACAAAAGCAATAGTGCTCATCTATGCAGATGATGTGAAAATTTTTCCTACCGGTGAAAATAGCCGATGACTGCCTTTTGCTCCAACAGGATTTAAACAATTTTGTTAGGTTTGTCGGTGAAAACGGACTTAGCATAAACCCAAGCAAATGCTCCGTTATGACGTACACCAGGAGAGTTCAACCAATCATTTGCAACTACACATTGGAGAATTCGATCCTGCAACGAGCTGAAAGTATTCGGGACTTGGGAGTAACGATGGACCAGTCCCTAACATTTAATGATCACATCAACAATGTTATTAAGGAATCGTTGCAGCTCTTTGCACTCACTAGACGTTTTGGGCGAGAATTTACTGATCCCTATGCAATCCTTACAATATACATCAGCCTCGTTAGGACTAAACTCGACTTCGCGAGTGTGATATGGCGACCACAGTACGAAGTGCATATCCAAAGGCTAGAGGGAGTTCAGAAAAAGTTCCTGAAATTTGCTTTGAGGAATCTTGGATGGAGTGGAGAACGGTTGCCAGCATACGAAGACTCTGCTGTCTGGTTGACATTGACACAATCAGTAGTAGACACAAAATCGCCGACACAGTATTCTTCTGCAATATATTAAGCGGGCGGATTCAGAGTTCGTTGCTTTACGATCGACTCAGCTTCAATACCAGCCCGGTTTCTCTACGTCGACGAAGGGTATTCGATCCTCCATTGCGGTCAAGAAACTACACGCAGCACGAGCCTACAAGCAGATTTATGAATGAGTTCAACAGACTACAGGATGTAATTTCTATTAATATGACAACAAAAGTAATTCGTGGTAGACTAAGACTATATTTTAGAGGCCAAATAAGTGTGTAATGTGTAAAATATGTATGTCGTATTCTAATTTTAAGAAGGGTAACGGGCTTACAGCCTATAGTCCAAATACAAATACAAATACACTGCTCATGAGATCTTGGGCGAGGCTTTGTCCATCTTCCTTACACAATTTCTCTCAGTTTTTCTTAAAGCTTCATTGGTTTTGAATGTTTTTCCGCTTTTCTTCAACTTCTTCTTCATTGTCTCCCAAAACTTTTCGATCGGACGAAGTTCTGGTGTATTTGGCGGGTTCGCATACTTCGGGACCACATTAACGCCCTTCGCTTCTAACCAATCTATTACAGGCTTGGTGTAATGGCACGAAGCAAGATCCGGCCAGAACAGCGTGGGACTACGGTGAGCGCGGAGGAAGAGCAGCTAGCGCTTTAGCAAGCATTTCTCTCTATAAATTTGCTCGTGTATTGTGCCGGTTGTAACGAACGGCTTGCTGTACCGTCCGCACTCGCAGTCCGCCTGCCACAACAGGTACTTCTTCGTGAATTTGTCCATCTTTCTCTTCCGGAACTTTTACGGAACCTCCATGCGGGACGTACTGACAAAAAACTCGAGGCCGGGGATTTGTCTTGATTGCCTTGATATATGTCTTGTCGTTCATGACTAGCCTGGCTTGACCACTCACGGTACAGCTTCCGCGCACGCAATTTGGCCACCGTGTTTTGCTTGTCAGTCCGGTTTGGCGCCTTCCTGACCTTAAAAACACGTAGCCCAACCCACTTCATGGTCTGCTGGACGAACCACTTCGACAAATTGACCTTTTTGGCCACGTCTCGGGTGGAAAGGTTCGAATTATTTTTAAAGTTCTGCCTTATCTTCCACGCCTTCTCTGGGTATTCCGTTTTTGGTTTTCAGCCGCTTCCAGCGCGCCGCTTGATAGTCTTCCTCTTCTGGAACATCTTTACAACGCAGAACACGGTAGAATGGTGGATTGCAAGCCTTTTGCCGATCCACATGTGCGACTGACCATGATTATCAATCACCGCGCCCAAGATTTGCTGGCGTAGCTCTTCTTGTTTCGAATGCATCTTGAAATCTAGTAAGCAGTTCGCGATAAAATTTTGCTCACATAAACATAACACTCTAGACTAGTATTACCCAAAATTTCATATTTTTACCCACGCGATAAAAAATTACACCCAGAACAAAGTGTCGCATTTTTTCCGAGTCCAATCTTTAACACGCAACACTGTGGGTACAACACCACCCAAGTAGCACACTACGATCATAATTAGTTGTACTTATTTTGAATCCTAGAGGGTTTGAGCTGTTTAGTTGAATACTTGTAACTATAATTTATGAAGAATTAGAAATCTCATTTAGTTCCAAACTACCTTTGCTTATCTTCGACAGATACACGTACTTTGCAGTACAGTCTGCGAACTGCTGCAGTGTCGTACTAACTCAACTTGAAGTCGAGTTATCAGTACGGGGTTTCTGAAGAGAATGCACACGGTAGAATACTGTCGAAGACAAACAGCGGAGTAACTAGATTACTGGTACCTTCTAAATTATAGTTAGTTGTACTTAGTTGATTATGACTTAGCAAGTCATATTTATGCTATCTCAACCAAAAGGCAACAAATGTGCTACTAGGGCAATGTCAGTGCTCGTGGTTTTGGCTTCGTTGTTGTTATATAAATTTCGATATTAGTAAAAGTGGGATGCCAATTACTCGTGGCTAGCTCGAGGTCACATTATAATTTGGAAATGGCTAGGTAGGTAACTTATTTAAGCCATTATTTGCTGTTTTTGGATGCAACATCTACCAAATCCTCGGTCCTTGTAGTCCCTTTCAAGAACTAAGCAGCTGAGGGGTGACCACAGCTTGCTGGGCAGGCACAAGTAGCACGGAAACAAAAGGATAGTACATATAACTGGGACACAATAGTAGGGAATTTACTAGAGTTGAAGGAAGGGGAGCTATGACGATACACTCTTAGATCAGACAAACAAAGGAATTCGTTAATCGCTTGTATTTTCTTGTGAAGATCACGCATTCCCAAAACATCAAAACCTCACGGAAGGGTTGTCTACCTCGGGCCACTAGGGTATTCAATAGTCGGGCTCTGGAGGCATTATTATTAGGGCATGCAATACCGGTAATACCGAAACCGAAAACCGGTATTACCGGGCTAAAATTAAATACCGAAATACCGGTATTATATCCGAAAAATACCGGTATTTCGGTATTGCACTTAAAAATTACACATTTTTTTATATATCAAGTAAATCTATGGAATATTATTTTCAATCCACGGTAACAGTCCGACATTCAAAACAAGTAAATTAATAATGTATTCAAACACCATAATCTGCCCGAAATTTGAATTTACCTTGCATGGAAATCACATCCTACAGAACTCACATTCACACTTTTTTCGTCATCACCGTCAACATCAATGCGAACTATGATGTAAACTGCTTCATTGAAGCGTCTGTTGTTTTATTTTCTTTTGCTTCATAAAGGGAGATAACCTCACATTAATCAATAATGGTTACTTTTTTGTCAGCGTGCATCGACGATTTGACCTCAGCTAGTGTCATACTGCGAGCGATGACGACACGTATCTTTGAGTATGGTTTGAGCTGTCAGTTTCATTCATTGTGCAAATTTGGTGCGTCTCGCTTGGTGTTTTTTTGTCGTCGAAATGGAGTTTGAAACAAAAATCAGAGAAGATGTTGCTAATTCGTCGGTTTGGAAATACTTCTTACGTGGAATATCAAATCGATGGATGGCTAAGTGTACAAAATGTGATACTATTTTGAAATGCGAAGGTTCCAGTACCAGTGGGATGATTACCCACCTCCGCAGCCGGCATAAAATTAACTTGCAAAAACGGGCAGCACCATCAAACACGGAGCCAGAGAATCAAGTTCCGGCTACTACAAACAAAGCACAAAATACCGCCAAGAATTCTACAATAACGCAATTCTTTGGAAAGGAATCTTTGGATGCAGTCTACGCACGAATGGCATCAAAGATGGAATTTCGTTTCGTGTTTTATGCCAATCAGAAGATATCAAGTTAGGATTGATGGCTCGCGGTTTCTCCAACCTTCCTCGAAGCGAGCATGCGATCGTGGCGAATGTGAAGAGGTTTTGTTGTGGTGTGATGGAAGCATACATTCAGCAGTTCATAAATCGTCGTAAAAACGGTTTGAAACTGAGTTTGACCTTTGATGAGTGGACCTCCAACCGAAATCGCAGATACCTAAACGTGAATGCGCATGGCAACGGGCAGACTTGGAACCTAGGACTAGTGCGTATCAAAGGTTCCATGAATGCGGAGAAATGTGTCGAATTACTGGATCGAAAGCGCAAGAATATGGAGTATCCTTGACTAAGGACGTGATGGCGGTCACTACCGATGGAGCATCGTTAATGAAAAAGTCGGACGAATTCTTGATGCCAGCCATAACCTCTGTCTTGCTCACGGTATTCACTTGGCAGTGGTGGACATCCTATACAAAAAGCTAAATGTTTCAGAACAGACACCTGCTGTTCCTCAAGGTAATTTATTTGTTTGAAACATACGATTGCATATTGCATTATCTACCGCTCTGATATTTTTGCAATTATTCAGGAATAGACACCGAATCAGAGGACGAATCTGATAGCGAAGGATATGCCCATTTCGAGTCAGCAGCTCTAACGGAATTCGTTGTCAAGAGGAATATGTGGTGGTAATCAAAAAAGTACGAAGTATAGTCAAGCTGTTCCGTAAGTCACCCGTGAGAAATGATGACATCCTGCAGAAATATGTTATTCAGGAGTTTGACAAGGAAATAATACTGATCCTGGACTGCAAAACTCGATGGAATACTTTACTTGCTATGCTACAACGTTTCTACCAACTGATCAATCCAATACAGAAAGCATTAGTGGACGTGCAAGGTCGATCAAGGATCACTTTTTCCGAATCCGAGATTGAGTCAGTTAAAAGCATTATAAATGTTCTTGAGCCAGTACAACTTGCAGTGGAACAACTGTGTCGAAAAGATGCAAATCTATACGATGCAGATGTTTCTCTGCAGTTTATGTTGGAAGAAATTAACAAGAAAGATTCAGAAATCGCCACAAACCTGGTTGACGCTCTAAGGAAGCGTATTTCTGAACGCCGTTTCGAATATGCAGATCTATTTGGCTATCTGTGCAGTCGTGCAGCTCGGAAATCAAAAAACAACAATTTTGGAATATTTTTCCAAACCTCAAAGGCAACTCTAATTACGCAAGCTGGTGAGATTTTGCACCGCTTTTTGCCTGATTTGCTGCTGTCAGCATCAGCAAGCACATCTACAGAGGAACCACACACAGCAGAAGCTGATGATGGAGAAAGTTCTCTATCAATGAAGGAAAAGTTGGAACGCCGTCTTCAGCAATCTCGCCAGTACACCCCAGATAAGACAAATAACAATATCATAAAATCAATCCGCCATGAATTTGCATATTATGAAGCCGAAGGGCAAAAAGGTAAATATCTTACCATGTTGTTCGATGCACTGAACACAGTTCAACCTACCTCTGTGGAATCAGAGCGTGCATTTTCTGTGTCTGGAAGTTTTGCAACGAAAATCCGTTCCAGTTTGAATGATGACACGTTGAACACACTGTGCATCCTTAAGAGTTATTTTTGAGCTTGAAGTAAGCTACAATACATTACATTAAATAAGAATAAAGTGAAACTCCGTGAATTCTAAAGAAATTTCTTTTTATTTTCTTCAATACCGGTTTACCGGTTTTACCAGTATTGAAATTTAGAAATACCGAAATACCGGTATTGGAAAAATGCCCCGGTATTGCATGCCCTAATTATTATCCGGGCAATGTCAAACTGCGTGAGCAATTTCCGGAAGTCATAACCGGATCCGCACCTACATAAATTGCTATCGACGAGGTTAATTCTGTAGAGATGGGCATCTAGCGAGTAGTGGTTGGACATAAGTCTTGACATCACACGAATGAAACAGCGACTTACATCCAGACATTTGAACCACGATCTCGACGAAACATTTGGAATAATGGAATGTAACCACCGCCCAAGAGAATTACTTCTCCAATCGTTTTACCAACTTTGAAGAGAACTTTGGCGTACTAATGGGGAAAATTCATCATGTGAAATTCTTCTTTCAAAAATCTCGCCTTCATTTACGCCCACCTTTGCTAGAGAGTCCGCCTTCTCATTGCCTGGAATTGAGAAATGTGAGGGGACACATACAAAGGTAATCCTAAATGATCTTTCGACCAACGCACACATCTGCTCCCTTATTGTTGAAAGAAAGTAAGATCCCTAGTAGCACAGATGTCGCCATTAAGTTGAGAAAACATAAATGTGCCATTGTTAGTCATAATCAAGTTGCTGCAACTAATTATGATCATGGTGTGCTACTTGAGATGAGTGCCTCACTGTTTTCATTGACTGCAGGGTCTCAATAGAACTGAGACTATCTGAGAAGATGAAATAATGGTCTATGGGCATGTCGTAAACTATCCCCAATGCGAAATTGATTGCTGCCAGCGCAGCAACATATACGGGACAAGGTTCCTGAAGTATCCGGAAAGCAGATGAGTATTCATTGTACCCACTGAAACCAGTGGATCCATCAATGCGCGACCCATCTGTGAAAATTCTTCAATTGCAATTATCATGCTTTTTAACAACTTATCAATAAAAATATGGGGAATTCAAATAGGTCGAAGTTGATCTGGAACTCCTTTCATGGAGTTTCATGGAGATATCATAATCGATGGAGGAACTGTGAGAAATAAAGCGTACACTACGAGAATAATAGCAAGGAAGACTAACATCGGACATCATATAGTTAATATAGATTGGCAAGAACCTAGACTGGTTCCTAAATTCGAGCATTTCTTCGACGTTATCAATTAGAAGGTTATTACTGATTCCACACTTGATCAGTATTCTAGATGAGAGCCCCCAGAACCGGTTCTGTAAGGGTTTCACTCCTGCAAGAACCTCCAGGCTCATATTATGCGTTGAATGCATACAGCCAAGAGCAATACGTAAACAACGATTTTGAATGCGTTCCAATTTAATGAGGTGGCTGTTTCTTGCCGAGAGGAAGCAAAAAGAGATATATTCGAGAACTGAAGGAATAGCTGTTTTGTAGAGTTTAATGAGGTCTTCCGGGTGAGCACCCCACTATGTTCCGGAGATTGATCTTAGAAAATTGATCCTTTGTTGACATTTTTGTTTTAAATACGCAATGTGAGTACTCCAAGTGCATTTTGAATCAAACAAGATTGGGTAATGTCTCTTCCCAATCCGTGCCGTGCTTGTTAAACTCAATCAACTTATGCGCCCGTCATCCCAAGTCAAATTATCAATTTTTTAGAATCATGCGACGAGCATCCGTAGATCTCTATCTCTATGGCGGGTTCATCTATAAGCACGACACTAAAGTGGTGGATTACAGCCAAATGGTGGTGTGTTTGCAGTCAAGTTCGGCTCTTGTGCAGAAGGGTCTGGTGTTTCTACCAAGGCTGGTGGTAAGCGTGACTGCTACTTGGCACCCCAGTGGGTCTGGGTTCAATCCCAGTTGACGTCAGTGGTTTTTTTGAGGCGAAAAAATCTTCTCATGTCTTCCTTCGAAAGGGAGGTAAAGCCGTTGGTTCCGGCTCGTATTCATGAGTTGATAGGTAGGGTCCAGGTGGTGGAGCCGTCTTCCAGGCGTCGGTGATTGTCACCATGTGAGGAAATAGGCCGACGGAAAAAAAGAAAACAACAATCTTATTATTTTCTGCTAGATTTGGCATTCCCTTTATGTACATTAGCACGCAGAAAGTTCAACGTTTCTTTTTATCTGTGTATGTAAATCGTTTCTTATAAATTTCATAGTTCTAACATTTGATTGCGGTCATTTTGTTGAAGCTACAAGTGTCACATTAGCTGTCATTTATTCAATGTGTCTTGCCAAATTTCCATGGAGAGTAATAGCGTCGAAAAACAAGTGCAAATGATAAAATTGTTTTTCGAAACAAACTCGAAGATACTGGTTTGATGATAGCTTAACCATCACTCGTATGTCAGCGGACAAAAAGAAAAGATTTTAAAACTTTCAATTTTTCCCATTTTTCAAAATCAAACCACAATCAACAAGAACCGTGCCAAACTCTAAAGGCAACAGTAATTTGAAGCAGTGTTTTCAAAACCTCTAATTGCTTGTTGATCTCCATCACGTGTGGTCTTTAGGGAGAGTAAACATGAAATTTCACATCGCTAGAACCGTTCTGAGCCATTGACGGTATTTGTGCACGATCAAACGCGCACTCTTTTGCCAGCAAAGTGGCGGGTCCGTTCCTGCCTTAACCTACCTCGCAAGAGGATGTGTGGCAAAAGTGTTATTATTATTATTACTATTTATTAACGACACTTTACCATGTATGTGGCATTCGTGTCGGGTAGAATAATTATCAAGTTACAGAGTACATATTAGATTTCACTATACAGGTTAGTTTCTCTGATGAATTGTAATATCGCTATTTCCTTCTCCACTTTGTGCGCCAAGACGTCAGCTAATGTTCCAGTGATTCCACATTTGGCCCGTATATCAGTGTATCCTCTACAGTCGACTAGTATATGTTGGATTGTGAGTTCTACGCCACAACTATTGCATACAGGGGGTGAGTTCCGGTTTAGTAAGTAAGAATGTGTAAGGCGGGTGTGTCCAATTCTAAGCCGTGTTAATATTCGTTGTTTGGAGGCACATTTGCGATCCTCGTGTCTAACGGGCAGTCGATTGATTTGTCTCAGGTGTGTCCGAGTTTGGTGCCATTCTGTTTCCCATGATGACCAAATTTTCCCCTTTATGGAGTATATCGCGTCTTGGGATGGTACAGGAATATCTTCCAGAGGTTTGTTTCGCCCTTGTTTTGCTAAAGTATCCGCTAGTTCGTTTCCGGCGATACCGGCGTGACCAGGGATCCAACTGAAAGTTACGTTTTGACTTTCGATAATTTTTTCCACCGATTGGATCCATGGATGTTTTGATCAGCCGCCCCGTAGAGCGTTGATACAGCTAGCAGAGTCGGTCAAGATGATGACGCTTTGTTGTGCATTGAGCTGTGATACGGCAGCGTTAAGGGCAAAAGCTTCTGCAGAAAATACACTGCAAGTGCTTGGTAGGCGGTAACTGGAGTTTCCATCTGGTAAGACCACCCCAGCACCAATGAACTCGTTATCCTTTGAGCCATCAGTATAAATGTGTTGGTGTGAGGAGTATCTATTGGTAATGAATTCATGGAAAGTAGGTACAACGATTTCCTTACATGTGCCCGCTTTGATACTATGCTTTAGCTGGTTGTCGATTTTTGGACTTGTTTTGTACCATTCTCTGTCAGTGTTCCGTAGGAGGGTGCAAATCTTTGGAAGTGAGAAATCGGCTGTCTGTTGAGCAACTCGTTAGCTCGCTTTACTGTTGGGTGCTCGGAAGCTGTTGATGATTTCTCCAGTAGTCGTACAGCCAGCTGCGAAAGTCGCTGGATTAATGCTTGCTTGAAAGGAAGACATCCTGATTCGGCCATTATCGAGACGATTGGGCTGCTAGCGAATGCACCAGATGCTTGGCGCACTACGTCGTTGTATATTGGACTTAGGATCCTTTCCATGTTTTCAATGTTGATGCTAGTTAGTCCTAAACCGAAGAAGAGTTTTGAGGAGATCAACGCCGAGCCAACTTTTAGCAGGGTAACTCGGCTACTTCTCTTAAGACGGCGTCCAAGAATCCGCAATATGCGAATTCTGCTGCTACAGCTTCTCTTAACAGACATGTGCACGGAAAAAAATCCGTTGCCGGATTCATGAATAAAAATTCATGAAATCATAAAATGTGTCACTTCATGACATTATGACTACAGTTCATGATATCATGACGAAAACCACAATTATTATGAATAATAACAACTGCTCGGTTGAAAATGAGTCATGATCGCCACAAGCGTTATTTTAAATCAATTCCCGTTTTGATGAATCCAACTCGGAATAAAATATCATACCGCTGAGTCATGGAATCATGACCCTCATTCATGCTTTATAACTGAAATTCCAAAAATCATGAACCAAAACAAACGTATCCATGAATTTGATTCATGGTCGCTCTATAAGCGTAACGCAAAGCTGTCAAACTGTCAAAAATTTTCATCAATTCAACCGAAGCGTGCCTACCGGTCGGCGGTAATTTTCAGGTAAGGTTTTAAAATCCTAACAAATGCTCGAAAATAACTAAATTGTGCTTAATTATAGTGTAAAAACAGCAAGACCACAGCTTACCACGTAGTCGCAGCAGCAACGGTACACAGCAGCAGCCGCAGCAGCAGTAAAAGAAGCAGCAACAAAACCTAGCGGTAAGTTTTTTTTCATCTTGATTTTTAGTCGATTAGGGCGAAATTAAAACATTTTTATTCGAAAATCACATCAAACTATAAGCTATTTGTGTCAAATAGTTTTTAGGTTTGATTTTTTTGTTTTTAAATAGTTGGTTTTTCGGTCTAAATCCGGAACCAAAAAAAAAATTGAGGTTAGAATTTTAAAGTTTTTATTCTAGGAAAATGGAGACAGAAAATGTAGAGTTCATTACATTACATGGCTCGGTGCTGCCAATGGTCGCGGTGCGAATAACAGCCGAACAGAGGTCTTACAACCCAGTTCTGGACCATGAAGCTCCGGAACTGGAGCTAGAGGTCATGCTTTCAAGAGCTGGGTTGGAGAACTACGCTACCATGACCGTAGGCGACCATGGTATTGAATCGGCAAAGGAGTTCAGCGAGCTACGCGACACCGATATTAAGCTGTTTTGTCGTGTAGCTCGCGAAAGGATTCTATTCCGCAAACTACTTGTGAACTTGGTAAGAATTTTGATTTGATTTATTTATATAATTGGATTTATTTCGTATTGTGTTGTACATAAGTAAAAGGCAAAAGCAAAATCAATTAGATATTTCAATTTTTCCTACTTGAAATATCAGAAAAATGTTCCTCATAAAGCGAAGTTTTGTAATGGTAAACAGTTATTTGATGTGCTGATACAATGACTGTCACGATTATTTTTTTCAAAGTACGGATAACGGTGAACAGTTCACAGCTACTGATCGTAAACATGACGAAGCGAAGGCAGTGAAGCTATGCCGTTGATAGAGCTTGCTGGATGTTGTAATTCACCAGTAGTAGCAGCAACACAGCCACTAGCAATAGTTCTTCTACTATTAGCAGCAATCCACCTGTAGTAAATAATCCATCGCAGCAACAAAACACTGCCTTGACTGCTTCCGTATATGTGACTCCGATCAAAGCTGAAACGCTTGCAACCGGTCCACTTATTGGAGCCAAGTGGCGATACTCGAAGCAATATCACCTATACCATCGTAAACGATACCAAACGAATACATACAGCAGTGTGGAGAAAGATAACAAATTGGTCGGACTGGCCTTCCGGGTCGACCCAGTCTGGTGTGGGTCAGTTCAGGTCTCAATGGCTACTACCGTAAAACTCACTGTCAACAACAACAGGCGTTAACCTCAACAGGTCAATACGTACCAGCAGAACTTGTCCATTGAAACGACAACCCCCATACTGACTATGGGTCTCAACGGTCTCCTGGCAAAGACACCGGTACTGTCAACCGCTACTACCACCATCAGCAGCACATCAGGCCAAGACCTTTTCCCTCCATGCTCAGCAACCAACGCAGCTGTACCAACAGGCTAACGCCTCTTCTGTAGCTACCTTCACTTCGCTCTGTAACTCAGATCAACATCTCAGCGCTAAATCCACTTCAACCCAGTCAAACTCAATCAACAAAGTTTCCAAACATCACTGCCATCATCCAGCAACAGCAACATCAGCAATCCCAGGCACCTCAATCATGGCTTTGCATAGTAGCTGCGCCTCGACTGAGCTAAAGAAGATCTGCAACATCTATAAATGATATAGATCCTACAGCACTTAATAAGCAACACATTTACACTTAATAATATTATCTCCAATTTCCTCACCATTTTGATGAATTTTGCAACTTCATGGTCAAATGCTCAAAGTTTATTATTTGAATCTACCGAATTTTCATGAAAGGGTAGCCAACGTAATTTGGACACTCTTAAAACCCACTTTTATTTGGACACTTCCATTTGATTTTGCTGGAAGTTTTGAAATTACATCGGTAACCCTATGCATTCATAAGAGTAGAGTAAGGTGGGGCAAGATGGGTAGCGGGCAAGATGAGTTATCTACTTGATTCATTAATTTCCTTGATTTCAAATACTTACAAGCTCAAAGCTGATTCGAAAAAGCATACCATCGCTAGCATTGCATTGATACCAATTTTGCTGGAGTTCTGCATTTCGCCTAAACAGTATTTTGGACTACAGTAGATCATTTGTTGCAAATTTTCCATGCAGGTAAGAAACATCGAAGAGCTGTCTTAAGGTGGTTCTTTGTAGCGTCCCTACTTTAAGATTTCAAGTGAGCACGACTCGCCAGCCGCTGAACTGCCGCCTGCCAAATTGTTACTTCGTGCTTGCTGTACCGCAGCAAACAAAGTAGCATTTTGGCAGGTGCAATTGTAACGGTTGGTGAGTCGTGTGCACTTGCAATCTCGAAGTGTGAATGCTACAAGCACCTTAACTGCCTTCATTGCGATAATTTTAACTAATCTCATTTTTTTTCTATTTACTTGTGCAGGATTTGCTCAATGAATCTTGAAGGCATAAGGGTTAACACAGAAGATGATCCTGCTCTGTACCGCACCGAGGAATTATATAATTCGGCACTGGAAATCGATCGCTTTTCAGAAACAGGAATCCGGAAAACTCAGTTTTCAACAGCATCCCTGACTTTCACGTTACTGACTTGAAGATTGTTGACTGCATGTATGACTATTATGAAGGTTTCGCACATGATGCTCTTGCTAGTTGCATTCTTCGTTTCATTTCAAAAGGCTATTTTTCACTATTCATACTGAACCAACGCGTTCAGCGATATGATTATGACATCAATGAGCGAAAAAGTATTCCACCACAAATAAAACAGGAGAATTTAGAGTGTCTGAAACTCAAAATGTCCGCAGGACAGATGAAGTGCTTTGTAGATAATGTCACACTAATGATTGGAGACTTGGTGCCGGCTGGAGATGAATGGACATTTCTCGTAAATGTCACTAAAGTTGGCTCATGTATAATGAAACCGTCATTCACTACCGAGGAAATAAAGGAGTTAAAATATCTCATCAAATGCACATTAACACAATACAAAACTCTTTTCGATAAACACACTTAAGCCAAAAGCACACTTCCTTACTCATTATCCGCTTGCAATCGAGTGGACAGGACCTACTCGGTTTACATCAACGTTCATACCAGAAATGAAACATAAATACTTCAAAAGATAGCAACAACCACATCATCGAGGAAGAATATCGCTCTTACATTGGCGATAAAGGACCAATTTAAGATGTCATATAAAGTATTCACGAACACTCATAATTTCGGACCGCTGCATTTGGTTGAAGGACTGGATTTTACATAAAACTGCACTGCATTCCAATACAACACGAATTGATTTCCGGTGACGGTAGTGTAATCGTTCGAGTGCTTAACTACGTTATGTTAGGCAAGACGAAAACAACAGCTGGAACGGTATTGATTGCCAGGAAACATGATATTTTTCTCAAAGAAGTGCGCCATATCATCAAAAATAATGAAGTGATAACATTTGTCTGCCATACATATAAGGCCTGTGTGTTCGATGAACACCTGGATGCATATGTAAAGGGTGTCCACGATGAAATTGCCACACTATGAAATTGCTCTAACTTTTTAACCGTTGGGTAGAATTTAATGAAAATTTGGGTGGATTTAGTTCATAGTGCATTAATTACATCCTGCAAGTTTTAAAGTCCTGTGATCAAAACTCGCGGAAATGGAGTCGAAAGAACAGCCCGTGCGTGATAAAATCTTGCGCATTCATCACGAGAACAAGGATCTCTCGCATCGTTCCATCGCTAAAACGTTGGGAATTGCGAATTCCACGGTGTCGCGAGTGATTAAGCGGTTCGAGGAACGGTTGACCATCGATCGGAAGCCCAGAAGTGAAGGAAAAAGTATTCCGTACAACACCAAAAATCACAACCGCGTAGTTGGGGCCTTCAATCGAAATCCGAACGCCTCCGTTCGGGATGTGGCTAAGAAGCTGCACCTAAGCCGAAGTTTTGTCCAGAAGGCCAAAACTAAGGCTGGGCTTCGAACGTTCAAGGTACAAAAGGCCCCTAATCGCGACGAGAAGCAGAACAAGTCCGCCAAAACCCGTGCCAGGAAGTTGTACCTCAACATGCTGACGAAAGTTGAATGCTGCATCATGGACGACGAAACATATGTGAAGGCCGACTTCAAACAGATCCCCGGCAACCTGTTTTTCACGGCCAAGGATAAGTTCAGCGTTCCGGAGCATGTCCGCCGCACTCAGAAGATGTCCAAATTTGCGAAAAAATCCTGGTTTGGCAAGCCATCTGCACGTGCGGGAAGCGGAGTGCACCTTTCGTGACCCAGGGCACGATGAACGGACAGGTGTACATAAAAGAGTGCCTCCAAAGCGGCTGCTTCCTCTCCTGAAGGCCCACAACGTCCCAACAATCTTCTGGCCGGATTTGGCCTCATGCCACTACTCCAAGGACGTGCTGAAGTGGTATGCGGACAATAAGGTCAATTTCGTGCCGAAAATGTTCAACCCTCCCAACACTCCGGAGCTCCGCCCCATCGAGAAGTACTGGGCGATTATGAAGCAGCACCTTCTTAAGCGACCTAAGGTAGTGAAGACAGTCGAGGAACTGAAGAAAGTGTGGGTTTACATGCAAAAACGGTTGATTCACAGGTTGTGCAGAATCTTATGGCCGGGGTTAAGGTCAAGGTGCGGGCATTTGCGTATGGACTGTAAATAAAATACGAGTAAAATGGTAAAATGAAGTTTAATAGTTATTTCTCAATCCCTGAAAATTTGATGGCAATCGGATGAAAACTCGAATTTTGCGAATCAATTTTGTGTGTGGCAATTTCATCGTGGACACCCTTTGGTTGATCCGCATAACTATGAAATCGGTAAATGCGGTATTGAAGTAATCACTCATTCTCCGTCTCATCTACATCACCTACCAGATGGCCGGAAAGCGATTCGCCTTCGAAATTAACGGTGGAACAAATAAATTTTTTTAAATTTACCCAAGAAACAAAACAGTTTTTTTATTGCTTTTTTAACGAGACTTCTCGTAAACAAAATAGGGTTAAAACTGTGATTACGATTGTCACAAACAAATGTTTTTAAAATTCAACAATCCAGTGCTATTTTGTTGATGAGTTTATATTTGTATGGTTACTTTCTTTTTTTTCATGTAGACTGCGGGTGACGTCGAAGTCAAGATCAACCAGCGATTGGAGTTTCTTCGGACAAAATTTGAAAACGTCCAAATGCAGCCGCAAATAATCACGGTAGGAGCATCGCGACCCGATAAATCCATCATCGTGGTTTTCGGCGGCTCCGAATACAAAGCAGAAAACATACTGCAAGCCATATGTATGTGCATGCACGTAACGTACGTGTTGAACCTGCAGTACACGCCGGATTGCAGGCCACTGTGGCTGTTTTTACAAACCTATTTGTTTAAAATACCAGCGTCGATCCTGGAGCTGCCGAAGAGCACACGTGATTTGCTGAAGGCTATCGATTGTTAATCCTCATTTCTTTTGTATTGATGCCATTTCCTTAATATACTAAAATTGAAACGAAATCAAAAACTGAAATCAAAAAATGAGTTTACTTATCAAACTCCTGAAAGAATCCGTTTTTTCTCAAATTCATAAGTATGTTTCATGTAACCATGAACTCGCTTCATGGTACCTATATGGAATCATGAATAATTTTCATGTTTTCATGTTTTTTTTCGTAGTTCCAAACGAAATGCTTCATGATATCATGAACCAAACTGTCCGTTTTCGTCACTAAAATTGGAATCATAAATGACAGGTGCCAATAATCATGAATAGTAGTGCATGTTTTCATGAATTTAATTTATGGTTACTAATCAGATGCTTCATGATTTCATGAATCAAGTTGCCACTTTCATCATCAAAAATCAGAAACATAACGCCATTGTGGCGTTACGTTGGATCATAGTAAGCTGATTCATGATTTCATGACTTTTATTCATGGTGTATATTCATAACATGAAAAAAGACGTTTTTCATGATATCATGAACCATTTTACTAGTTTCGAGCGCCGGATTTTTTCCCGTGTGGTGTTGAATGAAGTTGAACTTCGAGTCCACCGTTACTCCAAGAATTTTAATTTTCCTTACTCTTGGTATAGGCCTTTTGTCTATCATAATCGCCCGACCTCGTTTTCGGTGGTGCTCGTTACAGGCGTGTAATAACTTAGACTTGGATGGGGCAATAGAGAACCCAACACTGGCAGCCCACCCAGTAGTGGTATTTACAGCTGTCCTCATAGTTTTCCGCACTGTCCTGTGATTTTTATGTTTCACGATAAGAATAACATCGTCGGCGTATAGTAAAACTTCTGCACCGGTGGGGATGTTGTTGAAAAATTGGCTGCATGGCTACCAGGAATAATGTCACCGACAAAATGGATCCTTGTGGAACTCCGTTCTCTGATAGTCTGGCGCTGGATACGCATCCGTTGGCAGCAACTTGGAAGTGTCTTTCGGAGAGAAAATTGGAGACAGATCATCCTGCCAGAGATTTTCCAATTCGCCAAGGTATGGATAATTCCGGGTCTCCACGTTGTGTCGTACGCCTTCGAGATGTCTAAGGAAACTATTTCCACGTGTTCCTCGTTTTCGAGTTCGATAAGCGATTCAAAACTGGCTAAATGCGTATCGACTCCTACTCCAGCTCGAAATGCATGTTGGCGCGGGTCGAGTTTTCCGGTGACTTCTAATTCAGTTACTAAGCGGCGGTTTACCATTCTCTCAAACATTTTACCTAAGCAACTGAGAAGTGTTATCGGTCTGAAACCATCTGGTTTGCTTCGGTCCGCGTCAGGTTTGGGAATCGGTATTATCGTTCCAAGTTTCCATAGTTTCGGAAATGTGCCGTTAGCCCATACTCGGTTGAATAGTTCTAGCATGGCGATTATAGCGCTGAATGGTAATCGTTGAAGCATTAGGTAACTAATGCTGTCGACACCAGTTGAAGAACCTCCACGGCGGCCAAGAGCCCACATCAGCTCTTCTATAGAAAAGTCAATGTTGTACCGATTGTATAGATTTGGACGCTGTGTGTTAGCGGCAGGGTGTATGTCTCTGCTATGCTGTTTCCGGAATTTGTCAGGGTAATTTTCGTCGGATGATTTCTTCTGGTACTCATTAGCCAGTGCTTCTGCTACGCTTTGCCCGTCGTTGGTGATGCCAGATGGAAGGTTCAGTGTGATTGTGTTAGTTTTTCTTTTACCCTGCAATCTATTGATGTCGTTCCAAAGTTGACCAGATGATCTGTTGGGATTGATGTTTTCGGCAAATTGATCCCAACTGTTTTGTTTTGCTTCACGAATGAGTTTACGGCAAATAGAGCGAGCGTCTTGATAATGCTTTAATGCAGTGCTTTTACGAGGGTCGTCTGCATCTAACCGGCGGAGTATACGTAGTACCTTACGCCTCTTCTTGATCGCCGTTGCGACTTCTTCATTCCACCATATAACTGATTTAGGGCCATCTTTGCCGGTTGTTCTCGGAATGCTGGCTTCAGCTGCTGCGATAATATGGTTCGGAAAATCTTCTACGGTCTGTGAGTCCCCTGGACGTAGAGTTCTACTCGTGAGTTGTTCGTAGAGATCCCAGTCAGCTTTTTCGTAAATCCATTTTACTCGGTGCCGAGATTCGTTGTAGTTGCCAGGCATGGTAATTAGTATTGGTAGATGATCACTGTCAGAGCAGTCCGGTAGCACTTTCCAGTTGAACCTAGGGGCAATTGACGTGGAACAAATAGAGACATCGAGAGCCTGCGAGTTCCCAGTAGCTGGGTCAATTCGGGTGTGAGAACCGTCGTTGAGTACTAGCATATCGTGTTCGACTACTAGCCCTAGAATTTGATCACCTTTTTTTTCGCTTCAGAGGCTGAAGATGCTATTTTACTACCCCAAGCTATGTGATGAGCGTTTAGATCTCCCAGTAGTAGCACGGGTTTGGGAAGGTTTTGAAGAAGTGCATCAAGCAAGTTCGCAGAGTCCTTGTCTTTCGGTGGCAGATAAGCTGCGACTACTGTTATTTTTATCGGAGCGTGTAATTGTACTGCAATTGCTTGGATGTTGGTTTGTATTGAAAATTGCTGGAAGGGTGTTCCTTTCTTGATAGCCATGCCAGCGCCTTGTCTACCGTGGGTAGAACACTGACTAAGTAGTAGCTGATAATTATTTCCTAGAAATTTATCAGTCACTCGACGATAGTCCGCGTTTGTTTCTTGTAGGCAGATTATGGTGGGTTGGTACTTCGTTTTCAAGATCTGCAGTTCGTTTTGATGGGAACGGAGGCCGCAAATGTTCCACTGAATAGCAAACGTGGGCGACATGTTATTTACTGTGCTTTTGGAAGACTCGGACAATGACCTTGTGAATCTGTGTAGCTGTGACTGGTTTCCAGCGGACTAACGGGGTTGATGTGGTTCGACTCGACTAGATTACTAGAGGAGAGGAGAGATGCAATGCCCTCGTAGCATGCCTCATTCGTGTCGCCCAATACAACCGCTCCTGTTGTTAGGGCGGTGGGAGTTACTGCTCGCTCTCCATCTCTTTCTATAAGATGTCGACATGGTGAGACGGGAATGCTGGAGCTAACGTCGCTGTTTATGATAGGGGTTTTTCTCGCTGTTGTGAGGTTTCGGTAGGTACCTGTGTTGGTCGAGAGGCTTTTGAGAGTTGTACGCTTCTTAGGTGAAAAGTGTGTGAGGATACTTGCCGGAGAGGTGGAGAGGCACACGTCGACTGCCGCCAGAGGCTCTTCGGATAAATCCGGTACATCTCTGGTCAGGGTCGACGTGTTGAGCCTCGCGCTTGGCGAATCAATTGTTGCATTGCTACTGCAAGCCGTGGATGCTATGAAAAGCTCGGAAGGTGTCCTTGGGAGTGTGCCTGAATATGACTGGACTCGGTTTTCTGTTGAGTTGTTGGTACTGATATTATTCAACTCGACTGGATTATCAGAGCATGGGGGGGATGTTATGTCCTCGTGACATGCCTTGTTCCGACCCCCCCGTAAGTTGACTTTTAATGCTGGATGGGTGTGGGTTTCTACATGCTTTCTTCGTTGAAAGCGCTGACAGGGAGAGCTGGTGGTGTTGGTTACGACGTCATCTCGTATGGTGGTGTGTGATGGATGGTCTACGTTTGCACCTGAGTTGGTTGGGAAGTTTGGGGGAGTTGAGCGGTTCATATGTGATGCATGTTTGGAAATACTTGCCGGAGAGAGGAACAGATCCACGTCGACTGCCGCCAGAGGCTCTTCGGATAGATCCGGAACATCTCTGGTCAGGGTCGACGTGTTGTGCCTCGCGCTTGGCGAATCAAATGTTGCGTTGCTTGCACAGTTAAAATTGTAGTAGCTGTCGGTGTTGGATAGAGTTGATATTTCAGACTGCTTTTCTTCGTAGTTAGTTGAATTTTGCATGGTGTTTGATCGATGTCCTGAATCGTATTCCTGTGTGTTGCTGAGGTCTAGTTTTGCGTTGGTAGATGGTTGTCGGTCGTCCTTTATCGTGTCCATATTTGTTGCTGGGTCAGAACCGAGATTTCGTACAGATTGTTCAGTGGGTTTATTAGCCATTGTTCGTCAGATCGTTCGTGCTACTACGTGTACAGGGTTTGTTGGAGGCCCGCTTGCCATGTGTGCTACTTATTTCGGTGGGGGAAATATCAAGCTGTCGTTTTGCACTTCGGCTTCGAGTTCGAATATCGCAGTTGGGTTCGATATCGCGATTATCTTTCCTTTTAGCTGGTGGCGATGCAAATGGTTTATCTTTCCTTGATTAACGTTGATCAACTCTTTGCGATGTACCTGCTATCTGACTGGGTGTAGGGGGTGAATTGTTCGAAAAATTGATTTGCGTGGGAGGTGCCTGTGTATTATGTGATGCTGGAGACTGGCTATGGGAGCGGGTTTTAAGCGTGGATTTCAGTGCGGTGAGCTCTTTCGCTAAGTCGGCTACTTGCCTCTGTAGCGACGCTATCATTTTATCTTTGTTGGCTACTTCTTGTTTCAGTTGGTCTTGGATCATACGAGCAATAGTGTCTCGTTTATTTTCTTCAGTGTACAGACGCCTAGCTTCGGTGAAAGAAATGCATTTGTCAATTTTGATGTGGACAATTTTGTCCTCTTCTTTATATTTGGGACATTCGCGTGATGTGACGGAGTGTCCATTTTTGCAGTGGTGGCAGTATGGTGTGTTATTGCATTGCTCTCCATCTACAAAGTGCATTGCTTGGGAGCAACGCATACATTTAGCGGGTTGTTGGCAAGCTTTTTTTGGGTGGCCATAAGAACCACAGTTGAAACAAAGCATTGGTGATGGATAGTAGATGCGAACTGGAATTCGTAGCATGCCAAAATATACATACTCCGGGATAGCCGTGCCATGAAACGTTAGGACCAACAGAGGAGTGTTTTGCAAGTTCCCGTTGACACGTTTTTTGATTCGTCGAACTGCTTTAACACCTTCGGGGGTCAACATCTCTTCTATCCTTTTTTCGTCGGTGTTGACTGAGTCAGGTTCGTACACAATTCCCTGAACCGTGTTGAGTGTTGGGTGCGGGAAGATTTCGATCTGTGTTCCGTCAATGAGTTTTGTCATCTTCTTCAGCTTTTCGGCGATCGTTTTAGAGTTCGTGCGGAGGAGGTAACGTGACCCACGTCCCTCACGGGAGGCTTTTACACTTCTAGCTTCTTTCTCACCAATTGCCATTTGAACCGATGTTCCGATGGTGAATGGCTCAGGAAGCCGACACTCTCGATTTTCGGTATGCGTTCCTTCTGATTCAATTTTACAGCGCAGCACAAGCACCACAGGTTCACCCATTTCATCCTCGTTTCGCATCCATTCCGGGAGTCTCTCATTGCCTTGTGGACCTAGGGTTCTCCCCGGGGGTCCCCCCGGCGGGGCGGGGGGTCTGCCGGTCATTAGACCGGTACTAAGTACCCCTTTTTTAGATTCACTCCACTTTTGATGTTATGGATAAAAAAGTAAGCGATATTAAATTCAGTCCCTTTTGGCACCGACTAGTACTCGGGGCGCACTAACAATAGCGCACTATCTCAACAATGACTGTGCTGTCGTATAGTTTCTGCAGTACCGCGTGATATCGCTATGTGTTTATAGTTGTTTATCACTCAACATGTGGAATTTCACGTTAATTTCACTATGTTTGTACCAACACTACCAGGAAGACTCACGTGATCACCGAACTACCGATTTAAAAGGAGTTTTTCAAGGCAATACGCGAAAAATTTGATGCGAGTAGTTCGTGCTTGTTGACATTCAACGTGACCCGATTACTCGAACTGTGCAAAAGTGTGTGTGTGTGTGTGTGTGTGTGTGTGTGTGTGTGTGTGTGTGTGTGTGTGTGTGTGTGTGTGTGTGTGTGTGTGTGTGTGTGTGTGTGTGTGTTTGCTTCTAAATACTGCTTAACTACTTCTATTCATACTCACATAGTTATGTTTTGTATTCTGCGTACGTGGAGTAGCGATTATGATGTTGAAGGAGATGTTCGCTTATCACCATGAGGCACCATGGCGTGCGTTTATCTGGACAAATTTGGAAAAATGGAATACTGGGTTTGTAGTTCAGAGTAGTGTAAATAGTAGATTATTTGTTTCAAATTAGATTTTCGGTTCCTATTGGATTTTTGTTTTGATTCATGTTATTCGTTATACATTTGTATGGTTCCGTATAGCATGATAGGTGGAAGTTTTTTTCTCCAATAATCCGTCGTAGTTCCACTACCTGTTACAACTCTTTTGAAAAGGTTGTATCGGACACTAAGCCGGACAGGAGTATCCCTTAACCCAGCTCGACCATATCGGAAAGGTACGCGAAGCCGGGTCACTAGGGAAAGCTGGCTTCCATATTCGAGGGGAAGGATGTTCTCAACGAAATCTAAATGGGAAGCCCTGTGTCCAGCAGCCACTCTCTCCGCAACTTGTGTGTCGGCCATATCGCACACGGGTCCAGGTACACCACGTCACGTCATTTGTGCGGTCAAGCGTCGCCATCTCGGAACCGTCGCCATTTCTGAACCACCTGAAATTATCGTTGCTTTGTTCCGTCGCAATCACCGCTTTATTTCGCCAACGGCATCACCGTTATCAGGAAAACCTGCGCAGGTTTGTCCGTACAAAGTTTTCATGACCATGAATAGTGGAATAGTTTAAAGCTTTAGAGCAAGTACTGTCCAACACGAGTGAAGCTTGTAGATTGAGGTTGGAGCTTTAGTGTTCATTCGAGGATTCGGTGGCATATGTGCGTTCGAAGTAGGGTTTCCCTTAAGTACCGTTCGGGTGGTTGCTCTGAGAAACCAGATTCAAAATTATCCGGGCATATTCAATACGACCGGTGGTCTCCCTTAATGGGAGTGTGGCTTAAGCCATCGCGTTAATCTGTGATTCAGTACCCTAACCTCGCACGGTTACACGGTTATCTATAATTCGACGATGTGAGTGATAGACTGAGTCTCTCCTTCTCACACGGTTTTCAAATGACTGGTTTGAAAATCGGATACGATTCGTCTCGTGTCGCTCAGATAATTTCGTAGTTTGTGCTCCATTAAAATCTCTTGGATACGGAAAAAATATTTTAAGCTGTAAGATATAATTGATATATCGACTCAGATTTTTCATAGGGGCCTATCTGACAGACGTAAAGAACAAGAGTCTTTCTACTCGAATTTGAATTGGAAACTTGCATGGGTAGTTTTTGTATCACGAGAAACTTACGGAAGAAGCCATTGTCTACCCTGACAAACATTTAAAATAAATAATAAAAAAATTAAACAACCATTAAAATTCTAAAAGTAATATCAAAATTTAGGAGGGGTCAACTAACCCCAAAACTCTGTCGTTCTGTTTATTAACGAACTGTTGTACGGTGAAGAGTTTCTCGTCGGAGACCACGATATCTCCAACCTTCCTCCCACGGCCCTCTTCAGCAGTGCCTTCGCTCTATTTACCCGTTCTTGTATTTGCCTCACCGAATCTTCTTGAATCTTCAGGATCTTGTAGGGCTTGGTCTGAAGTTTATCTTTCAGGATCCGACGGAGACTTCGAACTGACACGTTGAGATCCTCCGCCAATTTAGCAGTACGTCGAGGATTTCTCTTAAGGTGGCTCTTGGCGATCTTCACCATGGCAGGTGTCACCACAGAAGCTCGTAGCACAGTAGCTGAAGAGAGAAAAGTCACCTGCAGTGACGTGACTCTTTTGGACAAATCAAATGGAGACTCACGTTACTGACTTTTTTGAGAGTTTGGATAGCACGGTTTTTATTGGTCATGTGTTTTAGGGTTCCTCAGTCATTGGATTAAAACCATGAAATAGAAAGTTGTTGTTAAACACAGGGTTGCAAACATAAAACCTGTCCAAAGTACATCAGTTGCGAACGGACTCACCTATACCGTTACAAGCAATTATTAAAGCATCCTACACCTGTTTTATGAATTCATTTAAACGCCGATAACAGCTCATCTGGGGCTGGCTCCCCCCGGAAATTCAGCCAAAACACCTGACGCCAATGTCCTCAACTAACTACTTGCAAAACTCCAATTTTAACCTCATGCTTAATCACAGAAATGCTGCCACAAAACGCAAACTAATTTAGTCATTCCGCCCAATTTGCATCACCGGGTTACTTTTAAATTCCAATTTCCACCGGCCTTTCGAACACTCGTCCATTCCGTTTCTATCGTGTCATAAAATCTTGATTCGAACCGATGGCGTTTCTACCCCCAAAACGGCGATGATGATGACGACGATAGTATAAAGCTCATTCGCGCTGAGAAGAATGTTTAATTTTATTTAAACACTGCCAGCGGTCATAAATTAACTCGTAAAATTTTATTCCGCCAATAAATTTATGAAAACAGAATCATCATAAAAGCTCTCTCACCCGGACGGTGGTGGAAGTGCCAGGGAGGTAGAGCCAGAAAAATTACCACTTTTAAAAGGCTTAACTCTCTCTCTCTCACACTCCGCCAGCCTGCCCAGCCTCACTTGTGATCAGCGCAAAAATTGAACTGAGAAAACCAAATACAACATGAAGCATAAATTTCCGGGATTTTCTCCGAGCCTTGGAAACACCATTAACTAAAATATTGGCCTTAATTGATTAGAATGTGCGCGCCTCTTTCACCCGGATCGGTCCCGAGACCCGGGAGTGCTGAGGCTCGCTGGGCATTAATTAATTGATTTAGCTAGAAATTAGCATAAAAATGTAATGAAGAGTTTCTCTCGCTGGCCTCGAGCCTCCGTTGCTTGACCAAGTCGCAGGACGGAGCGCGCGGTCAGGAAGAAAGACAAACAATTTCCTAGATAATCTGGTGATGATGTTTTCGGGAAGCCAAAGCTCACGAGCACGAATGCCAACCTGCGGAGCAGCAAATTTATTTGTTTTCAGTGAATTATTGCCCGATTTGGGGTCCGGCACCCAGCACGAACGCGATCCAAATCGAATAAGAGCTTGGAAGCTGGGCGCAGCCTCAGACGACCCAAACGAGCGAACGAACGAACGAAACTCGGACCAAAAGGCCTGATTATTGCTGTTTTATTTCTTAATTTGTTGATTTAGCTGGTCTCCTTTTTTATGGTGGCATTCCTGGGACTCGTACGCAACAGCTTTTCACCGCTCTATCCCGTCCCTAACCCCCGCGATGGATCCGAAATAAATAATTAAGAAGTTAAATTTCAACACCTCTCTAATATCACACGTTTGTTCGGATCGGAATGACACAGGCGACAACCGATCCCGAACTCGATCCCGAACGAACGGATGGGCTGTGAGTCATTCCTACCTGCGCCTAAATTAGGTTCCCTGAAGAAGCTAATGTGTTTAACTCATTTGAGTGCCATTCCAAATCAGAAGAAATGGTAGAATCAAAAGAAGAAGAAGAAGACTAAGGTGTTGGAAGGAGAGCATCAACCCACTGGCACTGGCAGAAGGAACGCAATCTGAGACCGATGCTCTGGACCGTATGTTTCTGGCCGGTTGGAGAACGACCACGGACAAAGGCCCGGAGAGGGTTTTATATTTATTTAGATGCTGATAACGATTGCTGTTCAACATGTAGCATGTAACCATAGAGTGAGGAGAAAATGAATATGGGCATTTTTTACGATTTAGGTTCGTGCAAGAATCGGGGGTCGGTCGGTTACGGAGTAACGTTGCGCTCTAAGAGTAACAGGTTCTAAGAGAACAGTTGTCAGCTCATTAGTTTCGATTTGTAACCTTCTGTGAATCGTTCGCTGAATTTGTCATATTTAGTGCAATTATCGCTGTCTATATTTATTGATTTGGTCGTTGAAAACAAGTGAGTCCTTTCAATATACTTTTTGAGTGTAAATTTTATGATTAATCTAAACAGCTACCAGCTATTGTAAGCGACTGCAGTATTTTTAACAACGATTCAAATCCTTTGAAAAAAATGGAAGATTTCAAATTATATTGTATGCTGTCCCAAGTAACATTGCCAAATCTATCCAACTTTATTAAGTTTTATTAAAGTTTTTTGAAAGTCACGAAGTCAGGTTTACGAGAACCTACACAGCATCATTGACAACGATCTTAAAACCTTGTCTTTCTGTTACTCCTATCAAAGGTTTTATTTTGACTTTATGAACTCGTAAAATGCTGTTTTGAAATGCCGTTTTAGGACTCATTCAAAATATCTTATTATGGTCAGTTGAAGGAGTACTTAAAAACAATTCTGCCTCTAGTGAATGCATTAAACGGCAAATTGGCATTGACGAAAGTCACCGAATCACCAAATAGTTTTATAGCAGCCATTGCGATGATAAATTGGCTTTTGGGCAATTTTGTGATTTCTTCTAATCGCTACATTGAAATATATGAAATAATTGAAATGTGTAAAAATAAAAGCACCAAATTTCAAACGTAATGCAAATGAACTGTCGATCAAAGACCAATTTTGGCATGTTTTTAGAAAACCTTAATGAATTCCATAAATTTTCAGGAAATTCATGGTTAATTTGTCAAATATATTTGTTTCAATTTTGTTCGCATAATCTCCGAGGCGCATGTATTTTCAGGTCTTATCGTGCCAATATTCTCCATAAAATTTAATGTGCTTTTGATTTAAAGCATGACACGCTGTAAAAAAAACCTCAATTTGTTTTGAATGTTTTGCTATCTCACAAAATTTCCCGCAACACTAGAAATTTTTTCTTAGATATTATTTACTGTTAAATGAAACAGAAGAGCAGAGAATCGAACAAAGCAGGACAATAAAAACCAACCACGATATCACCGTGAAGTTTGACAGCTGTGGCTATTTGACCGTATGCTGGTTTTCATGACAGCCAATAGGTTCTAAACTTTCACTAGAATATTTCCAAAATCTTTATGGTCTTGTAAAGGTTCAATTAATTTGTTTCCACAGCCGTCTATAGAGTGGGCCACTTTGTACACATTTCGGCTTTAAAGATGCATAGAGGAGGTGTTGTTGAACAAAACAGTTTTGAATGTAGTTTTGTCTAAGAAGCCGGGAGGAGTGCTGTACGGCTAGAATAAAACTTAAATTGCTACTTGGGGTATGAAAAATGGCAAACAATTACGTTGTTTACGTTGTTTATGTTGAAATAAAATGAGTAGCGTTGCTTAAGATTCATTATTTTTTTTGACTTAAATATTTAAGCAAATAAAAATTTAAAAAACTGCAACTAAATAATTAAGTTCTGTGCCAACAAATAATGTGTGATCAGCATTAAAAATTTAGAGTTGAGCAATAATAGATGAGAAAAGATCTTCGAATAATCTTGTTGTGACACGTAAGTCTGTCAATTTAAGCAACAGCTATTAGTATATGTGCAAATACATATGGCTTTCAAATTACTCGCATATATCTTGGATTTTTATTTGATTTTCTCATAAAAATAGTAAAATGAGCTATGAATAACTGAATATCCACAATAAAAATAACTCGCATATCCGAGTTAGTAGAAATAGTAACCCATCTTTTAATTCAAAAATAATTTGATATCCTGCAAACTTTCTCATGAAATAATCAAAAACACCATTTGAAAATTGAATGGGTTCCAGAGAGCAGAAAATAAATGCATATTAAGTACAACTGTCGCATTCGCTGATTTTGTTGCGTTGATAGTCAATACGTCCTTTCAATATAATTTGAAAGTTTATTTTTGTTTTTTTTTCATTAATCTATACATATATATAAAAATGGATTTCTGTCTGTCTGTCTCTCTGAACCTAATAGACTCGAAAACTACTGAACCGATCGGCGTGAAATTTTGTATGCAGGGATTTTTGGGGCCCGGTAAGGTTCTTATGATAGTAAAAGACTCCTCCCTTCTCTGGATAGGGGCGCTCCCATACAAATGAAACACTCATTTCTACATAACTCGAGAACTAATCAAGCAAAAGAAACCAAATTTAGCATGTGTGAGTTTTTGAAGGTAAGAATGGTTTCTATGGTAGCTTGAGAACGCTTTTTTTGTGCTTCGCCCCCGCACCCGGAGGAAGAGTTATATCAGCTTAGTTTTGTTTGCTGCGACCCGGGTATAAATAATTATGTAAGAGTATTTTTCCGCTTTGTCGCGCGTGAATTGATGATTATAAGCAGTGGAAGTTCGGAGCGGAAAATAGAAAAGAAAATCAGTGTGTAGGAACCGAGACCAAGATAAACAAAAACAACTATGAATATGAGAAGAAAGAAAATTGACATTGACAATAGTTTGACAGCAATCATGAGATGTGAATCGATATTTATAGAAACCTACAAGGTGAACCTGCATAAGATGTACTGTTGTTTCAACTAATTCAAGTTTAAATTAGTTATAATAAAATGGGTAAAATGGTATGATAAATAATTTTCATTTTATTCATTCTTTGGATAGTCTCATATATAATGTTACAGGTAATCGATTTATTGAATAAAACGTAACTTCTAAAGATAAGAATAAACGTAGTTCTCACAACATTGAAATAAATATTATTTTCCTTAGGTTTTGTAAACGCATACCCCTGATCCTAACAACAGCAATACGATTCTGATTGAAAACGCTCACTCTAACCGGAAACGAAGATAATTTAAAAAAAAGCAGATGTTTATGTATAGGTGAGAGAAACTGGTTTGATGAAAGTTGGGAGGAAATTTATAATTCATTCTGTGAACGATTGTTGAGAAGTAAAGTCATCGAAATTGAACTCAACAAAATTCAAGGAATACAACATGGCGCAGTCGGCAGGTAAGTTTGAATAGTTGGATGATTCTACTATTCATAACTAAAGCAAAGTATTATCAGCACATTTGCTGTGAATTTGTGGTCAAAATTTCTAAAATTTTGAAAAATAGTTCACATCTTCAGGTGAAAAAAAAAATAGCGCAGAGCGAGTAGGTCTCTGCATGAAAAAAATAGCACAGAGCGAGAAGATCTCTGAATGAAATTATGAAATTTAAAAAAAAAAAAAAGTGTAGAGCGAGAAGATCTCTTCACTATTTCAACTACCAGATTGCTGTAGAGCCAGTAGAGAAGATTTTTCACTTTTAAGGTATCTAAAACCCCTAAAGTGTCAAGTGGAGAAAATACATCAGCAACGTAAAACAAATACTCTGTTTTGACTCGGATTGATTTTCTTTTGTTTTATATATAATCAATGAAAACCAAAAAAAAAAATTGTTTTCTTTGTTTATTTATAGATAATATTTTACGAACAGAAAAGAAAAAAGCTTCGTCCAAGCAATAAAACCCAGATTAAATCGAAAAAACGGACAAAACCAGACCAAAGAAGAGTAAAGTTAAGCATTTGCTCCGAGATCTCGAGGATGAAAAAGCAAGAAGCGCTCGTTTGGAGAAGGAATTACAACGAAGTATCAAAATCAACGAAGATTTTCAAGCTGGTACTTTTTCTGGGTAGGACGGGAACGCTCAACAAATTCCTATTCTCGAGTTTAATGCAGAGCCCAGGTTATGCAGCACACGGAATATGGTCTCAACCCACAGTTTAGAAGAGTCCAGATTATTATCATCAATGAATCAACTTTCCGTGGCATCGATCAACGTTGCTGAATGTAAGGCATCAGATGATGGTGAAATTCACCAAACGTTCGAGCTATGGAAAAACTTGCTGATAGATTCCTTGAAGCTGGCAGGATTGAGGACGAGCACATAAAATTAACAGTTTTCAAGGTAAAATCTGGTCCTCGTCTTCTCGAAATATTCAGGAACACCAAGCACCAAGCAGATGCACCTGATGTTGACACAGCACCATTTTCGAATGCAATGCATCGTCTTAAGACATATTTCGGCTCCGGATCGGATGTGATGTTGATGAGACGCAGACTGGCACTTATGACGCAAAAATCAAATGAATCTGATCTCACTTTCATTACTCGAGTAGGATCCATCGCCCATCTATGCGAATTCGACGAGGGGAAAATAATTTGAGGAAATTGTGGCCACTGTGGCGGAAACACGCCAAAAAATCGGGAGAGTCCGCACTACCGCCCTCAAAATGCTGAGCAGAAAGTGCAACTTCACAGATCTGAGTGGATGAGGTGCGTGAGATCGAGGCTATCAGACTCAGTCAAGAGAGATCGTTATAAGAAAATACGGAAACCTCGGATCAAGCATTGCTGTATGCCGGTACACATCCTCTTCTCTGACTGGGATCAGAATCGTCAACAAAGATTTACGGAAAATACTACTCGGAGAGGTGGATACCAGCGAAATTACCCAGGTCGCAGAGGTGCTTGGCGTGGTCCTAAAACACCATGTGGGTGAAAAATGTTGGCATTTTTCATTCGGCTGACGATTGTGGAGACAAGGATGAGATTTGCTCTCGATGCGAACGCGTTGGCCAAATCCAGAGAGCTTGGCCGTTCTCAAAGAGAATCATAAACGTCCAGCGAGAGGAATCTTTGGATATCAACGCACCGAAAGTGCAAAATTTGCAGCTCATAAAAAATCAGTTGAAGATACAAAGCGGTAGGAAGCGGGGACGGTGACGATACTGACGAGTGAGGGTTTTTTAAAAATATTTTCAACATTAAAACAACAAAAGAATGATTTCTTTTATTCATGTCAAACATTTCACTGTGCTGAAAACTAAATAATTACAATAATATCAGACAGAAGATATAATAAAGATCATATGCAATGATGATACTGAAGTAAAATGCTGTACTTAATACTGATAATTATAAAATGACAGTGAATTGAAGTATCACGAATCAATGCAGGAAGTAAACAGTAATGCACAACCCATCGCATCATGTGTAGTCAGTCATCTGAGAGGGCAAAGTTACTCGAAGAAATCTCAGCCCAACCCAAAACTGTTAATGTGACATCTCCAAGATAGAGAACAAGATGGTACTAATTTCTAAGCGTTGAACAGTTGATTAGCTCATCGAATGATGCTGTAAAGCTTTATAATAAAGTGAGCGTTAGACAAATGTTGAATGAGAGTAAAGAGCAACTATTGAACTTTGTGTATATTAGATGCCAACAGTTCACCGTCGACCACCATCGGCACGATTCATAATACGGCTGCTGAGACTTGCGATGACGGAGTTATTACGCCTGTAGTGGGTTGAAATGTCATTTTTGATTGATTCTGGAGCCCAGGAAAATACTTCCACGGAGGATATGTTTCGCCAGATTATCACTGACGATAGAGGTCGCAACAGTTCGATCAACGTCATACGAAACAGATATGACCACTTAAAGTATACGCCTCAAAAGGATATATTATCGAAGTCACCCCTTCATACTGCATGCCGTATCCTGGATTCATTACAGCTGAGGGGCCACTACTTGTTGGAGAATTTGGTGATATTTCAGGAACCTCGAGCACTGCCTGTAGTATGAGCAACAGAGATTCACCTCTGGCGTTTTGATGCTTGGTCTAATATTCCAGTGCATCGTCAGCCGCTGTCAATACGCTTCAGGTGCTTGCAACCAGGAGAAATTGCGTTAGCTATCGTAAGTGAAAGATGTCCGAAATCAACATTCGACGCCAGTGACCAAACCCTTGATGAAACCGTTCGAAATTTCGTCCGCATCAGTTTCTGCGGATATCATAGTAGCCTGTGAGTACACCTTAGTAAAGGAATAGTTGCTCTAAAAATTTGCTCCATAAATAGCCATGTTCGGACTATTGTAACTTGGTCAATGTGTCCAAAAATTACGTTTGTTCACGACTTAACATTGCGAACACTATAAAAGAATGTATAGACCTTGTGATCGACGTCGAAATTTTGACCAGCTGGTCTATGCATTGTATATAGTGTTGTGTAGTTTTCATACATACGAAAACGTAATTGATAATTGACAAAGTTACAGCAATTTCGAAAATGCCGCTATTTGGAAGCGAAAATTTAGATGTCATGGCTTTAAATTTGCTCACTGGTCGTAGATGGACATGGAAAATACTGTGGACGAAATTTGAACGGTCTTCCATCGAGTGAGTTAATTGCACAGCTGGCGTCAAAGTTGACGCACCGTACGTGAGGATGATCGATTTCAGCGGGCCAATATTGACCGTGCTGAAATTCATCGCGCAAAAAAGCCCTGGGCTCACGGGACCCTGACATGGGATTCGATCCTACATTTTCAGGGAGGGCTTTTAGGCTTTGTGCACAAATTACGTAACGCATGAAGGGGGGGGAGGGGGTTGAGCAACCGTTACTTTTTTGTGACATATGGGGAGGGGGTTTTATAAAATCGTTTACGTAACAAAATAACCAATTTGAAAAAAATCAAAAGTGATTAACCATTTTGCATCAATTAAATTTCCTGTGTGACAAGCGATGGCAAAGAAGCGAGAGACAAAGCCTGTTGAAGTGGCGGATTTATCCGTGCCTTGAGCTACCCTGCAGAGGTATGTTAGGCAATAGTAACGTCCGTGGTTCGAGCCACCAACACACTGTCTGCCAATTTTCGCCATGGTTTTAAATTTTGGATTTTCCTTTCATGGCCAATCGCATGTGTTTTCTTATGGGAATGGCCATAATAGAAACAAATTTATGGCTAAGTGGTGCATCTGAAGTTTTAAGAAAAATGGATTAAGTTTATCTTTTGATTTCCGACCAAATTCTAATGCTTTGATAAATGGAGATGTACACTGAAAATTAATTTTTGTTAATTAGCTTTCACTCGTTTCGTAAACATGCATTATGCACATAGAACAAATGTCTCGTAAATTATATGAAACATTCATGTTGCAGTGAAGAGCAGAACAACTCCTCGTGGTTGGCCCTTTTTTTAATTATATTTTGAGTTTTTTTTTCATTGGTAACAAATTACTCGTAGCTCTTTGTTTTTTTTTTTTTTTGTAGAATGCTTTGTGCTTTTGACAGTTGCGCGTGTGGCTTTTTGATACGAAGGAAGCTTCGTAGAAAGTACAAATCAGTTTCGTTGCAGAAAACAATGAATAGATTTGTTAGTCCTACCTTCGATCGTAATATGAACGAAAATTAATTTTCAGTGTACTATTTAATTTTGATCTACTAAACGAAAGATTTTTAATTTTTTTTTACAGAAATCTGTAAAGTTTTACCGAATTCTCAACAGCTGAACGTTCGGTAATCCTTTTTACGGATTTCGGTGAAATTTCAAATATCTGTTAAATATTTACCGGATTTCGGTAAATTTTACCGAAATCCGTAAAATTGGATTACCGAACATTCAGCTGTTGAGAATTCGGTAAAACTTTACAGATTTCTGTAAAATAATCTGAGTGTGTACATCCACACGCTGAGGAATATATTGTTCTGTATAGATTCAATAAATTTATTATTGACTCACGGCTCACTCATAATATTTATCTATTCAAACAATACCGATTTAATTTTAAACCAACAACAATTTTTGTGTTTGTTTCTTAAAAACGCTGCAAAGGAGGCTTCTATTGAAAACAAAAGCATTTGTTGTTGAAGAAAGCTTTTTAGAATCAATGCACCTTTGCATTGATTCGACCAAAGCGGTTGAATTGAAAAAAATGTTTTTTTATATTAGAGCCATTGAAATAATAGAAATTAAGTAATTTTTTTTTGTTGATTGTTGATCCTACAAAAATTATTGAAAGTCTGAATAGTACCTATATAAAAAATATAATTAATAATAATTTTTATAACAATTACAATAATTGCAATAGGTTAATATTATGCATTGCATAAAATGCTGTTGATTTAAGTAATATGAATTAAACGTTTTTGTGAAACTATAAATAGTTTAAAGACATTTGAATAAACTTGTTGAACTAATATTTGTAACAGTTTGAATACAGTACAATGAGTGCAATGTTTTTCGTAATCTTTATATTAGCTTTAAGTTACTTAAATAAAATTAATTGAATGATGTTTGCAATCTCTACTAATTTCAAGTATATTAGAATTAAACATAAAAACTACAAAAATAACAGTTTCTGTGATGATTTTATAACAACTGAGAAATAGGTTGGGGGGGTGTCTGTGAGCGTTACGTAATTAAAGGGGGGGAGTCTGGTCTCGCGTTACTTATTGTTACTTAGGGGGGGGGGAGGGGGTCCAAAATCCCGTTTTTCTGCGTTACGTAATTTGTGCACAAAGCCTTATTTAGTCCGTGGTTGATCTAACTAGGCCATGTTTACTCGTGAGAAGTGACTTAATTATTGTGCATGAAGTTCTAACACTCAACAGCGCTTTCATTTCTATTTTGGGATAAATTAATGCTTCCAATCATCCCAGCAGGAACACAAACATTTATGAGTACGACCGAAGGGAAGCAACGATTGGCAGGTCATCCCGAAATTCATGTTGTGAATTGTACAAAGAAGTTGTAATGGTATCATTTTGTTAGATGACAAGCAACACGAATGTTTCATACAATTTACGAGACATTGGTTCTATGTACAAAAGCCATGTTTACGAAACGAATGAAAGATTATTTACAAAAATAAAATTTCAGTGTTTGAACAATACTGCCAGTCTTAAAGCTATATGCTTTGACGATGGAAGTAGTTGCACAATAATAATATCCTTTTGATGTTTGTACTGTGTTCATATGGGGCTTCAATCAATATCAAAGGTTTTTATTTTAAATGTTTTACTATAATGTAACACAGGTCTCTCGACCTGCGAGATTTCGTCCACTGAATACGCCCTCGATTTCTAAACAAGTACACAGAAAAAAATAATTATTTTTAACAAGCGTGTTAAATTTCCCTTCGTTTAATTCTAAGCCAAAGAAGGCGTGAACAACGAAATTGTTAGCAATTTTTCATGCGCCATGCATTAATGTTTGAAATCTTTCATACAAAAGGCTAGATTCAGGCGTTATATGGCTTAAATTTAAATGAAATATCCCATTATTTTATTCCAAATCAGCATTCCTTTATGTGCATTAGATAACGCAGAAAATTCAATGTTTCTTTTTATCTGTGTAGACGTGATGGGTATGGACGAGTAGGATTTTAAAATATCAAAATGAAGTTCAAACAATAACAATGTATGGAAACATACGCTTCAGTGTACATTGTAACCCATATAAAGTTCTGAGACATTTCACGCATCATTGGCAATATTGTTACAAAATATCTGCCTTTGTTAACAACTTTTCTTGCAAGTTGTTATTTCTTATGGATTGAAGTATAACTTTACTTGCTGTTATATTAAAATCACACAGAAAATTCCGATTTCCGCCTGTTTTAATTTGCTGCAATTCTACACGTCATTAACATTGACATTGATACTGCATACATGCTATAAATAAAACACCTACATTTGTTAAAAGATCAATCAAAAGCATTTGTTCCTTCAATAGTCATTGAAGAAAATCAGCTTTCAAAAACTTATCATATATTAAAAAATTATCGAAATCATCCAAGCATTTCTTTGCATTAAATTTAACATGAATTTAAAATACCAAAAATACCAACCAAAACAATAACAACCAACCGTCATCCATGGTCACTCCCTACTGAACAACTTCATCTATCGATACAAACAACAAGCAGCGAACGGATCTTGGAGGAGCCTATTAAAAATTAAGAAATAAACCTAAAATCAACTTAAGCCGGGTAAATTTTCTGGCTTAGCCCCATCACTGCCTTCTCGGCAAACAACATCGTCGGAACGGAACGGTTCGTATAAATTTCAACCTCGTTTCGAGCATCGTTTGGAGTTGTTTGAATTTTCCAGCCGTATCTCGGGAGAGACATCTTCAGTGCAGTTCGACGCGAGATGGTCTGCCCGGCCCGGGAGGAGCAAACTGAACCGTTAATGAGCCAATAAAAATTCTATTAGTGTTTAATAATCTTAAATCGTGCGCTCGAGGCGATGAGTGCCTTCTTACACTTTCCTCTCGAAATCATTGCCTGGGACTTGCCGAGGCTTATCTGAAGATGTTTTGTAACACAGCCATCTACTCTGATTCTGACTGCTTTCTGCTGGCTTACTCTTTGTTTCCACATGCACCGCAAACCGCAAACAAGGGACCCCCGACTGGAAGTGCTGGTCTCTGACCTATGACAGTCGTGCTTCACCCAACTAGCAACTGCTTGACCCTCTCGGTTGGTAATTAAATCTGGCACTCATAAAATCAGTGATTAATTATTCGTTACCTCTTGATCGCATTCTGCATCGCTGTTTTACGTCGAAATGAGGCTTCGGTTATGATCGATTCCGGGAAAAGCCACAGGTTCGAACCAATCGATAGAAGCCAAATCAACGTCCGAAGTCAGTGCTTGCGCATGAAATCAATCTTGAAGAGCTTCGTCGTTTTATTTGAAGGTCCAACGAGGTGCGAGAGAGAGAGAGAGAGAGAGAGAGAGCCACCACCAATCGATCTGCACTACTTAATTTTTTAACACCCTTCGCTGCAGTCTGCTCAGCTGTCTGGCAGAACGATCATGTTTTATGTCCCCCTGTTGTTGAGGTCGCATCAAGGAAATGTGATCAGGTTTCATAAGGAAGCGATTCGCATAACCGGTGAGAAGCTCTAGCATCTATGTGTCTTCAGTTCACCTCTCGAAGCTCATGTTGACTGTGCTTGTGTGTGCCTGGAATTTACCACTCAAGCAAAAAGCATTCCATCATGAGCCGAGATCATTCGGAGGAATAAAAAACATGAGTCTCACTAATGGATTAATTCGTTTCACTTTGTCCACCGTTGCTGTTGATATCTATGTAAATAGAGCGACAGTCTAGTCTCCGAAACTCTAGGGTTACCTTCTAGGACTTTATTACACCCAAACGAACTAACGAGAATCAAGTCGAGGGTATGTTTTGTTCCAGTTCATGTTCATTCAGCGCCGCAAGACAGGCTGGATTTTACGACCATACGGACCCGCTGAACGTGGACCGGCGGACGGACGGGTTAACGAAGGAAGTGGGTTTGCCTCCGGTCGGACATTTGGTCCAGCCAACGGACGAGTGAGTGGGTCATCATTCGAAACGGCGGCGGTGTTGGTTTTGGCTAGTGGATGCGCATTGTGCGCCCGAGATGATGATGTCTCAATTTGGTTATCCGAGCAAGCAACTCTTCTGGAATGGATTTTAACGGGAGATGCACGGTGAAAAGTCGTGTTCTTTTATCGGGTAAGTTTGGGCCACCAAAACTTCAAAAACAAGTTAGAAGCCTCCTCTGTTGATAACATTGAAATTTATTTGTTTGTGTCTTAGAATAAAGAGTAAACAAAGAAACATGTGAAAACGCTAGCGATTGTTTGAAGTTTAATGACCGAAAAAATAATATCATGCTTTAAATTATCCAAATGCAAACAGTAAGGTTTTACATTAAACGCCTTTCAACCGATTTTGGGCTTCTTCCGTTACAATTCAGTCGCTTTGATCTACAATTCGGGTGAGCTCTTTCCATTATATAATTGTGTTGATTAATTTCAATTTGTTGCTTCTTAAGAAATAATTTGATTGTTTGTTTTGGTCAAGTTTTGTGCGTTGTTCGAGGCTGTAATCGTTTAATTATGTATTTATATGCAGTCAAGGTCCAAGGCTATGTTTAACTTAAAATGCCATGATAATCATTTTTTACCATGTCTCTATCGTCGTAGGAAAAACATATTTTCAGTCCTTCTTCTATTTTCAAAGAGTGAGTAATGGTGCGATTACCATAAGCCAATAGCTAGGACTAAAGTGAATGCTTGAGTCCCAACAATTTGAAGACAAATGGAGCTTCACTTGACCTTCTTGGACTAGATGCTCCCAACGACCATTTTTAAATAAATTGTTGTTCTGCACTCCAAACAGAGCAGCGTATTTAACTATTCTCTCTAACTATTCATTTCCCGTTTGCATTGATATCTACTGAAGGCTACGAGGGTTCCCCGTGTCTTCTTAAGGTAGATGCTGAATACATCCTATGTCCAACGGTTGAATGGACGTGGCCAGGTAAACAATCGAGGAGGGTCTTTGTGGAGATTATTGCGTGAAGAAGCGTATCCTTCACTGGTTTCGTTTTATGGCGACATGCAATGTCTTCAACGAATAATACCTCATCGTAGCTCAGTCTCTTGAGGTGTGCAAATGCCAATGCTAACGCTAATGCTAACACCTTTCAATCGATTTCGGACTGCTGCTGTATCAAGATTATTTGATTATTTTATGTACATTTGATTTGGACCGTTTTTCATTGACTGCTGGTTTTAGGAGTATTCTTTGGGTACGGTTTTAATTATTTTATGAATAAGCACCACTGACAAACTTGGAGGGTTTTGGTTCTAGGATCCAACTTGCACGAACTTTTGCAAAGACCAACCAGCATTTACCATTATTAATATGATGAATCTTATGCCTATAAATATATATACTTTTAAGAAGCAAGCGTTTCGTGACAAATTATCACCAATATGCCAAAGCACACCATCTTACTTAGTAAGTAGATCCAACAGCATCCTTACTGATGGTTTAAATTGGACCTATTCCAAAAATCGATCGTTTTCAATTATATTCTCATACCAACAAAAAACCTCCATCACACTTTGTGAGTGGCATCAACGGCATCCTTATTGTATTTATGTATGTATGTACCCACCATCCCTTCTAAGACCTTGTCACGTATGCAGCTAAGGAGAGACACTTACGTGAAACCCGCGGAAACATAAGATTCTCCTTCCAACGATACGATCTCAAAAATCGAATAACCCAATTCGCAGTACTTATTAAGCTATCTACGAAATGGCTTGTTACTAACGGCGCTTCACTCTAGCTGAAACTGTTGGAGTAGAATTCGCAGTGTCTTATAGTAATATATAAAATAAAGTGAATGAATATTATAATGATAAATCATAAAGTGAATAATTATAAGAAAGATAATAACAATTCCATTTGTGAACCTAAAAACTAAGACATTAATAGCTACACAGTAGCTACACGAAAAAAATTGGTTTAAAATTATTTTACAAAACTTGGGATATCCATGGATGATTTGAAATTGTATTACATTTAAAGAATACTAAGCCTTATTGTTGGTCGGCAATAACGGCATCCTTGTTGTTGATCTGAATCGGTTTAAAGCTGCTATTAAAGTTGTTGAATTTCTTGTTTTATCAATAAAAAGAATTTGTGAGAAGTATCGTTACTGTTGATAAAAATTGATTCAAATCGACTCGTAAACATTATTTAAAATTGCCCTTCCAATAAAAAAAAAACTTAGGAGGCCGCAGCTTAACTTTTCAAGCTGCCACAGCAGCATCGTTACAGTTCACATAAATTGATCCAAATCGCTCTCAACCGGCAGTAAAATAGACCATGTCTTCTTAAAGAAAACCCCCTATCGCACTTTGTAAGTGGCCCTAACAGCATCCTCACGTTTGGTATAATTTGGTTAAATAAAATTAAAAATTCCTTGCACCTTGAAAAACCACGATCACACTTTCTGAGTTAATCCAAAAGAATCCTTACCGTTGGTTTAAATCGGTTCAATAGTGCTTTTAAGCGTACATAAAAATTCCTTTGAAGTAAATCATCATCACATATTGTGAGAAAAAGTATATCTCAATAATCTCGAGATCCAGATTATACAGAAAATGAACATCCACACTAGCGCCACGGAGTAAGAGTCGAGCGTTTGGAAGCTCATAATTTTACAACTAACTTTCCTTAAAACAGTAAATTTATACACGATCTAGATCTCAAAATACAGGTAATACACAAAGTTCACATGTACGCCAGTGCCACGTAGCGGACGAGTTCTGAACTAATATTCACACCATCCTAAAGGCCTCTCTCAACCATACCAGTTTGTCGAAGACTCCAATTTGCTATAAGTCGAGGATCCCGAGATTCAGGTTATAAAGTATGTTTACATGCACACTAGCACTGCGTAGTGAGATAATTCTGAACTTTCAAGTTTACCATCCTGAAGGCCCGTCTACTCCATAACTTTGTTCAAAGAAGTAACTTCCAATATACGGAGGATCACGAGATATTTTCTGATGAAACAACAAAGGTCAAACCCCATCATCAAGAGCATCCGCGCATTTCAGGGGGTTTACTGTCTTGCTGTTTTTTGCTAAAATATGCTGCCTTTCAACGGTCATAACTTTTTCTGGTGATGTCGGATCGACACAATTTACCCTGCAAAGTTGTTTGATATTGTCTGAAATTTTTTAATAAAAATGTTTCTGGAGCATTTATTTGAGTAGTTATTTGAGTGGTTCTTGAAATATATCAAAATTTTAAATTTTTGATACCAACTTGTGAAGAAAAATGCACATCACATGAGGTCAAAATACGATATTCCATAACGAAAACTGACATGGAGCACTGCGTCTAAAAATCTCAGTCGACCAGTCTAATCGGACATTTATGATTTTGTTCCTACTCACTCGATGGTAATAAAATGAAAATACTCAGCTCCTATAGAACATTACAGGATGGCAAAGGTTGCTTGTAATTAAAATAAATGTTCATAAAAACCGAACGAATGGCTCAAAATCAACAAACGCTTTATTTCCTATAAACTTACATTTTATTATAAAGGAATTACGTGGTCAACTCCAACCTCCCACCATTTTTGTCTATGACAAGCTAAAGACGTATCATTTCCTCGTTTTCCAATTTCACTGACCGTGTATCCCAATGCAAAGAAATCCAAAGAAGTGAGATCTGGCGATGATATGAAATGGGGCAAAGGGATTCCGCCACCTTGACTGGCATAATGTGCGTGCTTGATCGTGCTAAAATACCGTCAATGGCACCGAATGGTTCAAGCGATGCAAAATCCCTGTTTTACAATTCTTAAAAAACACTTTAGAGAACGTAAAACAGTGTTTTCACATCGCTGGAATCATTCTGTGCCATTGGCGGTATTTGAGCACGATCAACGTGCACATTTTTGCCAGTCAAGGTGGCGGATCCGTTCCTGCCTTGACCTACCCCGCATGGAGATGTATGGCAAAAGTGTGTGTGTTTGCTTTGAAATACTGCTTAGCAAAAAGCCCTACGCTCAAACTACTTCTATCCAATTTCATTGCCTGCAGAATGTTATCGATAATTTTTTTTCACATCTTTGGTTGCTGTTTACTACTGGGATCCCATGATGTTGAGAAGATATTACCAATTTAGAAAAATTATAAAACGGAACGTCCTTGAATTATGTGATTGGTGTAAAGTTCCTTAGCATGACTTTTTGCAGTGACATTTTTCTTGTAATCACGGTTGGGAACCTTTTTCACTTTTTCACGCCTTCAGTCCTTGCTTTTGCTTCACTTTTTGTACGTATGATTTTGACTTCCCAACTGTGCAAGCAACATTTCTTACAGAAAGATTGGGATTTTTCTCAATAACGGCTATCACCATCTTCTTCATTTGTCGGAAACATACTTTTCGATTTGTTCCACTTCCAATTTTCCGATCCAAAGTCAAGCGCTGGTCAAATGATTTGCAAACACAAAACACGGTGCTTTTCGGTAGTTTTAGTCTCTTCGCAAGATCGCGTACCGATAAATTCGGATTTTCCTGCCGTTCGTACAAACTACGTTTGCGCATTTCCACTTGATTCGACGCCATTTTAATGAATAAATATAACAAGAATGTAACCATGTTGTACCACCAAATTAAGTGGAAAGTTTCAGCTGTCATATAAATAAACGTATCAGCAATCCGCGAAATAACTCAAAACCTACAATGACAGAAAAGTGTCAAAAATTTAACGTGGACAGTCTTTAAATAATAAGTCTTGATCTTATAGTCCGTTATTCCTGATGGCAAAAATTAAAATTAAACCTTCGACGAATCGCATCTCGTGGGATATGAAATTTGAAGGCAGATGCCGGACGGTTGAACAATATCTGTAGTTCGGAAATCATACCGTGTACTCCATCATTTGTTCGATGCAAAGGCAGCAGTAACATGAGACTGTTGCAAAGCTGTCGAGGTTGAACACACAGGTAGATTTGCATCAGGAGAGCTTCGCAATATGTCCTACCCTGCAGGATATCGGCGAAGATCAAGGCTCTGCTTGTGTCCCTTCTAGTCCGGAGCAGCTCTAGTTGACAATGGCGCTCGTAGCTGGGTAGCCGAACTTGATCATTCCAAGGTAGTATACGAAGCGCAAAACGGAGAAAGCGACGTTGAACTGATTCGATTCTCTCAGCACCGTTGTTGTAGTTTGGGCTCCAAACCACAGAATAAGGAGTGTATCGAAAAGTAGTTATAAACTTCGAAATAATAAAATAAGCATAAAGAAACATGGTTAAAATTAACTATACTATTTCAGTTTATTATAGCTTAACATGTTTACAAAAGATCCAAACGGAAAACTAGATCATCATGTTCATTTTGTAGAACGCCCGTACTCTTGATTTGACACCTGCCATCAAATTCTGCACAGTGACCTTTGTGCACTTCCTGTAGATGCCGCTGCCCAATTTTTCTTAAAATCGGTCATGTTTTGGGACACTGTACCATCCTTCTTAAATATACGCTTGACTATTGCCCAATAGCGTTCGATCGGTCGCAACTGGGGACAGTTTGGTGGGTTGATGTCTTTTTCTACGAACTTGATGTTATTCTCCGTCAGCCACTGTAGAGTGGATTTGGCGTAATGTGCCGATGCCAAATCTGGCCAGAAGAGAGGAGGGGACTGGTGCTTTCTATACAATGGTAGCAACCTATTCTTCAAACATTCCTCTTGATAAATCTCAGCATTTATAGTTCGCTTTTGTATAGAAAATTTAAGAACGCAAGCCACATGTGCAAATAGCTTGCCAAATGAGCACCTTCTGACCGAATTTCTCCATCGCAACAGTCGTATCTGGCGGTTGGCACACGTTTCCCAACAGATTTAGTATAAAACTGCGGCCCCGGTAGCGTTCTTGAATCTTCTTTAACGTATGTTTCGTCATCCATCAAAATGCACTGGTCGACATTGTCCAAAATGCAGCTGTACAGCTTTCGAGCCCTGGTTTTGGCACGAGACTTTTGTTCCGGAGTTTGTTTGGGCACTTTCTGCTTTTTGTACGTCTTCAAGTCATTCCTGCGCTTGATTCGTTGAATCATTCCGATGCTGGTCCTGAACTTCTTGGCTAGATCGCGAGTAGAGGCAGATTTGTTCCGTTGAATATAATCCACAAACTTTTTGGTCCAAATCGGGGTTGCTGGAGCCGGGTTTCCGGCCACTTCTTGGTAAATCCTTGAGGGAGCACTCCTTACCAAACTTTTCGATGATGCGTTTTACACTTGCCGGGTGAACATTTACTCTTTTCGCAATCTGGTTGTAGAGTAACACCCTTTTCGGTGCACCAAGTGTGCAGAATTTTCTTTTTAGTCTCAAATTCAATTCGCGACATTTTGAATACAACTCTATCAACGGAAATGAATGAACCGAATAATCATTTTTGACATGTAAACAAAGCAAATGTAGCGCTTACACGCTAAAAATATATACAGTAGTTTATGCGTAATAACGCATCGAATGTTTATAACTACTTTTCGATACACTCCTTAATACTCGAGTGTCGATCGTACCAGGGAATAGTAGAGTGATTTCAGAGAGTAGATTTCAGAGAAGTTTCTGGCTATCCTGAGTATGAACCCTAAAGTTCGAGACGCTTTATCAACAATATATTTATAGGGCTTTTTATTCATTTGGGCGAATCTAACATTGAGAGACTCTCTTTAATTGCTTTCTCTTTCATTCATATTCAAATCACCTTTACGTTTTCAATTCTACTATTTGTAGAGTATGCTAGCCAGCACTGTTGTGTTTCGATCTGTACTAAAGAATACCTTGAAAGTGTTATAATGGCGCTGTAATGAATAAAATGGAGTGATCCCGGAGAGAATCTCTCAATGCTAGATTGAAAAATCCAACCCTAATTGGGAATCAAACCCTAAAAAGGAATTGATAAGCGACATGCGTCTTTAAAAATACGAAACACCACCAGGTCCATGGTTGAAGGACGGCATTAGTGAAGTCGCGGCCTTGGAAATCATCTCCACGTTCAATTAGAGAGTTTGATCAATTACAAGAACGTTTCTAGCTGCCAGGATAACATCGTTGTCACTCAACAGCTCATCTGTGATTACACATGAAAACTTGTCGACAAACTGGCGGCATATATCTTGAGGAGTGGCAGCAACCTCTTCATTGAATTCAATAGACAATGAGATGCTAAACTCCCTACGTTCACGTAGTTCCAAAAGGACATCGGCTGCAGTTTGAGTTTGCGCTAAAAGCCTCGTTGAAAATTTGAAAAGCAATGACGACTGACTAAAGGGTGTCCACAGTTAAATTGCATCACTTTGAACTCGTCATCAAAAACAAGTCTCTCAACCAATTGTCATGAAATATTCAGGGAGTAAAACACAATATATAATGTTGGTTGAGGTATTTCTTAACTAAATCCAAAAGCCCGAACTTTCTTCTTCATTCCACGCATATGATTTTGTACAACGCTTGAACTGACATTTTTTTTCCGCTTTCAACCATGACCTCAACATTTCCTGTTCTGTAGTGACAACCTTAGGATGCTTAAAAAGTTCGTGCTTCATTATAGCCCAATATTTTTCAACCGCAACTCTGGAGAGTTTGGGGGATTGAGATCCTTCGGCACGACATTGACACCATTCGTCTTGTACCGCTCCAGATCATCCTTGGATTAGTGACAAGAGGCTAGGTCCGGCCAAAACGTTGTAGGAACGTTGTGTGTTTTGAGAACCGGAAGCAGTCGTTTTTTTTCAGGCATTTATTCATGTATACTTGACTATTTACAGATGAACTTGTCATGAAAGGCTGTGCTCCTAACCACACGAACAAATCCCCTGCCAAATCATGAATTTCTTGGGGAACTTTGACACTTGCTGTTTCCTGAGAGACTCTGGAACATCGAACTCGTCTTTCGCAGTCACATACTAGTTGCCGGGAATTTGTTTAAAGTCCGCTTTTACGTGTGTTTCATCGTCCATGATGCAGAAGTGTGGTTTCGTCAACATTTTTGTGTACAGCTTACGCGCACATGTTTTAGCTGCCCTATTCTGTTTTTCATTGCAGTTTGGAGCTTTCTGAACTTTGAATGAACGGAGCCCGGCTGATTTATTGGCTTTCTGTACGGAACTGTTGGTCAAGTGCAGCTTTTTTGCGACATCCCGAACGGAACAGTCGGATTTACGCTCACCTTCTTCCGATCGACAGTTAAAAGTACCCCGAATTTTCAACATCTTTCCGGTGGCTCGGTGCGAAAGAAGTGGGTTGTCGAGGTGCGTGTGCAAAATGTTCTCGCGCACTTGCAGTTTCTTTGACTCCATTTTCGAGACTACGACACATTTCACAATGAAACTCACGCAGTGTAAACAATACACGCTGAGGTCATTTCCCCCAAAATTTCGTTGAAATCAACCCAAAGGGCAAAATGTTACAGCTTATTGAAAGTGAGAGGTGGTTTAGCCTCATATAAAGGGTGTCCCACATCAAATTGCATCACTAAAAAAACGCTGTAGAAAATTACCTAGTTAACCAATGATTTTTAAGACCATAAAGTAAAACCCATTAGTAAGGTTTTGGCATATTTATTTTATTCAATTTCGCACCTAACGTTTTAATCTACTTCTTCTGTACGGAAACCCACTTTTTTCCCCTAAGATTTGACCTCCTTGGGATGCTTCTGTAGTGCCTGCTTCATATTAGCACAGTATTTTTCGATGGGCAATAGTTCCGGTGCGTTGATGGGTGGTCCTTGATACGAAAGTGAACCCGTTGGCTTTGTACCACTCCAGGACAGGGCCGTAGGTTGCTTCAACGGAGAAATCAGACACTCCTTGAGGTAGATTTATCCTTTTACAGTCACCAATGGCGCACTCCGTTTACCGTATGAGCAGATTGCTTAACAAATCATTTGCATAACAATTTTCGGCCACATCCCTGACCTAAGCATTGGGATTCCGCTCAATCGCTTTCACGAATGCTTGTGATCCTGATCACCAATAAAACATCCATGCTAATCCAATTTCTCCTTCCGTTTGATGTTCAGAGTTTCGTTGTAACGTTTTATCACACGACTCACCGTTGACTACACGGTCCCGCGAGTTGCTTGTGCAAATTCAATTTGCGACGCTGCTTTTCGGGTGATACCATTTATTCAAATTTAAAAAAAAACTGACAGAATTAAAAAAAAACTAACATGGGAAAGACTCTGAACTAGAAAAGAGAAGAACCATTTAATTCCAACTACCTTTGCTTATCTTGACAGATACGCGTATTTCGTCTACAGTGCACGTCAGTACAGTCCAGATCACGAATTTACGAGGAAATATGCTCTCAGCGCCTAAACTTGAAACTTTACAGCAAAGTGATGTTGTACAGCATGGTTTGTATCACTAAGGTCCATTTTTTTACGTTGGTTAAAATTAGGATGGTCCCCATTTTCACGGAATTACAAAAACTAACTGTTTTACTTGCTGAGTTAGACGTGTATATTCTCTGAAACTCGTCGCAATACAACATTATGGTGGGAATTGAAACAAAAAAGTTAGGACAAAAGAAAACATTTTTTATGGTACACCCTATGTTGATGAGGGAAAATTGCTCTAAATCGGTCAAGTTTCAAGCTACAAAAAATTTAATGTAAATGTCTATTTCTGCTAATAAAAAAGTTAGTTTATGTATTTCCGTGAAAATGGGGACCACCCTAATTTTAATCAACATAAAAAAATGGACCTTATTGATACAAACCATATTGTAGAACATTACTTTGCTCTGAAGTTTCAAGTTCAGGCGCTGGGAGCATGTTTCCTCGTAAATTCGTGATCTGGACCATAGTGCAATGTGCAGACTTCTTCAGTGTCTCGTACTAATGTCAAGATAAGCAAAAGTAGTTGGAGTTAAATGGAAAATACTAATTTTTCTTCTCTTCTCTAGCTACAGGTATTCCACTAAACAGCTCAAACCCTCTAGGACTCTGATCTACTTCTACACAAATTTTCAAGAGAAAATAAAGGGCGAACACGAAATTATTGCGACACATTCAACAGGGCATAACTTTTTTACCATTTTGTAAAAATCAACCAAATTTTGCACACTTTTTCATTGATGTGTATTGTTTACATGCTGTCAAACTCGAAGTCGTGTTTTTCGATTCAACGAAAATGGAGGTGAACCAAAGCGAGTCGAGAGAACAAATTCTTTCCAAACACCTGGAATTTCCTGACCTGTCGCACCGGCAGTTGGGAAAAATGTTGAACATTCACCATTCAACCGTCTCCAGAGTGTTGAAGCGGTTCCAGGAGCGGTTGACGTTGGACCACGGCAAAGGAGCTGGAAGAAAACCGGGACCGGAGAACAAAAAGACGGAGGGAAAGGTGAAGCGGATGATTAAAGCAAATTCCAACGTTTCGAGCCGTGATTTGGCCAGAAAGATCGGCATGTCGCAGAGCTACATCCAGAATGCAAAGAAGAGAGCTGGACTACATACATACAAGGTACAGAACTTCTCAAACCGCGATGAGCGGCAACAATCGACGGCTAAAACTCGGGCACGGAAGCTCTACGAGAAGATGCTGACAAAATATGGCTGCTGTGTGATGGACGACGAAACGTATATAAAAGCCGATTTTAAGCAAATTCCGGGGTTGGAGTATTTCACCGGCAAGAGCAAGTTCTATGTGGACGACAAATTTAAGAAGAAGAAAATGTCGAAGTTTGCCTCCAAATATCTCATTTGGCAGGCCATCTGCTCTTGCGGACTGAGGAGTGAGCCTTTCGTGACAAAGGGCACAGTAAATGGCGAGATCTACAAATCTGAGTGCCTCGAGAAGCGCCTTTTGCCGTTCTTGCAGCAGCACGACAAAGCTCCGCTATTTTGGCCAGATTTTGCATCATGCCACTATTCTAAAAGTGTCCTGGAGTGGTATGAGGCCAATTCTGTCCATTTTGTTCCAAAGGACATGAATCCGCCAAACTGTCCGCAGCTGCGCCCGGTGGAGCAGTACTGGGCAATGATGAAGCGGGAACTTCGGAAGAGCAAGAAGACAGTCAAAGACGAGAAGGACATGTTAAGAAAATGGAAAAAAAAAACTGAAAAACTGGTACCGGATGACACTGTAAAGACTTTGGTGGAGGGCATCAAGCGAAAATGCGTTCAATTTTACACTCAAGGCTCCATCGATTAGCTTTTCTTTTGATTTTTGAAGTAAATATATGTATAAAACTACCCTAAACTTTTGGTTTGATTCTAAACATTATAAGAAAATTATCATGACATTTTCGGTGTCGCAATAATTTCGTGTTCGCCCTTTAATAGACCATCCATTCTGACCGCATTTCTCCTTCCGTTCCATGCTCAGTGTATCGGAGTAACGTTTAACCACACGAATCACCGTTGACTGCACGATTCCGAATTGTTTTCCGATGTCCCAATGAGAGGGTTGAGGATTTTCCAGCTGCTTGTGCAAAATCAATTCGTGACGTTGCTTTTCGGGTGACAAAACACAACAAAAAAACAATCACTCTGAGCTACTTCTACCCAAATTATCAAGAGGATATACCCAATGGGTAATTTTCTATAGTATTTTTTTCCGTGATGCAATTGGATGTAGGACACCCTTTAGACTATTCTTTAATGATGAAAAGTGGGTGCGGGTTTTCCATCCATTTAGCGACGATGTTGTGGCAGCGCTCTTCTTGATTCATTAACACTATTAAACAAAAGTTAAAAAAATATCATCACATGTCAGAAAGCTTTTAGAAAACATTGTTTCGTGAACACAACAAACGAGGGGAGCATGGATTGAACGGTTGCATAGATACTGTGTTTTCAATTTTCGACAAATTTTCAATTTGTCACAGTGCTTATAAAATCTTTCATTTGCTATGACTTTTCCGATCAATTTAAAATTAAATACACTACCCAAGTAGCATACTACGATCGTAATTAGTTGCAGTAACTTAATTATGACCTATCAAGTCATATTTATGTTATCTCAACCGAATGGCAACAAGTGTGCTGCTAGGGTGATAGCGACGTTGACGTCGCAATATTTTGAATCACTTGCAAACTTAACGGTAACGTATTGCAGGTTTTGGTCTACGATCAGTTATTTGTTAAGGTGACTTAACATGATACAGCCCAAATTTCTAAAAACATTAAAAAATATTTATATGTCATGTCTGCATCAGTTGAAGTCAAAATAAGAGCAATGATGACAATCTAGAAATCCTTAAAATTACCCTATGTGATTATCCACACCAAATCCTCAATCAAATTTCCCACCGTGCCGCAACGAAGTTTCGACGCACACCGCCCCCGTGTGATGAATTATAGTAGTGAATGTTCAGGTGGAGATATTTAACTACACATGTTTCTGACACTCGTCTCATCGTGGTGCGACAATTTCGGAATCGAGCGCACGCGAGCTCATTTTACCTATCCTCAAAAAGCCCATCACCCCGAGTGCCGACCAGTCGGTCGCACAGTGAGCCGTTTTGAAACAAAATGGATTTCATACTGAAAGTTACATACTTTTTGTCCGATAAAAAAACCTCACTGTCCGTCGTCTACGGTGTAGTAGGTTGATGCTGATTCTGTTGGTTTTTGCTCCTACTTACTTAGGATTTTACTTTTAATGTACCTTTCATATTTGTTTGACCATTACCAACGGTTGAGTGCGCAGAGATGCTCTTCGCCCGGGTGAATGTGTCTTTTTTTGCTCCTCTCGTCATCAAGCTCAAATGGACACATAAAGCCACGTGGGATGATTTATAGAGTCCGAACGATGTTATGTGACTCAATTAGGCACAATTGCTGCATGGTAAACTGTTAAATCAGCTTGACCCACATCCCGGTGAAAATGTCGTTACCAATTCTCAATAATCAAATATTTTGCCAGCCGAATCGAGTCGTCCCGACGCTTGCAGGCAATTTGAATATTTCCATCAGAACAAGCGCGAAGAAAAGTGGTTTTGGTGCATTTTATTGGAATAACTTTGGAGGCACTCGGCTTTCGAAGACATATTTAGATTAGCTTAGCACGCTGTCTTTTGTCACCGATTTTCTCACTTTATTGATCACGGGTTCTCTTTTTTTGTCTGTGCTCCTCGCGGGCGAACACCCTTAAGTGGAAGTCTTTATTTTCCAATTTCGATTTGAAATATCTACCGATTGGGATGGGACATAATCGAAAAAGAAGGCTGAGTGAGAAATGGACTGTGAACAGGCTGTGGCTGATTCGTTCGTTTGGGGCCATGTGTAGCCGATTGGGCATTTGCACCGCGAGCGTGTGTGGAACTGATGAGTGGAAACCGATTTACTGTGGACTGCTGGTGGAGCGTTCCTTGCCGCTCCGATGATTAGCGCTCACACATGGGATTGGGGTTTTGTCTCACGGAATGAGCTAGGGTGGACTTAAGCAGTAATACAGAGGCGAGGTTCCTAGCAACAGCACGAGAATATATCACTTATTTTAGTTCACCATTTTTTTAGCTGAAACTTTGCACAGTTAATTCATAAAACTCAAAACACCATTTATTATATCGTTAGCGCATACCAAACTACGACTGAATTTTAAGAAGGGCCTTTGAAAAAATGCTACTGATTTATTCCATTAACTTAAGAATTCTGATTAAAAAAAACCATAACTAAACCATTACTACCTTGGTGGCTTAAATCAAAATGTGTTTAATAATTTCGGGATAACGATCTTCGGCAACATATGTGAGTAGGAATTGGAAATTCTAAAATTGGGAGTGTCACGAAAATTGTGAATATATGATAATTAATAAGACATGCATTCCTCGTTAAAATTACTTATATTACTACAAATTACTAAATTACTTTTGCATCAATCGATGCCTAATCCTTCTGAATATCTTTTGAAATAAGCAATAATCGTTTTGATAGTAAACTATTGATAGTAAAAATGTTTTCCACACTAAACACAACAAACAAATGAAATCAGTAAATAAGCACACATGCTTTATTAAAGCTGAATAACAACTTTCCTAGCTGAATGAAAATAATAACTGAAATATAAGCTGAATAACCATGTTCTCAATTGAAATATTAACATTAATTCAAGTGTTTCATTTTGTTTGAATAACATGCTTAGTAAAAGCTGTTTTAGCATTTATATGTAACTAAATTTACACAGTTCAACAAAGAGATGAATAACAGTTTATCAATCCGTTTAAACATCGTTAATATTAGCTAGCTAAAGGGTGTATTCGATAAAAATGGCACACACATATATACTCATCAAAATTAAACTGATTATCGGATTTTCTTGAAATTTTCAGGGAATGAAGAACTACTAATGAGTTTTGATTTACAACATTTGTTTTATTCAATTTCGTCTCCCATCCCGAATGCCCGCACCTTCCTTTTCACTCCACCCATCAAATTTTGTACAACCGATTTTCCCAGTGTTTTTGTTGTTTTTACCCAAATTTTCTTCAATTCTAGCTCTGTTTTTATAGTTTTGGGATGTTTGCGAAGTTCCGTTTTCATAATTGCCCAGAATTTTTCAATTGGACGAAGTTCCGGTGAATTTGGTGGGTTCATATCCTTTGGCACAAAATTGACTCCGTTGGCTCGGTACCACTCCAATACGTTTCGAGCGTAGTGGCAGGATGCTGGATCAGGCCAAAACAGAGTTGATCCTTTGTGCTTCTTAATGAATGGCAAGAGACGCTTCTTAAGGCACTCTTCCGTGTAAATCGCACCGTTTATTGTTCCGGAAGTGATGAAGGGAGCACTTATTTCACCACATCCGCAAATCGCCTGCCAGATTAGAAACTTCTTTGCAAATTTCGATAGTTTCTTCTTTCGAACATCCTCCGGAACATCGAACTTCGACTTGGCAACGAAATATTCTTGCCCAGGAAGTTGACGGAAGTCGGCCTTGACGTATGTTTCGTCATCCATCACGATGCAACCGGATTTGGTGAGCAGCTTCGTGTAAAGTTTCCGGGCGCGGGTTTTCGCAGTGATGTTTTGTTTTTCATTCCGGTTTGGGGCTTTTTGCACTTTGTAAACATGTAACCCAGCACGCTTCATGGTGTTCTGCACAAAACCGACTGACACCTTAGACTTTTTAGCGACATCTCGAATTGACATGTTTGGACGGTTCTTGAATTGTTGTACGACTTTCCTGGCCATTTTACTGTCCATTGGACCACTTTTACGACCACTCCCTTCCTTCCTTTGGACACTCAGACGCTCCTTGAAGGTTCTTATTACACGAGACACAGTTGCATTTGCAATTCCAAGCCTTTTAGCAATCCACCGGTGGGACGCCCCTGGATTTTGATTGTGAGTGCACAAAATTTTCTCACGGACAATTTCTTGTTTCGACGACATGACTGGAACTACTGAATGCATAACTATGAAACTTGGCAGATGTAAATAATGCACTATGGATAAGATCTACTCAAATTTCTAGGTTTTTTACTCATACGATTCAAAAGTTACAGAAGATTTTCTGTGTGCCATTTTTATCGAATACACCCTTTAATAAAGCTTGACATTGAATTGAATAATAGCTGTAATGTACTTCACTATTCAACTGATCCAACTGAAAGCTGAAGAAAAATAATACAAAAGCTTTGCACACGAGTCTTAATTAACTTTTTTTCAACTTGAAGAAGATAGGGGACTATACTAGAAAGATAGGGGAAATAGTGTAAACTGGACAATTTATTGTGGTCAACCCTAAACAAAACCATCACCATTCAATTTTCCGGACATTTTTACATAAGTACTGAGCAAGTGAGAGCAATATTACTAGCGCCGTTTAAAGATGGCAGCATGATTTAAATGATATTATTAAATTATGAGAGGAATTCAGGTAAAATGGACAATTAACTGAGGTCAACCCTAAACGAAACTATCACCATTCGATTCTCCGGACATTTTTACAAAAGTAAATTGCAAGGGAGAGTAATAGAAGCGCATGGTAATTGGAATTTTTCAAGTATGAGGGTAAATCGGGTAAAATGGACATTTTTTTTTGCTGGCAACCCTAAACGAAACCATCATCATTCGATTCTTCGGAGATTTTTACATAAGTGCAGAGCAAATGAGAGCAATATTACTAGCGCCGATCTTCAAAACAGCATGATTTAAATGATATTATTAAATTATGGGGGAAAATCGGGTTAAATGGACAAGTTACTGTTGTGCACCCAAAACAAAACGATTACCATTCAATTTTGCAGACAGTTTTCCGTAAGAATAGTGCAAGTGAGAGCAATATTACTGGCGCCAATCTTCAAAACAGCATGGTATATGAGGTTTTTCAAGCATGAGGAGAAATCGGGTAAAATGGACAATTTACTGTGGTCAACCCTAAATTAAGCCATCTTCATTTGATTCTCCGGACATTTTTATATAAGTACAGTCCAAGTGAGAGCAATATTACTAGCACCAATCTTAAAAACAGCATGATTTAAATAATATTATTAAATTATGAGGAGAATTCAGGTAAAATGGACAATTTACTGATGTCAACCCTCGACGAAGCTATCACCATTCAATTTTCCGGATATTTTTACGTAAGAACAGTGCAAGTGAGAGCAATATTACTGGCGCCGATCTTCAAAACGGCATGGTATATGAGATTCATTAAAATTATGGAGGAGAACAGGTAAAATGGACAATTCACTGACGCTCAACCCTAAGCAAAACCATCACCAATGACTACGATTCATATAAATTTATCAAGTGACCATAATTTATACGCAATATTACAATACAAATGCATAGAGTACTGTATATCTAGGGTATGATCAATGAATGTACGGATCACCCATAAACATATAGCAAATGTTCCATCAAAGGTTCAATATCATTCCTTAAAGTTGTAAATTGATCCTTAGAATGAAACGTTTGTGAACTTAATATATATACACATGATCAATAAATTATTGATCCAATCGTCAATGATCCATGATAGTTTTGAAAAAGTTAACCATCAAGCTTCTAAATACATTCCTGGAAATTAACTTTAGCAATTAAAATATATATTTAGGTTCATAAACTTTAGAATTATTCAATGTTGGTTAATATTAATTAGCTATGGAAATGATCTGACTCACTATACTCAAATCTATTACTATAGCTAATGTAGATGCTGCTTCAAAAGTTGCTTTGAAATATAGATGATATATTTAGAAATCTTTTCAATTTTCAATAGTTATGCTGGATTAACTTATATAATTCCTATGTTTTAACGATTAATGCGAGACATGTTCATAAGTTTTAGTACACAAGTCGTGCATTAAATGCACGTTGCATCGTAGATGAATAAAGGAACAATGAGATTAATATGGGGACATTACTCTACATGTCAAATTTAAGGCTTGATCAAACTTTATTCAAGATTTCTTTATAAAATTATGCCGGGCAAACGCTTGCCGTCAACTCGCTATCGCTCGTCGGACCTAACTACAAAAACATCCTCCGTTTGCATTATCCGGGCAAATGCTTGAATCAGTCGTTAACTTGAAGACGATATCAGAAACATCGACGTTTTCTATCTTCTTAGTTCTTCAATCCTCAACTGCTCAGTCAGGCAACATTGATATGTCTAGCACTTGGAGTACAGCATAACAAATCGTGGCTACTATGTCACATTGCACAATATAGTGTGTCTAACTTAGGAGCTGTTTGATTGAGCAATGATTGAAAATTGTCATTGAAAATTTCTATAGATATTGTACGGATCATTATATGAGTTTATAGATTATTATTCATTGTTTATGGATCATTGACAATTTACTTACGGAACATTTTCAATAATTTATGAATCATGTACGTATTTATGACAAATGTACATTCTGGATCAATACTTACAACTTCAAGGAATGTATTGAACCTTTACGGAACATTCGCTATATGTTTATGGGTAATCCATACAATTTTATTGATCATACCTAGATATATAACGGTACATTTTGACATTTATTGCTAAATTTTGTATAATTATGGATCACATTGATAATTTATGATCATATTCATTATATGGATATTGACCGAGTTTATGGGTCATGAATGCGTTTGTGGAACGATTTTAAGTTTTAATGTATCATTTATTAGTTTATATATGCAATAAATATGTCCGTAAAAGTCGTACATTAAAAACAAAGGAAATTTTTATGAGAATGTAAAATAGATGAGCAAAAAGTTGTATGAAAAGACACCACAGCTATTTTTAATATGTTTAATAATGGCTGTTTTTGAAAATAGTTCAAAGATTTTTCAACACGCTGCTGAATTAAATCGCCATAATGATGTTTATTTAATGAGTGATTTTTTGTTGGGAACTCACTAAATTTATAGGATTTCACTATCACAGATTTCAAATTCGAGTAACCTAGGTCTCATTTGCTGCAGCGCACACAAACGATCTATGAGGTAAATTCAAGCAAAGTTGTACAAAATGTCAAGGACTTCCGGAAGGCGGAGAGTATGCTTGGTTGGTACTGGGTCCTTTTTTAGTGACTTGGTCACCATTTTGTTGAAGGCAGTCACTAAAACACTAATTTCCGAAAATTGATCACTGCCAATTTTTTCAACATTTATCATTTATACAACTGAATATTTCTGCAAAAAAAGAACAGATTCACTTTGGCATCACTTCAAATTGTTTCAACACTATCCGACAAATGTTGTTCTAGAATAAGTTATATAAAATTAACATGCAAACGTTGACAAAAAAGTGCGAGAAAGTCTGTCGTTTATGTTCGGCTTTTTGTGTGCCAAAAAACCCGACGGCATCCGAGTCCGTTGCGTTTTGTAAACAGGTTTTCGAATCGGATCACCGGTTTATAGGTAGCGAAAACTTCGGCAGTTTGACACTAACGTTTGAGTTCGGAATTTGTATTGAAATCATTGTGTAATGGAAGTCAATTTTCACATGCATATTACATAAGCTCAGTGAGTTTTCGTGATTCGGCTGATAATACAATCGACAAATGCGAAAAGGCGGATTCATATCGTGATATATTTTGCCTTGGTTCGAAGTAGGCCCGAAAACATAGCGATAACGACCACAACTCCTATCGACCCATCGCGATGTTAGCTTGCATTGAAAAGGTGTTGGGGGAAACGATCCTTTTCCGTTTGGACCACATGCTTTCAGAAACTCAATATGATTTCCGGAGAGATAACGGAACGAACGGCTGTCTCACGTTGCTTTCCACAGATATTCAGTTTGCTTTTGCTTAGATAGAGCAAATGGCTTCGGTATTCCTTGATTACCCAAGCAACACCAACCTGTCATAATTGGTTTCAGCAACTTGATAATGACTTAATTGCGTCAAAATGAAGTTACATTAACGGGTTTGCAACATGTATGTTACTATGGTAAGTATCTGTTAAAGCTTTTCCATTAACTTTTGTATAACTATTTGTATGAGAAACATCACAAGTTACATTTCCGAAACCATCCAGTTTTATTAAGTTACATTAAAGTTTTATGAAAGCCACAAGAAATCAATTTGATTTTATTATGGTACCAAGAAGTTCCAATAGCTTTCATATTTAAGTCAGCTTTATGAGCTTGTTAACAACGATCTTAAAACTTTGTTTCCTCAAAATCGTTTTACACGTCAAAGGTTTTATTTCGACTTTATGAACTCCTAAAACGCTGTTTCAAAATGCCGTTTAAGGACTCATTAATATTATCTTATTATGGATAGTTGAAAAAGCATTTGAAAACAATTTCTCTTGCAATAGATGCATCAAATGGCAAATTGTTTGATAGTAGTCATTGCGAACATAAATTGGCTTTTTTGCAAAAACGGGATTTTTTTTCAATCACCACACAATTTTCAATGAAATATTATAAAATAATCGAAATGTGGAAAAATAAATGCATCAAACTTTGAATGAAATGAAAATGATCTGTCGATCGAAGACCAATTTCAGCAATCTTTTTGATAACCACATTGAATTGCATCGATTTTCAGGAAATTGAGCAAACATGATAAATTTATCGAAAATGTCTGTTCTAATGTTTTTGTTGTTGTTGTCAAAAACTCCGAAGTGCATTTATTGTCGGCTCTTATCGTACCAATATTCACCTTAAAAATAAATGCGCACAAGATTTAGAGCATGTAACGCTGTAAAAAAAACTCAATTTGTTTTAGATATTTTGCTATCAAACAAAATTTCCCGCAACACCAGAACTTTTAGCTTAGATATTATTTACTGGCAAACGAATCAGAAGAGCAGAGAATCGAACAAATCAGAACAACAAAAACCAAGCAGGATATCACTGTGAAGTTTGACTGCTGTTGCCATTTGGCCGTATGATGGTTTTCATGGCAGCCAATAGGTTTTATGAAGGATCGCAAGTGGCCATAACATCTTTCACTAGAACATTTTCAAAATCTTTTTGGTCTTATAAAGGTTTTATTAACTTGTTTTCACAACCGTCTATAGAGTGGGCCACTTTGTACAACTTTCATTAAAGAAGCATAGAGGAGGTGTTGGTAGACAAACTAGTTTTGAATGTAGTTTTAACAACAAAGTCCGGAGAAGTGCTATAAGGATGGAATAAAACAAAAATTGTTACTTGGGATATGAGCTTTTCTCATGGAAACTTTACAGCTTTTCGATTTAGCTACATAAGTTTTCCCCAGGAGGTGTGCTTCAAGTACCAGGGATTTGGCGTGACAAAAAACTGCAAAGGAGCTGACAGGACCAAACTGAGCAGAAGGTGTGGCGAAGGGAGTCGCAAATTCCTGATCTATGTCAACAAAAAAGGCAACAACCACATGACAGGAGGCCATAGGTGTTCAGTAGGCCATCCCTTATTTTGAAAAAAATTGCCAAGTCAAGAATTCCACCTCTTGAAATGATCGTCTTGACTAGAAAACAAACATACTTTAATTTGAAGACCATACGTTGACGTTAAGTGCACAATAAAAAAGTTAGGACTGAAAAACTTTTTTTTATGGTACACCCTAAGTTGACGAGGGAAAAGTTGCTCTAAATCGGTCAATTTTCAAGCTACAAAAAAAAATGATATGTGAAAATTCCACGAAATTTTCTGTTCTACAATTTTGCCCACGAGTGTAAACGTTTATTTCTGCAAATAAAAGAGTTAGTTTTTGTATTTCCGTGAAAATGGGGACCATCCTAATTTCAATTAACATCAAGATATGGGCCTTAGTAATACAAACCATGTTGTCGAACATCACTTCGCTGTAAAGTTCCAAGTTTAGCCGCTGGGAGCATGTTTCCTCGTTAATTCGTGATCTGGACCATAGTGCAGTGGAGGTAACACAAATTAACCTCAACAACTGTGACACAGAACAGCAACTGTTGTGGCAATGCGTGTTGGAAACGAAGAGCGATATTGCTAGCATCTCGGAGCCAAACCGAGAGAACTGGATAGCTGATAAAGCCAAATCAGCGGCGATATGGACAGTGGGTTGATACCCAATTCAAGAAGTACGGAGAATTGCCAAATTCAACGGGGTCTACATCTGTAGCTGCTTCGCATCTCTGATGGACGATATAGCAGTTCAACCAAACGCTAAAAAAGCTGACGGAAAAGCTCACCAATCGAAAACCGGTCGTTATCGATGGCGACATCAATGCACTGTTACACCAACACGAGGGGACGTATTTTATTGTAATCTCTGGCAAAACGAAATGAAGATCTTGCCAACGAAGGCACTGCCAGCACATTCTTCAGTACAGGATAGGAGCGAAACATAAACTGGACAGTGAGCGAAGAATATACCCACGATCATCAAGCGATCCGGTACTACAACGGGAACGAAAAACAGATGGAGCCACATGGGAGGCAGCTAAAAGGTGGAAAACGGAGAGCTTTGGCAAGGACGTGTTCGTCAAAACACCTCGTTTTGAGCGCGGAAGAGCTAACAGCACTAACTGCTGTAGTGTGCAATGCAACCATGCCGAAGAGGAAGAAACCAAGAAACGGTCGAGCCAGGAGGAGAAGCCAGGGGGCTCGAAATGGAGAACAGAAGACAGGTGCAGAGAGCAGCACGAGTCGCGCTACACAAATCAATCAGGCTAAGCAAGAAAGCCTGTCTTGGTGAGCTTCCCAGTTAGGCGAACTGGAAACCCCTGGGGTGGTGCCTACAGAGTGGCCATAGCAAAATTAAAAGGCCCAGGCATACACCCTGAAAGATGCTCATGGCCTGTTACTGCTGCTAAAATCAACAACACCGTACAATGAGACAGTGATCACGAAGAAGAACCTCGGATTACAAACGACGAGCTCATTTCGGCGGCAAAAGCAATGACAGTAAGGATGACGGCATTCCAAATCTGGCTCTGAAAACAGCAATCCTAGAGAACCCGGATATGTTCAGGACCACTCTGCAGAAATGCATAGACGAAGAAACGTTCCCAGACAACTGGAAGACCAGGAAAACCGTCGGCACCTTTATGCTTGCTGAACACACTCGACCAGTTAACTGAGCGAGTAATCCTGAACAGGCTTGCGAGATACGCAGATAGTGAGAACGGTCTTTCAAACATGCAGTTCGGTTTCTGAAGAACATGTCAACAGTAGATGCCATCTGGATGATCGTAGAAACTGCAGAGGCGGCGCTGAAAGAAGCAAATATGGGGTAATCTTTCCTGCGCCGTGGTTACCTTAGACGTTAAGAATGCATTCAACAGTTCAAGCTGGGAAGCGATTGCCAGTTCGTTACCCAGCATGAGGGTTCCGAAATACCTTTGCAGTATCTTAAAAAGTAAAAACAGCAAAAGAAACAGACAGAGGAGAGGAAAAGAGAACAGTTACAGTGGGCGTTCCTCGGGGAACTATTCTCGGCCCGACGCTCTGCAATGCGAGGTATGATGGAGTGTTGAAGCTGAACATTCCAGAGGTGTGAAACTTGTCGGCTTTGCAGATAATATGGTCCTAGTAGTCATCGGTGAATCATGAAATGAGGTCGAAATACTTGCCATGCAAGCGATATACATAGTGGAAGACTGGAAATGAACAAAGAAGCTAAATCTAGCATATCACAAAACCGAAGTGGTGATGATTAGCAACCGTTAGGCAGTACAACAAGTGAAAATCAAGGTTGGGGAACATACCATTGACTAAAGGTAAAGCATCTAGGGATGATGATTGACGACCGACTGAGCTTACACAGCTACCTCGATTAAGTCGATCGAACTCGGCGATAAGCAGCAGTAAGAAGAGGTTCCTGGCAAGTATGTCTACGTCAATACTGAGGTCTGGTGGACCAGCCAACAAAGAGGAACCAGACGTGGTTGAACATCACGTATCGTGGGATGGCAAGCGCTTACTGAACCGTATTGCTGGAAGCGGTCGGTGTCATCGCCGGAATGATTCCAATCGAAATAGTAGTAGAAGAGGATTACGAGAGCTACCGGCAAAGAAGCACATGGTAAGAACTGGTAGAGCTTACTGAGAAAGTGGCAACAATTGAGAAAATGGAAGATGGACTCATCGGCAGGGTTGCCACATGCACAAATTTATCTACATTGACACAGATTTTCAACATTTTTTTCATACAGATATCTGTATGTTAAGATTACAGATTTTTGAGATAAACCAAGATTTTTAAGATTTTTGGCAATTTCTAAGTTTTTATTTTTATCCGAAAATCCTTTATGACATTTTTCCTGAAGAAATCTTTTGATGTTTGAGATAATTTTTAAGAAAATTTTATCTAATTTTCTGAAGATGCAATAAAAAGTTTTCAGACATTTCTTGAAATATTCCATCAGGTGTTTCTATAGGTATTCTTCAGGAGTTTGTAGGCAGGGGTTCTTTCAGGAGTTTCTCCTGCCAATTCATCGGCAGTTTTGCAAAACTTTCTTACAGTGATTTTTGGAAGGTATCCCTGAACATATAAAGTTTTGTAACTCTAAAGGGGTCCTCTGAAGGAAAGACTCCTAAAAGAGTTACACAAAAACTTGAAGGTATCTGCTGAAGTAAATCTTGAGAAAAATCCTGATTTATTAGAGGAATCTTAGATGAACGAATTCCATAACCTCATATTTTCCGCTGGAGAAATGTTGGCTCAGCTGGTTAGAGCTGATTAGTGAATTGTTAATACAATAACAGTCATTTTAACACAAATTTCATAAAACTAACAAAATTGCTGACTTTGTTGACAATTGAGTTGAGTAATAAACATTAAATAATAAGTTCAACCTTTTTTTTGAGGAATCTCCAAATCAAGTGGAAAATATAGTTGTCCATTTAAATCATAAACTTAACAATAATTTAATCACCGTATTCCTTTGGGAACGTTCTTAAATGTTTCAAATTTTCTGAAAAAAAAATTTCAAGAGGAGTTACAGGAGAAGTTTGTTTTTATCACCGTATTCTTAAGAGTCCATTAAAGAACGTGAATAGAGTGAAAAATAAGTTTTTCTTGAAGTATCCTGAAACTCCAAAAGTCGCATGAACGTGTTTTTGTTGCAAAATTTGTGAGAAAATTGTTATCGTAAAAGTTTAGGACCAAGGCAAAGGCTTTCAGTGCTTTGAAGATTACAAAAACGATTCTACCGATGCTTGGTATAAAGTTTGTCTTGACATACTCGGTGTTGCTAAAAGGGGCAAATCAAATTTGCCTTCACAAAAGAAGCAGTTGGAGTCAGTTGTCAAAAAGAATTTGAAACGGTTCTCGGAGCTCGTATTGTTTTCCTCGATCCAATCTGACTGCGACAAAAATCAAACCGCACAGCGCATTCTGTGCCAACTTAATGATCCAATAACGCAGCCACTTCTCCACTTCTTGCCCCTTATCAATAAAGCGAACCGTGTATTTCACTCAGAAGCTCCGGAATTCCCGAACATGTGCAATTAGCTTAAGTCCCTGTGATTGGCTCTCCTTCCAAATACTTGTGAGGATGATTACCTAAAATACCTGAAGGATCTCGATGTTTCTGCTTTCGAAAGACATCTTCGTAAGAAGTCGGAAGTATATATCGGGATAGCAGCAGGAGAAATGCTCAGATCCGGAACTCTCGATTCTACTCCCCGGAAAGAAGCTTTCTACGCGATCTGCTGTGCTTTCTATACCGAATTGATTAAACAGATCATTGAGCGAGGGGCGACCCCGGCGTATTGGTAAACATCCATACCTCTCACGCCTAAGTCACGAGTTCGAATCTCACCCCTGCCTGGAGAAGTTACGAAAATGCCCAAAAGTGGTGTTTGACTGACTACGACGGGAGATGAACCAACCCACGGTGGTCAAAATCGAGCCAAAAAACGGATCTTTTATGGCCGCTAGTTTCAGTCCCTTAGGATGAGCATTTCTAGTGTAAAAAATCACGAGAAATCGATTGGAGATAGTTTCAGCCACCGCACGACACGGGAAGTTGTCCATTTTGCCCGATTCTCCCCATGATTATACCTCAAACTCATATGTCATTTAGTTTTATACATTGATGTCACCAATATAACCCTCATTTGCAGTGTACTTTTCTCAAATTATCCGGAGAATAGAATGAAGATGATTCTGCTTGGATTTGACCTTTGGAAGTGCTCCTTTTTACCCGAGTTTCCCTCATACTTGAGAAAACTTATATAACATACGGTTTTGAGAATTGGACCCAACACTATTATCCCCATTTGCACTGTACTTATGCAAAATTGTCCGCGGAATCCAATAAAGAGAAAACTGCTTTGGTTTGACCTTTTCATTTTACCCGAATTCCCCTCATACTTGCGAAAACTTATATAACATAGGGTTTAGAGAATTGGACCCATCACTATTATCCTCATTTGCACTGTACTTATGTGAAATTATCCGCAGAATTGAATGAAGATGATACTGCTTTGGTTTGACCTTCGGAAATGGTCCATTTTACCCGAATTCCCCTCATATTTTAGAAAACTTAAATAACATACGGTTTTGAGTATTGGACCAATCACTATTATCCCCATTTGCACTGTACTTATGTGAAATTGTCCGCTGAATCCAATAAAGAGAATACTGCTTTGGTTTGACCTTTCCATTTTACCCGAATTCCCCTCATACTTGCGAAAACTTATATAATATAGGGTTTTGAGAATTGGACCAATCACTATTATCCCCATTTGCACTGTACTTTTCTCAAATTGTCCGCAGAATCGAATGTAGATTATAGTGCTTTGCTTTGACCTTCGGAAGTGGTCCATTTTGCCCAATTTCCCTCATACTTGAGAAAACTTATATAACATATGGTTTGAGAATTGAACCCATCACTATTATCCTCATTTGCACTGTACTTACGTGAAATTGTCCGCTGAATCCAATAAAGAGAATACTGCTTTGGTTTGACTTTCGGAAGTTGTCCATTTTACCCGGTTTTCCCTCATACTTGAGAAAACTTATATAACATACGGTTTTTGAGAATTGAACACATCACTATTATCCCTATTTGCACTGTACTTATGTAAAATTGTCCGCTGAAGCCAATAAAGAGGATACTTTTACTCTAATTCAGTGGAGTGGAGTGATTTTTTTCACAATACAATCTGAATAAGACCAAAATTCGGAACCGCCTGACTAATAAAAAAAAGCATTGATAATATCTTTGTATCTGACACATTCATTATTGCAATACGAGCAAAAAATGATATCTATTTGTAACCACACACTTCCTTTTTGTACACATAAAGGGTGTCTCAAATCAAATTGAATCACGGAAGACGTTGTAGAAAATAACTCATTTCTCTTGAAATGTATTTTCTGTATTTTCTCTTGAAAATTTGGATACAAATATTTAAGAGTGTTTGTTTTTGATGTTGAATTTTTATTGCTGTCAGTTTTTCGAAAATTGTAAAAACTGCCGTAGTGTGATGAAGGGAAACCTGTAATTGCACTTAAGCTATATTGAAAAGACCGTTTTGTATCGGTTTATTGAAATAAATGTGTTTTGATGAGTATATATCTGCTGTAATGATTTCAAAATAATTATTAAAACAAAAGTGCATTTGCGTTCAGGCATCTGACATTTTTTTATTCTGTTTTTACAACACAAAGTTTGCAGTAAAGATTTTTGCCAAGATTTTGCGGTTAAACATAGATAAAAAAGATTTTTGTGGCAAACATGTAAGATGGGAACGAAAAATAATGTGGCAACCCTGCTCATCGGCTCATCCCAAACGTGTCCATGTGAAGAGAAAGAGTTAGAAAGATAGAATGGAGCGATCAACTTCCACACAGTTCCTGTCAGGTCACGGATGTTTTGGGAAGTTTTAGACAATCAGAGGCACCGCTTTGTTTGAGCTGTGCAAACGTAGAAGAGACACCGGAGCATGTGGCATTCGACTGTCTACGAGTTGCGGAGAAAACGAAATGAAAGGCGTGAAGTAGTCTTGAGGTTGCTTGCGTCGATAACATAATGAAAGGAATGTGCGGCGATGAAGACACGGTCAACAGAGCAATGGCGCAGATAATATCATCGCTGCAGCGAAAATAGCGAGCAGCATATCCTTTAATGAACAGTCCTTAGATAAAGAATCCCTCCAAATTTGGCGCAAATCGGTGAAAGTCGAATAAATGCGGTGTGGAATGACCCATCTAAAAAACGAAAACATGGCTCTGTAAAGTTGATTCGATTGAGTCTGAATACATGAATAAACTTAAAAACTACTAATTCTTTAAATAACAATTGCTTATTTCAACAAAGAAAACTTAAACTGAATTCCTTCTAAATATTAAAATATAATTTGCAACCTGTGGCAGCTATTTTTCCCAAACATTAAATCTTGGAACCACCACCCGTCAGACCAGCGGCATCACCAGCTTTTCCAATTCCCATATGTCCGAACCGTTCGATGCAGATTAAGAGGTATAAAATCAGAAATTAATTCAATTTCCACCGCCGCCAGCCACCAGTTGATGTCCCTTTTGTCTCATCGCCCCCTCCCTCAACCCGACTCACCCCCCCTTCCCCGTACGGTGCCATTCCTTTGTTAGCGGATCAGCAGTTAACTTCATTCGCACAATCACAATCCCCGAACCGAAAAATTCGGTATCGACTGCTTCGTCGATTATTCTAATTTATTTAAATTTTTTAATAATGTCTTCTTTATGCTTCTCTCGCTTATCCACGGACTGTTTTACACGCGGATCGGTCACCGATACGGCCCGGCCGGGACATCAGTGTCGCTCGTTCGTTTCGTCTTGAGTACATGTGATTCAGACTCCGGTTTCGTTCCACGCATGTGGATGTGATGAAAGTGGGACCGGGGAAAAACATCTAATTCACTAATAAATTTCGAATTAAATTGTTTCGGGTTGAAAACTGTGCCTTTTAATGGTGTTATAAATGATCCCAGCTTCTCCTCGCCATGAAGATCCGCAAGGGATCAGGAGGAGGGCAGGGTATCTATTAAGTGATCACCGTAACCGATCTCTAATGGACGGATTATTTGGAGCGAGACTTGGAATTCCTCCGCCGACTCAAATGCGATCATGGGACACTCTGTAACAGGTTTTCCGTTTTCAGCCGTTCCGAAAGGACCGAGCCGAAATCAACGAGAAAAAGAAGGTGTGATATATTGACATTAGCCGGGATGCTGGGCTGTTGATTTGATTAAGCTTTTGTTTATGTTCGGCCATAAAATACTAAAACAAGGCGAAGAAACATGTTTCTTTCGTTCCAAATTTATGTGCGTATGTTCCGAAAGGCTTTATTATGGGGTCCGTTGTCTAGGCGCAATCGAATAAAATGTGACCGATTTTGGCCATTGTAGGATCGGATCGGCGGCATGTAGAGACAGCAGAAGTGATTTCCAAATTTGTGACCCCGAAGATCGGAGATAAGGAGGCAGGTCCGGCAGTTTCTCATCTCATGTGGGACGGAATCTCGAACAAGCATGTAATCCTGATTGAAAGACAAAGTATTTTGCCAATCTCCTCAGGGCGATCATCAAGTTGGATGTTTTATTAATTTGTTCCAATCATAAAACCGAATTAAAACTCAATGATGATCGGTGTCGAGCTGCGAAGTTGTTGCGATGGGAAAGGGAAGTTGTACCGTTTTACGACGAGGGTCATAAAAATTGAGCAAAATCGTTTTAGTGCACCGGTCGGGTGTGCAAGTTGCAACTTCTGTTTGTCTACCCGAAGCCAGGCGGGATGCAATCATGATGCTGCCGTTTTTTGCCACTGCTGCTTGAATCCCGATCAGCTGGTGAAGCAACAAGCAGAAGAACTAATCCAGTTTAAGTCCGTGGGAGTTTGTTTACCGTATGTTTACATCATTCCGTAATGATATGTCGCCAAGATATGGGCAGGTTTGACTCGATCGGAACGTCCGGAAGTTGTAACCTAGAATTTTGCGCTCGAGGAATTGTGTCAATGTGCGCAAAATATACCATCTGTTACACCG